>JAQFVV010000247.1:432314-967337 GCA_028023455.1 Epiperipatus broadwayi
GATTGCATATATATATATATATATATATATATATGCAATCTAAAAAAGACCCCTGAAGTTTTTTTTTCCTTTTTCTTTTAAGTAAAATAGTCAAGGGATTAATCTTGACTTTTAATTTTTAATCCATGTACAATTACTCATGTTTGTTTCAATTTTAGAATAAAATCATTTTATAGAATTAAAGATACAAGTTTCAAAATGTCTTTTTGATTTGTCAACAAATGATATAAAATAATCATTGTATATTATATAGCACACTGTTAGAATGTCATTTTAAAATAAATTATTAAAAAAAAACATTTAAAATTTTGTTCACATTATACATAACACTACTCACCAATGAATATATGTTTATCTATACTTCTCTCTGCATATAACTGTAAAGCTATATGTATAATTATTTCTTCAGTAACTGATGGTTTCTCTTGATGAAGACCAGTCCAGATAATTGTCAGCTTTGGAAAAGTATAATCAGGTAAGTTGGCATTCCATGAGTTCCTTACTGTCAAGGATTTGATGAGCTTCAGTACAGCAAACTGTTTTCCAGAACAACTTTAAGGCTATAAATTTCTATACAAACAAGTGGGTCATTTATCCTCCATGTGAATTCAAATTCCATTATTAAACTGTGAAGCAGCTGCTTTTTCCCACCTTGACTTCAGCTAGTCTTCATGGGAGCTCTGTCTAACTCTTCTAGCTAACTCTGTAGCTAGTTATTCTGCTTCACAAAAAAATTAATGCAAGAACTGTTTTCAAAAAAAATACTATCCAAACTTTGCACCTAGCCAATTTAGCCCCTACTTCTCAAAATATTAAAACCAGACTCTTCTGACAGATCTTATAAGAACTGCAAGCCAAACTGAACTGAAATTTTTATCAGCCCTTTTATAGAATCATCTGAGGTAATGAAAACACATTGCAGAATGTTTTCAATCTGTCTAATCTATTTTACTCTTGAGGTGATAAAAACACAGTAACTGTTTTCAATCTATTTTGTTTAAAACTAATTTTAATCCCTCCAAAAGCACTTTTAATTAGAAAATTGCAATTTGAAATCTTATCAAAGATTTTTAAAAATAGATAATAGAAATTTTTACATAAGTAATGTATATAAGCATTAAAATTTTTTTTTTTTTAAAATATTTTTACAATTATCAGAAGAAACATGTTTGTTTTTACATTTCAAAATCAGAACAATAATAATAATTTATTTAGACCTTTTTACATGTTTTAATTAATATTAAAATTCTGTTTTAATCCAGAGTTATTTAATCCTTTATTTATTATTTTTATCCCAAGTGAAATATAGAAAATATCTACAAAATTTATATCTGTGTTTATTACTACTTTTCTTTTCAACCTTATATATATTTGTGCACACACTATATTACTGTGTACCATATAACACACCTATTAAATAACTCCTCTTCTGGGAAAAAAGAAAAATAGAAATGAAACACCTTTCTAACACTATTTTACATAACCCACATGTATAATCAAAACAAAGTTCATACCTAAAACTATATACTCATCAATTTTTAGAGATCTGACAGACATCTGAAAGATAACAAAATGAATAGTGATCAGCAGTTTTGAGATAGATAAAGAATTCAGCCATTGGACTATAAGTACACAATGCACCATAAACACCAAGAGGACAACCTGAATTAAGACACTGCAAGCTACTACAATCTTTGCTAAAGGTAATGCAAAATGTTTACAAAGTCCTCTCCCATGGAGTAACTGGAAGATACAAAGCTATTCCCTGCTTCTTTGAGTCTTATTGGCTGAAAAATATGAGCTACACCTTGCTCCTTTTCTTTGGAGACTTAGAGGCTGGAATCATGGCAGGACTATGTTAACTGCTCTGTGATTAACAATATGAAATACAAAAAATGAGTTGGAGCAAATAGCTGAGATAGGATGCCTCATGGAATTTCATGAAAACATTGCATCCCCATGCCAATGACAAAACCCTTCCATTCATTACCAAAACTGAAAATACAGCTAAACAAACTTCAACAGTCAAACACTCAATCATATCTCCAAAATCATAGATTTTATATTTAAATATAAACCTCTTTAAAAATATATGAAAACTACTATTTTGTAATTTAAAGTCATCATCAATACTCTTGTCACCTATTTCACAGTAATTTTTAAAATTAATTCTGCATAAAATGCATATTTTTATTTTCTCAGTTGTGGTTTGAGATCAAGTTGATAACTTGTGATCACCAGTATGTGATCATTATCAGCCTTACATTGTGTAGCCATCTATAATGATTGCACAGTACATGATCAGACCTCACTTAGGTAGCTATTTATAATTGTGTATGCATATATGTACAATAAAAGTGTTTTGCTAAAAGGTGTTTAAAGTTCAATGAATAAATTGTGTGAAGCCTCTAGTTGTGAATTTTGCTTCTCATGCATATAGAATAATATTATAAACAACATTATGTTTTGATTACAGTTTTTTAGCATATGTGATTGTTATTGTGATATATGTAGATTTGCATTCTTAACAATATGCTTTTGAAAATTCAATATTATATTTTAGCCAAGAATCTGTTATTAAAAGTAATCGTATGCATACTGTCTCCAACTTTCTTTGTCGCTACATAGCACAAACACTTTTCATGCACTAATTCACTATCTCTCAGTAAAAACCTAGTTTTAGATTGGGTCTTTTACAGAATCATAAAATTTATTTTATTTACAATCTATATAATATATTGTAATGGAATGGGGTAGATAGGTTGATCATACCTGGGAAGATGGCAAATCAATATCATCATCAATCCCAAGTAAAAGATATTCAAAATATTTAATATATGATATAATATTTAAGTAATAAGCAATATAAAAATTTTAAAGTAATGATTGAAGTAAAAGATATTAAAGTAATGTTCAATATCCAAATATATTAGAAATTTTATATATTATAAAGAATTAAACACAGCATGAGATCATAAAATCTCTGAGAGATCAGTCAGCTAGATCAGCACAGTTAATAGATCAGAAGACATCAGTTAGTTAATTCTTTAAAGCAACTATAAATATAATTATCCACACATTAACCAGCATTATCACTAAGTAATACAAAAAAAGAAATAACCATTCATCATTATGAATGAACAATCAAAATACATCAATACAATAAATCAACAGTCCATCTTGTGGCTGGATTTGAACAATACAAAATATAAATCAACAGTCAATCTTGTGACTGGATTTGAAATGGGTCTCCTGTAGACCAGACTAACTATTGAGCATTTGCCAGCTTGGGAAATTATTTAAACATTAATTTGAATGCACCAACTTAAGTATTCGTCCAGTAGAAGACATAATCATCAGAACAATAATGCTGGATATTAAAACATGCTGATCATAATAAATGCTCTGCTCATGTAGTACCATTAATGTAGTGGACAACTATATACTTAATTGTTAATAAGTCTAAACTAAAATAAAATGTAATGCAGGTCTTTAAAGAATGTAATCTTAGCACCAAATCAGGACAGTCATACTGAAATGCCCCTTGCACTAATATACATCCCCATTCATATATTCAGCCATTATACTCAAATATAGTTCAGAGAATATGTGCTCTATTACTGTTATGGTGACCAAGAGATGATGCAATACAATTTAACAATTGAATACAAGTTTCTTAGTAACAACATAAAAAAATTATATTGTCTTTAGAATATGTTTTTATAATTAGAAACCTTCTGATTTTGATTAACATACAATAATAAAAAAATTACATTGTGGTTTACATGATTAATATAAAAAATTCAATTTATTACATTGGTTTACATATATGTTCCATTAGGTTTACTTAAAATACCTATACTCATCATCACACATCTGTGCAGTATAATTTATTATTTAATATAAAACATTGTCATAACTCTGTAAATGAAGTTCAATTTTATACATATTTAGCATATATATGTGTGTGTATGGAATTTCAGCCACACACTAATGTCTATATGATATATTGTAATTTGTTACAATAATAAAAATTATATTTTTCATAATTAATTCAATATTGAAAGTACATAAAATTATGTTGTTTAATTCTTTCATAACAGTTTAATATCTTTTTTCTTCTTAAAATATCAATTTCTTGACTGCTGATAAAAGTTAAATCGTCCAGCAGGTATATTTTATTATTTAATATTTTTTTGGCAGATTACTCTAAAAATGATTTGTTTTTTAAATCAGGTTTCTCTTAACTAGTTATAGTTTTCTTTTTTTTTCATTTTTTAAAAGAAAATAATTAAAACAAAATTATGCTTGCATTATTTTTTTAAAAAAAAGATTTTAAAATAATATTTTTATATATATATATATATATCTCACAATCACAGGTTGCTTCTCTAAAAGATTTTAAAATATCTTTTAACTATTAATTCTGACTCTTAGATTTTTTTAATCCAAGCAGAGATATTTATTTTGCATTACTCTTTTTTAAAAAAAAATATAGAATTTAAACAATTTAAGATAACACTGTTCCCTATTATATATTTCACTCTTTAGAATGTCATTTTTAAAGAAAGAAATTATTTAAAATGTCATTATCATTAAATATGACTTTACTCACCCTCAACTGTTTATATGTTTATCTGTGCTTCTCTGCATACATAGATAAATAGCAGCATATGTATAACAATTCTTCAAACGTTCTCTTGGTAAGATTGGTTTTTTGATCCTAAAATAGTATAGTCCAGGCTCTTTGTAATCATCAAGGAAAATTTAATTCATATATGGTTGACATTTTCTTCATTCCACATAGAACTCATATCAGCAAATTGTCTTGTTGATATTTGTAGCTATGTATTTCAACACAAAAAGTGGGTTAATTTTTCTCCATGTGAATTCAAACCCTATCATTGAACTGCAGAGCAGCTGCTTCCTTCTGGCTTGACTTCATCTACATCTTTATGGCAGCTCTGTCCAACTCAGCTAGCTAACACTGCAGCTAGCTATTCTTCTCCTCAAAAATATAAGCCAAGCCTTCTGGCCAGCTGTTACAAAATATATTTAACCAAGATTCAAAACAACACTTTGCAGCTGGCCAATTTATTAACACCAGACTCTTTTTGGAATTTTTAACCTACAAAGATTTTTACAAATAAATAAAGAAATATATACAAGCATTAATAAAAAAATGTACTTGTTTTGAAATTCAAAATCAGAATATTAATATTTATTCAAACCTTTTTAAATGTTTCTTTCATAATGAAATTTTATTTTAAATCCAGAGTTATTTAACTTTTTATTTATTATTTTTGTTCCAGGAAATGGAGAAAGTATCTACAAAATTTTTTGTCTGCATTTATTTTTACTTTTCCTTTACTTTGTATATATGGGCACAACCATGCTTATGTTTCAGTGTGCCATGTAAACCAACCAGTTACAATATGTACAGACATTTGGAAAAAAATCAAATTCAAAATTTGCACCAATTCTTGTTATAAATGTTATTAACTCAAACCAAAATAATAACCCTATTTTAGACAATTTCTATTTCCATAAAAATTCTGAAAACAATGATTATATATACATTCCAGTAGTGACCAAAAGTAAAAAAATGATCTAAATCCAGAATTGGTATTTCAGGCATCATGGGTGCTAGTAATCAAGCTGAAATAAGGGACTTCATCTTTCTTAATAATTCCAACCAATTCTACTACTAATGTTATTGTTTAAATAATATTATAATCAAAACAATTTATTCAAAAATAATTCCAACTTCCTTGATTTAATAAATATGCAATGCTCATATAAAAGTCATATCACTTATTAGATTTCTCAAAATAATTAACATGTCTGCTACTCTTGACTTTCAATTTTGATAAAATAAAAATATATAATACCAAGCCTAACCCATTTAATTGACACTAAGTTTGAAGAAATAACTTAAGCAAATCATAGAAACAATAAATAAAATAACAATAAGACAAAATAATAAATTTATCACTGAACCTGAAATTTACAAAAAAAAATGTGTTACTGATATTAATAGTAATAATATTATTAGTTATAATAATATTATTAAGTATAACATCTATTAATTTAGTTTAAAAAATATATGTTATTTTTTATTACAAAAATATATTTTAATAATAAATCTTATTTTTAAAAATAAATATAATAAACTTTCCCTAAACTCAAAAATAAATCTCTCATTCCACAAATCAATATTTTAAAACTAAATCCTCTCTTAAAATTCTAAATATTGATTTTATAAATCAAAATAATCATTCCAATTAAGCTAATGTAGTTTATTTACGCCAAATAATTTTTTATGGCAAAATAATGTAAAGAATTCAAATTTCGTAAATATGAATACTTTATAATATTTCTGTAGTGTGATTTTCACTACATCATTATCATGCAAGGTAGAGCCTGGTTTCTATCCACGTTTAACATTTTGTGGAGAAATGTATTAAACATATGATAAAAGACATGTAAAAAATGGGTATAATCCCCAAGAGACACATTTGGTGCTGAACCACCATTCATCAGTTGGCCCTAAACACAGTCTCTTATACATATCTTTATTATTGTTTGTGTATATATATATATATATATCGATAGATAGATAGATAGATAGATAGATAGATAGATAGATAGATAGATAGATAGATAGATAGATAGATAGATAGATAGCAAATTACTACAGTTTAATTGATGTATCAAGTGTGCCATCCTCACAATATTGACAAAATCAGTTAATGAATGTATATTAATAATTTTTATTAATCATTCATTAAACTAGAGATTATCCAATAATGAATAATATTTCAGAAGTGTAAATAAATTGTATTAATTCGCTATCTAATCTATCTATCTATCTATCTATCTATCTATCTATCTATCTATCTATCTATCTATCTATCTATCTATCTATCTATCTATCTATCTATCTATCTATCTATCTATCTATCTATCTATCTATCTATCTATCTATCTATCTATCTATCTATCTATCTATCTATCTATCTATCTATCTATCTATCTATCTATCTATCTATCTATCTATCTATCTATCTATCTATCTATCTATCTATCTATCTATCTATCTATCTATCTATCTATCTATCTATCTATCTATCTATCTATCTATCTATCTATCTATCTATCTATCTATCTATCTATCTATCTATCTATCTATCTATCTATCTATCTATCTATCTATCTATCTATCTATCTATCTATCTATCTATCTATCTATCTATCTATCTATCTATCTATCTATCTATCTATCTATCTATCTATCTATCTATCTATCTATCTATCTATCTATCTATCTATCTATCTATCTATCTATCTATCTATCTATCTATCTATCTATCTATCTATCTATCTATCTATCTATCTATCTATCTATCTATCTATCTATCTATCTATCTATCTATCTATCTATCTATCTATCTATCTATCTATCTATCTATCTATCTATCTATCTATCTATCTATCTATCTATCTATCTATCTATCTATCTATCTATCTATCTATCTATCTATCTATCTATCTATCTATCTATCTATCTATCTATCTATCTATCTATCTATCTATCTATCTATCTATCTATCTATCTATCTATCTATCTATCTATCTATCTATCTATCTATCTATCTATACTGAACAATGATAAAGATATGTTAAAGAGATTGTGGTATAGGCCAATTGATGAATGCTAGGGATCATAGACTTCTTTTACATCTTTGGTTATATTTTTATGAACACATCCCTCCATTATGGTATTAAAAATGGATAGAAATCAGTCCCTTCCTTGTGTGAGAGTGATGTATAGAAATCAGTCCCTTCCTTGTGTGAGAGTGATGTAGTGAATGTTAAAAGAAAATAGACATGGAAGCATCCAATTGAACATACAGCAGAATTTGACTAACAGAAAATACATATTTCAAGATTGTAATGTTCTTAATAAATTTAACACAGGAAATGATCATTGATTAGTAAGATGCAAGATATGTGTTAATGCAAAACTAGAGAAACAAAAATTATTAAGAAAAACAATATTTACAGTGATATTCCTAATCTTCAGAAACATTCTAATCAATTTAAATTAGAACTTACAAATTGGTTTCAATTTTGAACATGATTCAGATTTGAATGAAATTAATAAAAATATAACTGATATACTGTTAAAAACTGCAACAAAGATAGTTGGCAAAAAAGAAGCAATTGACCAATAAAATTTTTACTGAGACTAAAGAACTTATGAACAAAAGAAGAATATGAAGATATACAAAAATAATGCATTGAAAAGGATTGAATACTCCGAATTCTGTAAAATAGTATGGAAAAGAGTTTAAAATGATATAAGAAAATATAACTATGAACTAGCAAGGAAAGCTATAGAAAAGAATAAAAGTCTCAAGAGTGTAAAACAACATTTTGTTATTGGTAGGAAATTTATATCTGCAATAAGGAAAAAAGATAAAAATATTACTAAAAAAAGAGATGACATCATGAAATGAGTAGAAGACTTCTATTAAGAATTATATAATAATAAAGAACAAGTACCTCCTATATCCATTATATCTTCCGAATTGCCCAGAATTTTAAATGAAGAAGTGAGACATGCAATTAAATTTATGAAGAATGGAAGGCTCCAGGTAATGATGAAATTATAATTCATATATTTAAAGAAACAGGTGAAGAAATAGAAAAAAAATTAGCAAAGTTATATACCAAGTGTCTAAATGATAATGATGTACCAGATAATTGGAAGAATGCAGTATTTAATATTAATATTTAAAGAAAGTGATAAAGAAGATATTAGAAATTGCAGACCTATCAGCTTTTTATCAGTTTTATACAAATTTTTTACCAAAATAATTACAACTGGTCTACAGAGAACATTGGATTTCCACTAACCAAGAGAACAAGCTGGATTTAAAAGCTGTTTTACTACAGTATATCATATCCAGGTATTGAAAGAAGTTATAGAAATGATATATGAATATGAGTTGCTATTATGTTTTGGATTTGTAGATTATGAAAAGACATTTGATTCTATAAACATTTCTTCAGTGATTAAAGCATTGGATTATCAAGGTATAGATCCAGAATATTGTCATATTTTAAAGAATATTTATAAAAATGTAACAGCAACAATTAGATTACATAATGATACTAGGAAAGTCAACATTGAGAAGGGTGTAAGACAGAGTGAATCCATATCTTCAAAACTTTTTACAACAGTGCTGCAAGAAGTATTTTGTGGATTAAAATGGAAATCTAAAGGAGTGAAAGTAAATGAAGATTATTTAATTCATTTAGATTGTGCAGATTATATAATTGTTTTTGAAAATAATGCTTTAGAGCTAGAGGAAATGTTGCAAGAGTTATCAGATGAAAGTAGGACTAAAGATAAATGTTAAAAATATTAAAGTAATGTTCAATGGATTTTCTCAAAATATGAACATAAAGATTGATTATGATGAGTTAGAAGAATACAAATACCTTGGTAAGATTATTAATACAGATGGAAACCTAATGGCTAAAATTAATCATAGAATTAAACTTGGTTGGAGTGTTTTTGGTAGAAATAACTTGATAAAAAAGGAAACATGCCTATATGTTTGAAAAGAAAGATTTTTAATAAATATGTTTTACCAGTATTTAATTATGGATCTGAGACTTAGACACTTAATAGAAGAGCAATACAAAGACTTCAGACCACTCAAGGAAGTATGGAGAGATGCATGTTAGGAGTACAAGAAGAGATCAAAAATGCAATATATGGGTAAGAGAGTAAGCAGGTGTTATTGACCTCATTGAAAAAAATAAAAGACTGGAGTTGATCTGGACATATTGCTAGAAGAGATGATAATAGATGGACAATTGAAATCTTAAACTGGATTCCAAGAGATTGTAAAAGACCTAGACAGAGACTACATGTGTGATAGATGCATGAAATAAGAAAGTGTATAGGAGTGATGCGGAGAAGAGAAGCTAAAGATGTTTTGAACTTGGAGAGATCTTTATCCTGCAGTGGATTGATAATGGTTGTTGATGATATTTATGATGATGTAATGTACTTACATTAACACATAGTTGGTGTTTAAATTACAATTAATTAAATTTACCAAATATTAATTGGTGTTTAAATTACAATTAATTAAAATGCTTATTGATCATGATGATAAAGTCTTCAGACCCTCATTATTTTTCTTAGTCATTATATCATCAAGTCCTATCTCAAATGTCTTATTTAATATTTATTTGTTTTTATTTGAATATAGAGGATTTGAACTGCTATAACTCTGGTTTAGAGTGCCATATTCTTCTAAAAAACCCAACCCTCAGAAATTTTTGGGATTTGTGATATATAAATCATATACTCAAATGTCTAAAGATATCCAAAATAATATTATTCACTCCATGGAGGGACTTACCAAGTGCCTATGCAAGGTATACCTCTTCTTGCATGGCAAGGTAATGCTCCTTAACATGAAGATTATGGCCAAGTTAAACTATTATCTGCCCATCATCAAAATTATGAAGATCTTCATTAGGAAAATAAATACAATGGCAGGCCAGCTGTTTTTGGGTGGTAACGTTGCTGCAATGAGTATAGACAAAACACAGCTTCATATGAAATACAACAGATTATCCTATCCATTCAAGCCATCCTTGTCCAAAAGACATTTAATTTCATCTCCATGCTGATCAGAACTTTTGGTTATCCACAGGTAATTCAGCCAATCACCCCATGGATAGACTGCCTCCTAAAGTTAGTAATTTCCTAGATGCAGCAATGGAATTAATCACAAATTATATGGTTATCACAAATGACATATTTGGCAACTAGATTACCATTTGGGAGGCTCATAGTCTTATAAATCTGGTAATTATTCCCATATGACCTGAACTTAGTATAACCAATAAGAAAGTCATATCACTCTTCAGATACTGGTCCATGGAGCCAAAATATTTGGATTTTTACTATTAAAATAGACTTGAACTCCATAAGCACTAACTGGTTTCTAGTCTATAGACATGGCATTAACAAGATTGATACTATCTGCCCCCTCTGTCAGATGCACAATGAAACATTTGACCATTTAGTTCGCTCATGTCCTGGCCTTTGGAAATCTAGAAGGATTATAATTAATAACCTCAAAGTAAATTATTATCTTGTCACCCCACTTAGAGATAATATCAAAACAAGATCAATACCAATTATAAGACTATCTTTATTCATTAATTAAGAGTTCTGGACCACCCGCTGCAAAATAATCTTTAATTCTGGACATATTCAAAAAGAAGACTTTATAATTTAAAAACTAATTAAAATTAAACATCATGGCAAGCTCTTAGCTCCAAATGTTAGATTTGTTGAGACATGGGATTTTATTACATTAATATGATGATTCCTTTGTAACATTTAATGTGATCCCAAATATAACCTATTCTGAAAATGGGTATCATTATCCCAAATATCAGATGCTTTAGCTACTTAATCAGTAGATCACAATTTGGATATACAAACTTAGTGATACTTTGCATAAACTTTCATTGATGCAGAGATGTGGGTATCTTCCTGTGGTGAAACTCAATGTCAGTAATCATTATATAGACAAGTGTAGCATCTGTCAAGAGAGGGTGGATGAGTGTACAGTCTACATACATGGTGGCAGTAGATAATGATAACAGATTATTTCTTAACCCAAATTATTAAGATTAAATAGAAATGCCAAATTAAATATATATGCACATTTAAAATATATATACCAATTTATGCTAATCTATTAATATTTGTCAATAATAAATTTATCAATGTTAATATCAAAATTATATACAAATATATTGAAATAGTATATTTCAATTTATTGATTAAATGGTATAGATTGTATACACTGTTTACTACATATAACCAAGATTTGTAATTAATTATTCTCATTTACATCTTGTAACATTGTACATTCCTAATAAAATTATTGAGATAAATATATTATTTTTTAGCATGACCATTGCAGTTTTTATGGTAAAAATCCTGTTTTTCTTTTCTTAGAACACAAATCCCCAGAGACAATGGAAAAATTTATACCCTGAAAATGAAACTACAAAGAAAAAAACACATAGCCAAATAAATAATTTGAATATAATTATTGATTTTAAATAATCTCAGTTGATGTTGGAAATTATCCATAAGTATGATTATTTTATAAAGGTAAAAAAACAATAAACAAAATAATAAAATAAATTATTATGATTAAATAGAAATACCAAATTAAATATATATGCACATTTAAAATATATATACCAATTTATGCTAATCTAGTAATATTTGTCAATATTAAATTTATCAATGTTAATATCAAAAATATATACAAATATATTGAAATAGTATATTTCTTTGGAATACATTTCATTGCTGTATAAATTAAGTAAATGTATAGAAAGAAATTTTATTCATTTAAAAATGTGATAACATTAATATTTTAAAATATTGAGTTATTATTGTTATTTGAAAGATATATATTCTTTTTATAAATAAAAAGATTGTATTAAATGATAATATAAAAAGAAATTCAAGTGTTTAATATTAAAATATTAATTTTAAAGAATTGTCAATTAGTTTTGAATATTTTTAAATTAGACTGAAGCATTATTTATTGTTCTATTGGAAAATAACCAAAAATAATTTCTTATCAACAAAACTGTTTTGATCATGTGAACAAAGTCATCAGCTACTGAATTTTAAAAAGGAAAACATTGGATTTTAAACTCTAAAATGAATTTGTCAATAAATAGTTTTTATCCTATGAATTTGGGAATCAAGACACAAATGGATAATTCACTTCTTCATGTTTTCATTTATCATAAATAGGATTAATTTATAATCATTTACTGTTGCAAAATCATTTTTTTCTACATCTTCATTTAGGTCTGTCTTTTATATTTCAAATAAAGCACCACTATGAAAAAAGGATCATCTAATCGGAGCTTAAATTTGGATAAGAGTAAACAAGTTAAAATTACAAAACAATTTATAAATCTTTATTAAATATTTTTTATTTATAATAAATTGGTTTTACATAAATATTATGCTGATATTAATTATTTAAATTGTCAATTGTTAAATATTGGATTGATCAATATGTGCATAATTATCAAAGCTATATGCAAGTAATATTTTCAAAATGTATTAAATATAATGTTCAAAAATAATTCCGATGTAATAAATAATAGCTTATTTTTATTTTATAGATGTGACATTTCAATATAGATTTTGAAATATATAATCTGTGTTATTTAATTATTTATAATTTTAAATAATGATTGTTTAAATAGTAATACATATTTATTTTATGTATATGGAATTTGACTGATATTGTATGGATTGGCAACTGAGATATTATTGATATGTTTAGCTTGATATTATTTGTTCGTTCCAGTTATAAATTCCTTAGGGCTTCACTTTGTATTAATTTTATTTTTGTAGTGACTACGTTCTTAACAAAGAATAATGTTTATATTTTTATAAATAATATGGCAATAATGAAAAATTAATATTTAAATGTCTTATATATGAAGTTTTCAGAATAGTTATTTTTATGCCATTATCTAAAATATTGTCCCATCCCTTGTATATGTATTAAATGGATTATGTCCTGTATGTGAGGGGTCAGATTGACCTTAGGTCAACATGGGTGTGACAACAATCTCAGCCTCAGGGTGGCCTTTGAGCATTCCATCATCAAATTTTCAATTGGATGGACAGTTGAATAGTTGGAGTGTGGAGTAGATTGAAGCCTGTCCATTAAAGTATAAGGTTTGGCTATCTTAATATATATCTGAGCACTTATAGCATATATGTGTGGAGATGGTAATCTGGACAAACTGATGATTGCTGGTTTAGCATGAAATATGTATATTGGTGATTATTTATCTTATCAACATATATATGTTCAAGTGTATCAGTGTTATGAGATAGTGTGGAGAGTGGTGGGTCATGTGAAAGTCTGTGCTCATATACCCTATATATTACTAAAATATTGTAGTAGAGAGTTAAGCTTATATATAGCAAGCATTTCAACCATTGCTTAATTTTATAGCCCTTAGTGTATAAGTTACTGTGATACTAGGTATTGAAATAAGGATAGCTTGGTTTGTTTTGACAGATTGTTGATCATTCATGTATTTGTTGATTTTAAAGTATTAATTTAGATATTGGTAATTATTACAATGACATTATTGTTATATTATTTTTTAAATAAATTATTTTGCTTAATAATATTTTTTATTATTATTGATTATTACTTAAATTATAAAATATTAATATGCCAAATTAATAGGTGTCCAAATGTAACTCATGCTGGGTAAATTTGTCTTCTATTTTAAGATGAATTATTAGTTAAAATAGTTTCATTTTGTAATTCATAACTTTCCTATATTTGTTTGTAATTATAACTTTTTTAGTAAACTTAATTTTTTTCTTTGGTATTTTCTTATATTAATTATCAATATTAAATTACAATTTGCTATTGGAAAGAAGTATAGATTTATTATCTAGTGGTGCCTTCTAGTAAAGTTAAATATGGAACTATTTATCCAATACAATATAAATGAAATTCATAAATTAGGAAGATCTCTTATAAAAAAATCTTATGTTTTTTTTCAATTAGTTCAGTAAGCTTACTTTATAGTTTTAAAAACAGTCTCTGTATCTTAATTCATGTGTGATTCTTCTTGGTTTTTGTAATATGCTGCTTGAATGTTTTACTATAAAGTTTCTGGTGATGACAAATAATTATCCCATTGGAAAATAAGCTATTGTTTATACTTTCTTCATCTGTAAACTTCTTAGAGACATTTTCAATGTTGGCCAAGCTGCATTAGTCATACACTTGCTGGTACACATTTTGGTGGGCTTAAATATATTAATTCTGCTTACTACACATAAATTTGATATTCTAGCTGTTCTAAATAATTCACAACTGAAAAGTACTTTAATAGCAGCCTTCTGAGATAATGTATAATGCTTCCAACACTAAAACAGATTTTTTTAAAACTATGCAATGCAGAAATGTTCACAGTAGCTCTCCACAAACATTATTTTTTTTATATCTTTTCCCCCCAAAATAACTCTTCCCAAATTGTCAGCTTGTTTTTTTTTATTTATAATACAGTTTTTGATTTTCTGTTGTTTTTTTAATTCTCTAATTATTCTTAAATACGTGTTGATTAATTGAATTTAACTGTACTTAAACTTGATAATTATCTTTAGTAAGTTCATTTTATGATAGATTTTACTTTGATTAAATTATTAAGCAATGATACAATATTTATATTCCTTTTATAACTTTACATATTATGCTTAATATATGTATACATGAAGTTTTACATATTTTACAAATATATTTTTATGAATAAAAATATGCTTGTTATTATATAATTGCCCAAATATAATTTAAATTATATATTTCATTAAGATAAGTTATTAAATGAGGGAATATTTTTGTGTTTGTTTTCCATTAATTCACCTTAATTTTTTGGAGAATATTTGTTTTATCCCCATATTTAAGTTTGATTTATTGAGATGATTCTAATATACAAATACAGCAGAACAAGCCAAGCTATATTGTTACAATACCCCTCTCCTAAAATGATGATGTAATAAAATAGTGATAACATTTTGTTTCTCATTTTTTGAGCTTTATCTGATTATATTTCACCACTTCAGCATTAACGTGATCATTAATGGCTACAAATATAAATCAAATCATAAGTTTCTCTTACACATATATTTGTATATATTATGATTACATTGGCTGTTGCTATTATTGCTCTTTCTGTATTATTCCTGAATTACTGGCCAATGGAACACACAAACATGGCATCATATATTCTCCATAATCAACAAACCATGCATTAGAACTAGGAATCTGTGTTACAATATCTAAATATACATTTAATTTGAAGATTTAAAATATATCAGTAGACTAATGCTATATACCAAATCTTCAGTCACAGATGTAACTCGCATTGAAAGAGTAATACCAAAAATGTTTTACTGGTAGTCACATAGCACCAGAAAATCTCAACTGATGTCCTATCCTAAAAAATGGCCATACCTCTATACATAATTACAATAAATGATATATTATTAAAAATATTATAGTATGTTTTCACATATAATAAATCAATACTTTATGGAAATATACTTGAGAAATTCATCAGGTCATCATGTACCCTCATATCCCATATGTTCATAAAGATTATCAGATTAACTATTTCCTTTATTGAATTTATATCACACTAGAAAAAGGGCTTTAAAAGTCTATCTTTATCTCTAGTGACATGTTTCTTTATTATTTATAAGGAGTAAAATAAAATTTTTTTAGCACACCCCACCATTTAATGTACATAGAAATTACTTTTTATTTATAGAAATTTTAATTACATTCTAAATCACCATATTGGCTTGACACTTCACAGATGCTTTTGTTCTTTAAATTTAAAATGTATTTTATTATTTTATTTTTATTATTTTACTTAGCTTTTGGTTGACATTAAGGTCTACTTTGAATCATTTTTTTATTTTTAAGTTTATATTTTAAGCAAGGTAATATTTTTTTAGGCATTTACTGTCTTTAAATCCTCTAGTGCTGAATAATGAAGCATCTCTGTCAAAAATTGCATATTCTTTATTTAGACTTAAAAAATCAAAGTTTTAGGCCTCCTTCATTTACACAAGAATCAGACTTTACCTTTCTCCAAGAATTCCATTAGTGGAATAGGTCATCTTATTAGGTATGATCTGAAATTTTTTTAAACATATTGTAATCACTGTTAAACTCTTCCTGCTGGAGTGGATCTCCTGCTCTTTATTTTCTGACTCATTTTTCTTTTGCTAACTCAGCACTGATATTTAAATATATTCTTTAGGGATAATTGTATATCCTTTTTCTCAGTAATGAGAACTTTTATTCATCAAAAAGACAAAATACACAACAGTTTAAAAGGTTTACAAAGGGATAATTACATGGTAAAATGAAATTCAAGTACAACATGGTGAAGAAAAAGGGGGTAAATATGAAATGTGAAGAGGATATGGAAAGGGTGTGTAGTCCAGGCAAAGAAGTCTTTGTTAAAGAACAATGTTGATAGGTTTGGTTTCCCTGATGGATTGATAGGAGGATCCATATGTGACATGAATTTTCGAGGAATATCATTGACTATAAATGTTTTACAAGGTAAGTATTGATTTACATAGTGTAATATGGAGATTTGAAATGACACATTGAATATTTTTGTCCATAGCAATCCAGAAATTTATCAACCTGTGGAAACTCAAAGCATTAATCCACGAGAAGATTAATCATTAAAGACAAATGAATGTCACAATTAGAAATTATTTATAAAGTCTAGAGTTCAAATATGAGTAGCATTTTAGGAGTACAATATTGAGAAATCCAATTTGCGATGGATAAGTTGAGAATAGGAAAACACTTGGAGATAACAACATTGGAAATAATAAATTTAAATAGGGTGAATCACTTGCATTTAAAATCATTAGGCCAAACTGCAGCATACTTTGCAATAATATTTGGATAGTTATTTATAACAATAACACTAAAAACCCGCTATAAATCGTGGTTTTTTCCTTCTTGTGAATGAGAAAATCAACATTGGTAATGATCCCCACAGCACTCTCATACAAGCCCTCCTCCTCAAAAGAACCAGAATTTAGGCCTCTGAGGCCCCTCCCAATAACCAGACTCTCTCATTCAATGAGCAAAGTTGAGTGTAATGAAATTTTTAGTTAAACAATTAGGAATTATTTGCATATCTAGAATGTTATTCACTTGTATAGATATTGATTTTCTTGTATTATTTGTACTTTTATGCTTTATTATTCAAATCACTATTATCTTTAATTTTCTTCACATATCTTTCATCATTCATTACTTCAACATTCAGACAGCAAATTTCATTTTTTAATTTATTTACTTTTTTTGTTTTTTCTATATTCAATTCAACTTTGTCACATGTTTAATTGTGGTTCATCTAAATAACCATCCATAATGAAAATAATAACAGCCCCCTTAATATTATTCATGACTTCTACATCTATTCTATGCTTATTTTAGACATTAATATCAATATCTGTCTTAAGTTCACTGCTAAATTGAGATCCTCATATATTTGGTTTATAAAAATATTATCCTCTATTTCATTTGTTTAATTTGCTATTGTTTGAACCTATTTACCTATTCACAAACTCTGACACGTCTTAAGTCAGACTTCCTCTGTATCTTTATGACCAGTCTCTACCTTTTCCAGTTGGTAAATAATCTCTCATGTTTTCTAGCTGACATCCTTTAATTTTCTTATTTTTGTGTTAACTTCTTGGAAATCTTCTAAATTCCTCCTCATTTCACCTCCTATCCTCAATCTGTAGTCTCTTTACTTTTATTATTATTTCTTTTTTGTCCTGCTGCACATTTAGTATAGCTTTTTCATTGTCCTTTATATTCTACTACATATTGTATATAGCTTTTTCATTTTATTTTTTCTTGTTTCTTTTGTTCTGTTATTTCAAGCATTTGATTCTCCATCTTTTCAAGCTTCTCTTTCTGTTCTATTTGTGCTTTCTTTTTATTTTCTCTTATTTGACTAAATTTTTTCTTCTTAGTTTTCAGTCATGTTTTTTTAATATAGATTGTTGTTTATTTCTTTTATTTTCTCTATGGTATTATTATTTTCCTTTAATATTTTCTCAATATTATTTTTTTATTCATTTTCTCCCTATTTTCATTTTTTTAACATCTTGTTTATTATGTGCTGATTTTCTTCTGTGCTTTCTTTCAATATTTTCATATTTTTTTAACTTTCTCTTCATCCACTTTATACTTACATCTATGCCATTATTTGATCAATATATGCTCTTGAATCTTCTATCTTTTGCTTTCACTGCCCTTGGTGAGTTGTATATTACACTGTTTCCAGATATTTTGTTTCATTTCCTTTTCTTTACTTTTTTGTTGTTTTAATTAGTTTTCTAATCCTAAATATCATTAATATGAATTATATATTTGAAACATTTTTCATTAGTAGTAAGAAAACTATTCTTCAAAATCAAAAACTATGCCTATGTCCATTTCTATATTTGTTCATTCTCTTGTTTTTCATTTGCTTTTTTCTACTTACCCAATAACTAACATGCTTTACTGTCATTGTTAACTATTATTATTATTTATTAATTATTTTATTTTATTTATATATTTCATGCAATTACTGCAAATTACCTATTTAATTTGCATTCTTCAGCTTAAAGATCTCATATTCTATTAATTCAAGACACACATTGTTTGCATCATTTTCTCTTATTGATGATAATAATAATGATGATGCCAACACTGATAAGAAATATACATATGCACATATACTAACACACATATAACACTTCCAATATATAATTGAATTAGATGAATCAATATACATTTCATCAACTTATCAAAGATTAATTGATGCTTGAATTTTAATTCATTAAATTTAACTCTAATGATTTGATGATGATGATCTAAACATCTCTTGCCTATATAATTGTTTCTATAAGATACCCTGATTTTATTTCCTGATCATATATCAAATCATACATCTGAGAGCCTCATTTAATATTCATTCATAGATGTTTATTTAAAAATACAGAGTTTGAATTCCAATAACTCTAATTTAGGGTGTCACTTTTAAGAAAGATCACCTATGAAAATTATCCCTTTGGCATCACCATTACAGTTCCCTCAGTATTAATCCTGATTTTTTTTACTCATAATATAAATGCCAGGAACAATGGAGGATTGTTGTATATGCATTGGAGTTGAGACTATAAAGAAATCACACCGGCAAATAAGTAATTTAAATACCAATATTTTTTTATTTTAGATAGATTGATTGATGTTGGAAATGTTCCACAGACATTATTACTTTATAAAAATAATACACATTTGAAGAAAATATATATCAATTTACATTAACCTAGAATATTTGTCAAAAACAAATTTAAACAATGTTTATTCCAAAAATTCATGTAATTAAATATATGTAAAAAAATCATAAAACTATGAAGATCTCTTATTTATGTGTATATTGCTGTGATTTCTCTAAATAGTTCAGGAAGTTTCTGACACAGTTCTTTTATGTCCACCTCTGAAATCCCATACAAAATTAAATAAATTATTTTTTGTGGCTCATTTTAGATGAAATTCTTATTGGTTTTGGTAATATTCTGCTTAAATATAGTGCAATGTACAAATTACAGGTGAGAAACAATTCTAATAGGCAAATAAGCTATATTTTATAGAAATTAATCATTGTATTTTTATAGACGTTTTGAATATTGTTGACTTTTATTATCCACAAATGAGTTGATACTTAGAAGAGGTTTAGCACATCAAGTTTATTTTTTTTACTACACAAAACATTAACATTATAACTACAGTAATAGTGGATTTCTAAGCTGATACTAGAAAGGAAATCTTTCTAAGTTATACAATTGTGTCAATGTGTATTGCTCTTCTATTAAGTGTCCAAGTCTCAGATCCGTAAGTAAGAACTGGTAAAACACATTTGTTAAAAAACATTCTTTTCAAACACATAGGCATATTTTCTTTTAGTATCAAGTTATTTCTACCAAAAGCACTCCAACTAAGTTTAATTCTATGATTAATTTTGTCCATTATGTTTCCATCTGTATTAATAATCTGACTAAGGTATTTGTAACTGTTAACTTCTTCTAATTCTTCATAATCAATCTTTATTTTCATATTTTGAGCAAATCGATTAAACATTACTTTAGTCTTTTTAACATTTATCTTTAGTCCTACTTTCCTACTTTTATCTGCTAACTCCTGCAACATATCCTGTAGCTCTAAAGCATTATTTGCAAAGACAACTATATCATCTGCAAAATCTAAATGACTTAAATAACCTCTATTTACTTTCACTCCTTTAGCTTCCCATTTTAATCCACAAAATACTTCTTATAGCACTGAAGTAAAAAGTATTGGAGACATAGAGTCACCTTGTCTTACACCCTTCTCAATGTTGACTTTCCCAGTAGCATTATGTAATCTAATTGTTACTGTTGCATTTTTATAAATATTCTTTAAAATATAACAATATCTTGGATCTATACCTTGATGATCGAATGCTTTAATCACTGAAGAAATGTTTATAGAATCAAATGCCTTTTCATAATCTAAAAATCCAAAGCATAATGGCAACTCATATTTGTTTGTCCTTTCTATAACTTCTCTCAATACTTGGATAAGATCTACTGTACTAAAACCACTTTTAAATCCAGCTTGTTCTCTTGGTTGGTGAAAATCCAATGTTCTCTGTAGATGAGTTGCAATTATCTTAGTAAAAATTTTGCATAAAGCTGATAAAAGGCTGATGGGTCTGCAATTACTAATATCTTCTTTATCACCTTTTTTAAATACTAATATTAATACTGCATTTTTTCAATCATCTGGTACATCTTTATCATTTAGGCATTTGTATATAACTTTTCTAAAAAAAATTCTATTTCTTCACCTGCTTCTTTTAATATATCAATTATAATTCCATCATTACCTGGAGCCTTTCCTTTCTTCATATATTTAATTGCATGTCTCACTTTTTCATTTAAAATTCTGAGCAATTCGGAAGATATAATGGATTTAGGAGGTACTTGTTCTTTATTACTATATAATTTTTGATAAAAGTCTTCTACCCATTTCATGATGTTATCTCTTTTTTTAGTAATAATTCCATCATTTTTTGTTATTGCAGATATAAATTTCCTACCAATACCAAAATGTTGTTTTACACTCTCAAGACTTTTATTCTCTTCTACAGCTTTCGTTGCTATTTCACAATTATATTTTCTTATATCATTTTAAACTTTTTCCGCATCATTTTACAAAATTTGAGATATTCAATCCTTTTTAATGCATCATTTTTATATATCTTCATATTCCTTCTTTTCTTCATAAATTCTCTAGTCTCAATAGAAATTTTCTTGGTCAATTGCTGCTTTTTTCTACCAACTATCTTTGTTGCAGTTTTTAAAAGTGTATCAATTATTTTCATATTAATTTCATTTAAATCTGAATCATGTTTAAAATCTACTAATTCTTGAAACTGATTTGTAAGTTCTAATTTAAATTTATTAGAATGTTTCTGAAGATTAGGAATATCAACTGTAAATATTGTTTTTCATAATAATTTTTGTTTTTCTAGCTTTGCATTAATACGTATATTACATCTTACTAATTGATGATCACTTCCTGTGTTAAATTTATTAAGAACATTACAATCTTGAGATATGTATTTCTGTTAGTCAAAATATAATCCAATTCTGCTGTAACTTCATTTAGATGCTTCCATGTCCATTTCCTTTTAACATTTTTCTCAAAAAATAATTCATAATATAAAGTTTTTCTTTTTCTGCAAACTCCACAAGTGTATGTCCTCTCTCATTTCTATTATCATAACCAAAATTACCTACAGCCCTTTCAACTTTTATTTGTTTACCAATTCTAGCATAAAAGTCTCCCACAACAATTTTAAAATGTTGTTTACTCTGATCAAAAGCCTTTTGTACATCCATATAAAAATCTTCTACTACTTCATCACTAAGAGAACTTATTGGAGCATTAGCCTGAATTATCTGAATATGGTATCTGCTATTAAGTTGTATAACTAATCTTGCCACTCTGTCCGATACACCATCAATCTCAACAATGTTGTTTTTCCACTTTTTATTTATAATGAATCCTACTCCACTTGTATTTCCAATATTTGTGCCTTTATAATAGTGTACATGACCACTTTTTAAAACAATTGTCTCTTCACCTTTTCTTTTAACTTCACAAAGTCCAATAATGTCCCATTTAATATAAGACACTTCTTCTTCTAATTCTTGCAATATTTTTTCACTTGAAAGTGATCTGCAGTTGTAAGTATCTAAATAATAAATTATCAACAAATGGAAGTCTGGGTCTCCAATCAGGGTATTCTTAGCACCCTCTGCCTTTTGCCTCCAACTGCTGCCTTGGTTGGTGACTTTACAGCCTCCTGGGAATAAGGGCCATGATTTATTTTTGTCTGTCATAATTGTATAATTATTAGAAAATATTTATCATTTACACATACATTCATTCTGCCTTATCAGGCAACTGAGAAAAAAGAACATTGTGTTTCTTGATTTTAAACTCAGAGGTAAAAAGCCAATAAACTCACCATGCTGGCCAATGTGTTTGGTGAGAACCCCATCCATGTTAGTATACTATATGAATAATCACATAGTAATAATAGCTGCAATGACAAGAATGTATGGAGTGGACATTAGGAATTTGCCCTGCTCGGTTCGTTTAAGGCCTCCAAGAGGAATCAAAGGGTCTTCTTTCAGTTAATAGCAAACTCCTTTCTGCAGTCTCTCTCTCTCTCTCTCTCTCTCTATATATATATATATATATATATATATATATATATATATATATATATATATAATTACATCGAGATTAATGCTCCAATACTGATTCATTATGTAACTGAAATACTCTCAATTCAAACCACAAGATGAACTTTTTTAAAGAAAAGATCAGACTGTCTTTCTTTTTACCTCAATTTATATATAGAAGTCAATATTAATCACTTTACAGAGAAAGCATAAAGATTTTAAATCAATCAGATCACTTTATAAAATCTATATTTTAAACTGGTTTATATTATTTTAATTGACATTCTTGAAAATTTTCAATTTACATATATAAATGTGTAATATTTAAATACAATTATATTATCTACACTTAACATAATGCTAATTAGAAGGGATTTGAACTCAGACTTTCAAGCTCCCTACATCTATCCACTCCATCTTATATTACTGATGCACATGACCATAATGTGAAAAAGATAAATGATCTCCAATATATGTATTTTGTGCTGAACCAACATTCATTAGTTGGTCCAGATCATCATCTTCAACACGTATATGTATAATCAGAACTTAATTTATCTATTTTAATATTAATATACAAATTAAAAAGCGTATGAAACACTTGAACGAGAAGCTATAAAGATTCCAAAAATTATTATATGCTAAGCGCTCTCAAGGCCATTTGCCTCACATTCATAGCAAAGTTTTACATATTTTACAATGATGTGTTTATAAATAAAATATGATTGCTGTTATTTAATCACCCAAATATAATTTAAATCAGATATTCATATGAGTACAAGTTATCAATCGAGAGAGTCTTATATTTTGTTTCTACATTAATTTATATTAATTTTCTTTCATTTTATTTGAGCATATTTGATTTATCCCCCTATTTAAGTTTGATTGATTGATTGAGGTCTTTGTAATATATAACTATATTAGAGCTAGCCAAACTAATATTACTCTAATATATATTATATCGATCCGAAAAATGGAATCTTTCCGTATCCGCACTTCAAGGGCACCATCTAGGCATTTGAACCTAGAAAATTTATATAGTAGGCAGATACGTCAGTTAAGAAAAAAAAATTGTATATATTTTATTCTGAACATTAACCCAATGTCACTAGCTCAGTGAGATGCAGAGATTTATAAATATAGATTATTATCAGAAAATATTTTAAATACTAAAAATATAAAATAAGCCACTTGCAGTAATTAACACACAAACATTTATTTACGCACATATATATAAAATTTAGCATTTTTATTTTTGTATGTTTACTTTATAATTTAACTTGATCTTAGAATTTAATTTACGTTTTAACTTTTATAAGTTCACACAGATGAGTTGAATATTTTATTAAAGTGTTGAGTATGAATAGACTACATAGATCGCATTTGAAAAGAAAATATTTTATCCCTGATTTAACTTTAGGCCAAAAGTTCGCAGTCAAAACCAATGCCAATCTATCTGATATATCGATGTATTCAATGTAGCATGAATACGACAGCATCAAAATGACATACTATCAGGAATGTATATCTGAACAGCATGGTTAATAGATGACATTGACTCTCAACCAAATAGGAATGTTACATCTATCGGCAAGAAGAACAATAAACAAAAAAACTCCATAGGAAGGGACTGCGTTTTCCATCTTACTATCCCTTCCATAGGCAAAAAGGGGAGGTGCAGCATATAAATCGATCCTGCAAGTAGTGAATCTCATACTATATCTACTAATTACACCAATATATCCAATCCATTGACCCAATTTAACTACGAAACAAATAACCTAAGATTACCCTCCCTTAAACTAACATATATAATTTTACAAATGTATGCAGACATTCACGCCCGACTTAAATTTAACATTTATTAAAAGTTGCTAAGCAAAAAAAAAATCATAATAAAAACTTAAAGGAATAAAAAAAAATTAAATGGAAATGATTTTAAAAAAAATACATCAAATGACATTATTAATATTAATTTACGTTGGTCAGATATGATTCTATTGCTATCATTTAAATACTGGGAAAGTTTATATTTTAGAGTTCTTATTGTTTTCAAATTAATTAATGTTCATTAGATTTCATAAAGTTCTTACGGTTTTAGAAAATTTTATCCTTTACAGTTGCTTGCCATTTGGAATCCAGTGTTAAATTCCCTGATGATCCTGTGGTCCTTAATATAGAAAAATGATGTTTCATTTTTTTTTAACAACTGAAGGAATTGAAAGTGCGTCTTTCAATCCTTTCACCTCCAACTCTTTGACTTAACACATCTCTGTCTTTTCTTAATTTTTCTTCACTCACTAAAAATTTATTTCCAATTTTTTTTCTTTTATATGGAAACTTTCGGATCCAATGGACATTACATCATCAATGATGATGATCCTTTCATTCTGGTCCGTTTCCTGAGGGATTTTTTTCATTGGTTATTATGCTCCTATTGTTTTTCTCCTATCTGACCTTTATGTATAAATGTTGGAATGCCCAAGGGCTAGTTTACTTTTAATAATTTTTCATCTGTGTAATTTTATATATATAAAGTTTAAATGACTTTTAACTTTCAATTTTTATGACTTAAAAAAGAAGTTTTTATATGCGAACTTTCATTTTAATTTCTACTTTTTAAAATAAATAATGTAATGGTGTATGTGCCCATTACAATATATATATATATATAATTTTAACTACAATGATTTTCCACTTTAAAATTCAATTAATTAAATAGTTTAAAACCTATAAGAAAACCTGAGAAATATTCTCTTTGAGAAATTGGATTTAAAAATAATGAGTTAAATTTAAAAAATGAAGTCATCCATTAAATAATAAAGCTTATTTTAATTATAAAATTATTGTAATTCAAATTATGAGTTCAAAATTATTATATATTTTAAAAAAATATCTTTTGAAAGCAAAAAAAAAATGTTATTACTTATAACATTAATATTGCAATATTAGGATGAAGGTAGCAATCGATTCTACAGCCATGGGATTCTCCATCCATCGATGGAAGAGAATGACAACTACTCTACAAATACATTATAATCATCACTATTTTACAGGTTATCAATTTATTCTCTAGCTAACCATAACTAGATAGCCATTTACCAATCTTTATTGGATAGTTATTTGGTTTCATGTTGTTATATTGTATTTTTATTCAATAATTATTTTTTTCTGTGTTTTCTTTATTTATTTATGAGAGTAGAAATACATTCAATAGTTATTTGTAACATATTTTTAGTGACATATATCACTAAAAAAGTTTAATAAATAAATGAGTGCAGAATATAAAATTATGTAATAATCCAACCTAGAAAGCTTATATCCCAAATTTGTGTCATGATTTTAAAGTTAAAAACTATTGTTGTAAGCAAATTTTAATGGTAATGTACACCAATAAATAATAAAAAAAATTGACTTATCTATTTAAAAAAGTTATTTTTATATTATTAATATAATTAGCAATTATTTCTGAAATGATATAATAAAATAATGAAAATCGGTTACTAAAACTTTGTAATTCATATTTAATACCTTTTTTATTTGATATTCAATTTGTTTAGTGTACTATAAAATGTTAGAGTTATACAAAGTAATAATTCAAACTATGTAAAAATGAAAACTTAAAAACTATTTTTAGCAATATTGTAGTCAATGCTTGGGAAGATGAAATAAAAATCAATAATTCTAAAAGCAAAATGAATTTGCAAAGAGGATAATAATAGTTTAGAGTAAACATATTTTTCACTCATTTTTTTATATTAATAAATTTTTATATAAGTGTAGTCTGTCTTCAATATGATGTAGCTGTTAGCTAATAATTCGGCTGATATGAGTTGTGAGGAGAATAGATGCAAATCTTAAAAAAATCAATAATATATTATATATGACTACTTCAATTAAATAAGTTATATATATATATATATATATAAATTAAGTTTGATATCTGTATTCGTTCCACAATATATGTAATATACAAATCAATATATATATATATATCAAAATGCAGTAAAATTTACATAAATTATATACTTTTTAGAAGTACTTTCGACTATACAATTTGTAGTCTTTATCAACTATATAACATTGAATAATTAAAACGAGGCAACCCTTAACAATACTCATAGTTCAATTCAGATTTCCCATAATAAACGTAAAATAAAAGAGGCTATGTTAATTTCAAAAATTCGTCAAATGTTAATGAATCACCAGTCATCAAATGTTAAGATAACAGAATTGTGGAAAATCTGAATTGAACTATGGGTATTGTTAAGGGTTGTCTCGTTTTGATTATTCAATGTTATATAGTTGATAAAGACTACAAAATGTATAGTCAAAAGTACTTCTAAAAAGTATATAATATATGTAAATTTTACTGTATTTTATATATATATAAGTTAGCATTTTTGCAAAATTTTATCAGCAGATATGGCATTTCTATTTATGAAACATAAAAACACTATACCAATTTTATATAAGATTGCTATAATATTCTGAAAATATGTAGAAAAAATTTAAAACCAAACAAAATATTATTTAGATAGCTGTGTGTAATGAAACTGAATCTACAATTATGAAGATATATTTATATTGGATTTGAAATCTAAAATAAATAAAAATTAACAATATTTAAAAAGTGTTTTATGCTTAATTGAGCATGATTTTATGGGATGACTCACACCCTATTAAAATTACAGCTATTAGTTTAAATTCAGACTAAAATAAATCAATTAATAATTTTTATAAATGATTCATTAGACTAGAGATTATCTGTTTAATGAATATTATTTCTTAAGTATAATTTTCACTACACACTCTCTTGCAAGGTAGTGACTGATTTGTATACACTTTCAATACTTTGTGGACAAGTGTTTCATACTTATCAATTGAAGTGTAGCAATTGACTATCTATATATTCTGAGTAAATGATAAAGATATGAGTAAAAGATTGTGATATGGGCCTACTGGTGAGTGCTTGTTCAGCACAAAATGCACATATTGGGGATCATACATTTTATTCACTTATCTTTGATCATATGTTTATGATCTCTCTATATGGTGTTAAAAGCAAATAGAAAACAGTCCCTACCTTGTGAAAGAGTGGTGTACTGAAAATTACACTATAGAAATATTAAATAAATTCAATCTTAATTATTTTTATTGATAACATAAATATATTAAACTGTAATTAGGCAATATTTTGAAATCTTTAAAAAAACTTGCTGAAGAAATTATTAAGTTTTATGAGAGTATCCTGTCAAACATATTAAAAATATGACATTATTTATATTTAGTCATTTCGGTGATCAACAGTTTGTTTTTCTGTATCATAGATTACAGTACAAATATTATTTAATTTATATCATTTTTTACTAAAATCCTTAGTAAATCAATTGCATTCTCATACATTTTTCTGTGTTTAATATTTATTATTTTGAACAAAACTTTAACAAATTTTTCCCATATTACTGCAATATTATATTCACCAATTCTCCATCTTGTCTGTTTCTCTCCATCTCATGTTTTCAGTGCATCAAATTTCTTTGCTAATATTTTACCATTTCCATTTTCAATTAGAAGTTGGTTGCTGTCTCCGTAACTAAACTCCTTAATTTAATTATGTATTAAATTAAGCTTATCTATTTTTATATTTTTCCTATCTCTGTCTATTTGTTTTATATCCCAGGTAACTGATAAGCTTTTTATGTATAGTTTCAACAGTCATTATATTTTTCATCTTTACTCTATCATTAGTTTCATCACATAGAAACACACACATGTGTGTATATGCATATTGTAATAATACAAAGATTGCTAGCTTGATGTAAATCAAGAGAGAAATATAACCAAGAAAAGAGCAAAAATTAAAGATGAGTTAGCAGAGAAATTTCCTGATTTATTTATGAGTTTTATAACAATATGATATTGTAGGATTTATATAACATGTGGAATAATACTCAGCACCACTGTTTTTAGTAGAGTGTGATAAGTGAAAAAAGTCAATAGAAGTTATTGTAATTAAATATAACATAATAGTTTCACTAACTAATTACAAACGGTCTCTTTTGTGACTGGATTTAAAAAATACATGTTATAAAGCCTTAGAATAATCATCATCAAAACAATCTCAGTATTAATGGAACATTACTTCCTTGTTGAATGCACATACCAAAGTGCTTAAACAATTACAAAAGCATAAATCATGAAAATACTGAGGTCTATCAGATACTGTGAGTATAATTGTTATCGTCATGAAACTCATAAAATGAGTAGATTTGAAAAGTTACTCCCAATGAAAATCTAAATAATCTAAGAAGAATTATTTAGATGTCCACTTCCATACAATCCAAAGCTAGTTTGGGATCATAAGGATACTGTTTAATGCATAAAATCAAAAGCATATATGTACAACTTGATTTTTTTTTAATATTAAATAATTTAATTAGAATACTTCATAAATAATAACAATAAATGAAAGATCTGTAAAATATTATACAGTACAAATCGATGATTTTGAATTTGATTCTTTGCGAGTATTAGAAATTATTACCATAGATTTGATAACATAAAATATCATAATTATTATTTTTGTTTTTATTAACTATTTAGGACAATATTATTATAGTAAAAAATTAATAGCTGATTATTATTATTATACTTAAATGTTTATATAATATGAGCATACACATTTGGACATTCTAATATAAAATAATATTTTAATTCTTAATACTAATTTGCTTTTAACATTATTTTTAACAATATCTTACAGTGAATCAATTTAAAATCAGGAGTTTCAACTATCCTTGTCATAAAACAACCACATTTTGCAAATTCATTATATGTGACATAACAAAATTCAATAAAAGCTTTTAACTTGCTATAGGTTAGTCATATTTTTCTTGCTAAACATTTTTCTCACTAATTAATTAATTTATGTATTCATTCAAAAGTTATTTACTTCTAAAACAATTTAGTATAGTACTAATTAATGAAGTACATTTAATTTTTGGCAAGAAGCAGCAATAGATTATCATTAACACTAGAATTAGTGTTTGAGATAATATATCAATAGTAAAATATATCAAAATACAGTACAATTTATATAAATTATATTCTTTTAGAAGTACTTTCGACTATACACTTTGTAGTCTTTATCAACTATATAACGTTATATAGTTGATAAAGACTACAAAGTGTATAGTCGAAAGTACTTCTAAAAGAATATAATTTATATAAATTGTACTGTATTTTGATATATATATATATTGATATATATATATATGTGTGTGTGTGTGTGTGTGTGTGAAAATACCAGTATTATATAGAGTATTATATAATTAGCCTTTATCTGTTTTGTTATATATAAGTGGTATACTACTTGAATCTCTCTAGATTACACTGATTTCTTATATAAATTGTCAATGTAATATGTGCTGATTGTTAGATAAATATAATAAATGCTATTGGTCCTCAATTTAATTCAGCTTTGATAACTTACAAATGTCAGCTGTGACAAGAAACTGCTACTACATACATGGTAGGCTATAATGAATTATAGAGAAACTATCTTGCTACACTTCTCTAGACATACAATCAAATAATCAACATGCCCTTTATTTAAAATGATCTATTCTGTTGTAATCACCTAAGTTAAACTGAATCCACTATTTATAGTAGATGCAATGGAATTTATAAATAGAGGTTTAATAAATTATTAAAATGTTTTTTGACATTCACATTTAAAAAGGTTTTATTATTTTCTTTGTATGAATTAGTCTTTTCTACTTAGACACAGCTGAGCACGTTTTCGTTGTGGTACACTAGAATTATAGCTCCCACTGAAGAACTACATGTGCTGCCCCATTTATTAAAGAATACTTTATTTTAATTAATTAAAATCAAGATTATAAATAAATTACAATTTCTCTGTAATTTTTTAAACAGAAAACATATTAAAATTAATTCTTTGATTACATGTATAACACAAAAACAATTTTTGTTTTAGACATTTTTTGTCAAAATCAGAAATAAAATATTTTAATTAAATAGAGACTTTTTGTATATAATTTCAAATAATTTACTATATTTCAAAAATATCAAGAATTATTTACTTAAAGTATCTATATTTCAGTCATTCCAGACTTTATTTTAATAATTACACCAGTAAATTTGACTTATTTTTCTTTTTTCTTTTAAAGTTTTAAATATGCATGCTTGCACAAACATTTAGGATTTCGCATACACTGTTGGAGTCATGTAATTAATCTGCCATATTATTTTTTTCTGTGGGAAAACACATATTAAACATAGTCCTACAATACAACTATATATATATTTAAGCTACTCATTCAATATTCTGAATGTTTACTATAGTAAATAGAGCGAAAAGAAAAGGGAAACACACTCCTAACAATATTTTTCATATATATATATATAACCTATTTATTCAGTGTACTGAATATTTACTATAGTAAATAAAGGGAATTTGAACTTAGGATTTCAATCCACTACTCCATCTCAAACAAGTGATACACATGACTACACACATGTGAAACAGATAAATGATTTCTAATATATATATTTTATGCAGAACCAGTTCTCATCAGTTGGGTCAGATCATAATCTCCCACACATACAAAATATCCTCAATTCCTTAAAATTTAATGAGCATGCTCAATCTTTTCACTCCTTCAAAAATTCAACCATTCATTTCATTGAAAAACCAATGATGGAATGCTCAAAACCCTTGTTGGATTTGATGAGCATTCTATCATTGTTTTCTCAATAAAATGGATGGTTGAATTGTTGGAGAGTGAGAAGATTGAAGCCTATCCATTATAGTTTAAGGAAGTGATATAGTAATATAAACTGAGCACTGAATTTATATATGTGTATGAGATTATGATCTGGTCCAACTGATGAGTGCAGGATTCTGCATGAAATATGTATATTGGGACTCATTTATTTTTGTAACATGTGTGTTCATGTATATCAGCTGCTTTAGATGGAGTGTATGATGAATATATACTGAAAATCCTAAGTTCAAATCCCTCTATTTAATATATATATATATATATATTTGTGTGTGTGTGTGTAAGTGTAAAGTGAATTTACGATCTAAGAGCACTACAAAGAATTTAAATACTATAAGATACCTAAATTCTAAACATGGAATCTTAGTAAAGTCTTGGCTGTCACAAGTTTTGCTCATAGGAATTTTCTGAAATTTAAACACTGATTTAAATATACAGATATTTGGTATTGATTGAAAGTTAAGCTTTGTTTTGTGAGCCTTAAAAAGTGGTAAATATAAATTTGAAAGTGGATTGGTAAAATGTCTGAGATAGACACTCTTCATGGAAATGATGTTTTTATCCATAAATCTTTCAATCATCTGTAGTAACAAATTATTACTAAACAAAGTCCAATAGTCCAAAACTTCAACCAATCACCAAAAATCTTGTTTTTTTTTCTGTTCTATTTCAAATATGAACGATTTCTGCAGCTACATGACCACCACTATTTATTATTTTTAGATCATTTTGTTATTAATTATTAAGTAAATTATTATATATACATATACTCTTGCCACATATTTCATAATTATTTTTTTCTATTTTTTATAGTTTTTCATAATAAATGCAAGCTTTTGTTTTCTGTGTAAAGTTATACTTGAACTCCATGTTGTGCAATCATTTTACATTACTTGCTACAAGAACTCAATTATCATCAGATCCTTAATTGGTTTCTCATTTGTTATAGCATCTTGTAATGCTGAATATGTATACCAGATATTATGGAGTTTTCCAAACAATGTGGCAAATAATTCTCTCACTGGAATACATTTAGGACCCTAAATATAACACCACATGGTTATCCACTCTGCAGGTCTTATATTGAGTAGCTAAATATAAAAAGATGGTTGATAATATAGATAAAAAAGAAATAGAGACTAAATATGTAAATAAATTCTCTTGTAATCAAAATAAAGATCAAAATGATAATCAAGATACTTGCCTAAATGACAAATATACCACCCACCAATTATACTTCTTAGAAAAGTTAAATTATTATAGTATCTCTATCAATCATAGTAAAAATAGTGTAATAATAATAGCATTGATGATACCATATGGATTGTACCTTAAATTAAATTACAGAGTTATGATTATCATATAGCCATTTTATACAATTTTAATAAAATGTTAGCTTTATATAGCATGGTCATGAAGTCAAAAACACTGAATATATCATGTAATATTGTATAATTCAATTTACTGTATATAATTGATAATAATAAAAAAATACATAAGTTTTAAACATTAGTAAAATAAATAAGCTAACAAAAATACAATATAAATAGTAAGGTAAGCATTTGTATTTGATAAATCAAATAATAACGCAATTGTTCATATTTATCTTAGAATAATAATATTAATATTAATATATATGCATTATATTCTTTATTTTTAGATATCAGATACCAGCCTAAAATCCACATGAAACTTTTTACATTTATAAAAAAATTTGTCTCTACTGATGTACATAAACAATCAATCACACCTCATATATTCTCCTCTCTTCTATCCTAAAATTGAAATGGAAGCTTCTGGTCCAAATTATTACTACATGAATGAAAATATTAAAATATTTACTTTAAATAATGAATACAAATTATTAAACAACCAAATATACAATGACATAAATAATAATAATAATACTTTCAAATATAAGTAAAATTAGTAATGAAAAAATTATAAACTGGTTTAAACAAATAATTTAAAGTTTGAATGTTAATAGAATTCATAAATTTTCATATAAATTTTGATCATGCAGACTATCTCAAACTCCTGGCATGCAGTCTCTAGTCTATTAAAAAAAATTTCTAGTATATATGTTCTTAAGCTGACAAATTTCTTCTGCCTGTGGTTTCTTCTTTGGATCTTCACATTGATTTTAGCTCTTTTATAATCAGACAGTTATATCATAAATAAGGCAGGCATGTTCAGAAACAAGAAACAGTGCTTCTGAAGATTAGTATGTCTCAAAGTATTAGATACAATTGATAAAGATTCTAGCCACATTTAAGTAGCTACAGCAATGTAATGAAGCTTTTTGTTGTAAGTATAATTTAACTTCACTTTTATATGGATTCCCAGGAATTTCTGTTTGACAGCCACAATCATTAAATTTCCAGATAAAACGTTTTTAAAAACAGCTTGCATGAATATATTATGAAACAGCTAAGTTCTTATTTTATGGTATCACTAAGGCCAAATCCATTATTTCATATGTATTAATCAAATAATTGTAACTTCATTCATTAACTAAGTTCATGATTTTTTATTTAATAGATAAACAAGTTTATGTATTTAATTGTTTGTGGAACTGTTTACCACATTTCAACACAACCAAATCCAATTATTATAAATTTAAAAACAAAAAATAAGAATATAAGTTTGACATTGAATTTACAGTTTTTAATTTTACTGTCTTATGTTTACATAAAAAAAAAAATGTTTTGAAAGACAATATTTACACTTTTATAATAAGAATAAAATTCTATAGAATTCTGGAACATATTCCACATTTCTAATATTAGTTTTTCATCTTTACATTTTTAATTCATTACTGAAGTACAATTATTAATTCAAGACAATATTTTTTAGTCTATCAAATTTTTTTAATTTAATTTTTAATAACTCATATCTGAAATCTGTAAAATAAGTGCATATATATTGTAACGAGCACAGACGTTCGTTACATTGTTGTTGTTTTTTATTTGTTGAACATGAAAGTGGATTAAAAGGTTCGCATTTGGAGATTTTCTTTTGGAATTAAAAATTGAAATTAAACATCATCTTAAACTCGTATATATTAAATCGCACAGATAAAAAAAAAAATTATTAAAATAAAACTGTATTAAAAATAGAAAAGGTATTTTAAAAACAAAAACTTAAAAAGATTTAGAGATAAAAATATATCTTTGATTTGGAAAACAGGTTAATTAATCAGAAATGGAAATGATTGTTAATTAGTTAAATGTAAACCAGCCTTGGGCATTTAAATGTAAAAACACCGGTCAGATAGGAAAACAATAGAAACTTTTAGCAAATGAAATAAATCCATTGGGAAATCAGACCTCAACGAAAAGGATCATCACATCGATGACATAATGCCAAGTCAATCCTTCGAATACGTATAAAAGGAAAATTTGGAAATTATTAATTAGTGAGTGAATTATTGATTATTACGATGTGACTATATGTATTAGTATGGAGTTGAGGTGAAGGAATTGACAGACGCACGGTCAATTCTTTCAGCTGTTAAAGAAAAGAGAAATGAACTATCGTTTCCTACATTGAGGACCAATTGAACTAAAAAACCTCCGAATGAATAAATAAAACAACGGCTAAATGGATACCAATCTTTTGAGGACGGCGTGGGAATTCCCGTTCAAACTTACAAACGACTGATAAAGATGAACTGTTTAAAACCGTAAGAACTTTACAATTAATGAACATTAAATTAAAAACTTTTCGTATTTAAAATAATTGCATTAGTTTCCTATCTGACTAAAGTAGTTAAAATGTTATTTGATGTATTTTTTATTTATTTGTGTAAAATCATTTCCATTTATTTAATTTTGTTCTTTAAGTTTATTTATGATTTCTGTTTTCCGATAAATTAAAATATATCAATGTTAAACTTAAGTCGGGTGTGAATGGCTGTATAGATTTGTAAAGTTATATTAGGGAAGGGTAATCTTAGGTTATTTGTGTCATTGTTAGATTAAGTCAATGGATTGGATATATTGGTGTGATTAGTAGATGTAATATTGATTCGCTATGGGCAGAATCGCTTCATACGCCGCACACTTCCGTTTGCCTATGGAAGGAATTATAAGACGGAGAACGCAGTTCCTTTCTATGGAGTTTTTTTTTATTGTTCTTCTCGTTAGATAGATGTAATATTCCTATCTGATTGAGAGTCAATGTCTTTTCTTAATCTTTTTGTGCTGCCGTATTTTATTACATTGAATACATCGATATATCAGATGAATTGATGCCGGTTTGACTACGAATTTTAACCTAAGGTTAAATAGGAATAGAATGTTTATTTTTAAAAGCAAATCTATGTAGTCTATTCATACTTGACCCTAAATAAAAATGCATTAAATTTAGTTGTTTATAGACGCTTGCATGGATTGGTTATCGGTTAAGTAGGTTTTGGGTTTTCATATTTGATCAAAATATATAAACATTCGATAAATAATGATACCTTACGGTGAGTATCTAAAATGTATTTATTCGGATGTCTTTTAAGTTATTGGTGACAATGCAAGTATCTTATGGTGAATACTATTGGGTTACATATAAATTTCCCTCCGCAATTGTCAGTAGTCAATAATTTTGTATTTTGATCGTTTATGTTTCTTTTGAAATGTTTTTAACCGTGTAATCTATGTAACCGATCTATAGCAACATATTAAAACAAGCTTTTATAATCCCATCTGTGCGAACTTAATTAAAATGTAAAATTAGAATATAATAGTAATTAAATGTAAATTAAAGTCAAAAATCAAAGTTAAAAATAATGTTAAATGTTAAAATGTAAAACTAATACTAAAATAATTTTAAATCTTATATATATGTGCATAAATAAATGTTTGTATGTTAATTACTGGCAGTGGCTTATTTTATTCTTTTTTATATATACTCTTAGATTATATTATTAAATCTCTGCTATTCCACTGAGCTAGTGACATGGGCTAACGACCGGAATCAAAATTAAAAAAAAAAAATTTTTTTTTTGACTGATGTATCTGCCTACTTTATAAATTTTTCTAGGTTCAAATGCTTAGATGGCGCCCTGTAGTGCAGTTTACATAAGTCTAGCCTTCTCTGGATCGTTACAATGGTGAACCAACTCGGGCCGATCTTTAATAAACCACAAATACCCTGAGCAAATTTTGTCAAAATGAAATATTTTTATCTGTTTACATAAAGTCGTATACTTTAAATCTGATAAAAGCACTGCCAGAAAGAAATAGCACATATATTAAAAACCAATGGAAAGATATAAATAATTTTAAACTGTATTTTGTTAAAAAGAAAGTCAAAAGGTTGCAATTGATATGTTTTTTTTTTGTTAATATAAATTGTGCTTTAATGTGTATAGGAGCGCACAGCCACGTAAGTTTATGATGGTAAATGTGGTGCCTTACGATGAGTACCTTTGGGAATTACTTCAGTGTAACCCTATGTATGCATTTCAATCAGTCATAAATAAGTTGGTGATATTTATAATTGTGCTACAAATATACACGTATATATCCATTATCTTTCAAAACGTATTTAGTCCAATGCAACCTTCTTAAATAAATAATTTAAAATAACTTGCTTGTCATGCCATGTGTAAAAATAAAATGTATAAAATAAAATAGAACTCTTATGGGGAGGGGTGTAAACGTAAATGGTCCTTAGGTATGCGATAGTAAACATTTTTCTTTTCGTATATAGTCTTTTTGTAAAATTATTAACCGGATGTTTTGTAAATGTCTTCGTCAATCGTGTACCGTAATTACTAACCCTAAGTAAAAATTTTTTTTTTGGTCATTTTTTTTTAAGTAACTTTACTGATATGTAACGAGCACAGACGTTCGTTACATTGTTGTTTTTTTTATATTTATTAAACATGAAAGTAAATTAAAAAGTTCGCATTTAAAAATTTTCTTTAAGAATTAAAAATTGAAATTAAATATCATCTTAAACTCGTATATATTAAATCGCACAGATAAAAAAAAAATTATTAAAATAAAACTGTATTAAAAATAGAAAAGGTATTTTAAAAACAAAAACTTAAAAAGATTTAGAGATAAAAATATATCTTTGATTTGGAAAACAGGTTAATTAATCAGAAATGGAAATGATTGTTAATTAGTTAAATGTAAACCAGCCTTGGGCATTTAAATGTAAAAACATCGGTCAGATAGGAAAACAATAGAAACTTTTAGCAAATGAAATAAATCCATTGGGAAATCGGACCTCAACGAAAAGGATCATCACATCGATGACGTAATGTTAAGTCAATCCTTCGAATAATATAAAAGGAAAATTTGGAAATTATTAATTAGTGAGTTGATTATTGATTATTACGATGTGACTATATGTATTAGTACGGAGTTGAGGTGAAGGAATTGACAGACGCACGGTCAATTCTTTCAGCTGTTAAAGAAAAGAGAAATGAACTATCGTTTCCTACATTGAGGACCAATTGAACTAAAAAACCTCCGAATGAATAAATAAAACAACGGCTAAATGGATACCAATCTTTTGAGGATGGCATGGGAATTCCCATTCAAACTTACAAACGACTGATAAAGATGAACTGTTTAAAACCGTAAGAACTTTACAATTAATGAACATTAAATTAAAAACTTTTCGTATTTAAAATAATTGCATTAGTTTCCTATCTGACTAAAGTAGTTAAAATGTTATTTGATGTATTTTTTATTTATTTGTGTAAAATCATTTCCATTTATTTAATTTTGTTCTTTAAGTTTATTTATGATTTCTGTTTTCCGATAAATTAAAATATATCAATGTTAAACTTAAGTCGGGCGTGAATGGCTGTATAGATTTGTAAAGTTATATTAGGGAAGGGTAATCTTAGGTTATTTGTGTCGTTGTTAGATTGGGTCAATGGATTGGATATATTGGTGTGATTAGTAGATGTAATATTGATTCGCTACGGGCAGAATCGCTTCATACGCCGCACACTTCCGTTTGCCTATGGAAGGAATTATAAGACGGAGAATGCAGTTCCTTTCTATGGAGTTTTTTTTTTATTGTTCTTCTCGTTAGATAGATGTAATATTCCTATCTGATTGAGAGTCAATGTCTTTTCTTAATCTTTTTGTGCTGCCGTATTTTATTACATTGAATACATCGATATATCAGATGAATTGATGCCGGTTTGACTACGAATTTTAACCTAAGGTTAAATAGGGATAGAATGTTTATTTTCAAAAGCAAATCTATGTGGTCTATTCATACTTGACCCTAAATAAAAATGCATTAAATTTAAGTTGTTTATAGACGCTTGCATGGATTGGTTATCGGTTAAGTATGTTTTGGGTTTTCATATTTGATCAAAATATATAGACATTCGATAAATAATGATACCTTATGGTGAGTATCTAAAATGTATTTATTCGGATGTCTTTTAAGTTATTGGTGACAATGCAAGTATCTTATGGTGAATACTATTGGGTTACATATAAATTTCCCTCCGCAATTGTCAGTAGTCAATAATTTTGTATTTTGATCGTTTATGTTTCTTTTGAAATGTTTTTAACCGTGTAATCTATGTAACCGATCTATAGCAACATCTTAAAACAAGCTTTTATAATCCCATCTGTGCGAACTTAATTAAAATGTAAAATTAGAATATAATAGTAATTAAATGTAAATTAAAGTCAAAAATCAAAGTTAAAAATAATGTTAAATGTTAAAATGTAAAACTAATACTAAAATAATTTTAAATCTTATATATATGTGCATAAATAAATGTTTGTATGTTAATTACTGGCAGTGGCTTATTTTATTCTTTTTTATATATATACTCTTAGATTATCTTATTAAATCTCTGCTATTCCACTGAGCTAGTGACATGGGCTAACGACCGGAATCAAAATTTAAAAAAAAATTTTTTTTTTTTTTTGACTGACGTATCTGCCTACTTTATAAATTTTTCTAGGTTCAAATGCTTAGATGGCGCCCTGTAGTGCAGTTTACGTAAGTCTAGCCTTCTCCGGATCATTACAATATATATATATATAACTTTCTTTCTCCCCAAAGAAATAATTAGAACCTTTGTTCTTAAATATTTCAACAGAGGATTTTATTAACTCTTAAATATTAATTATGATAACTTATGAAATAAAAAATGCTTATTTATGTTGGGATAGCTTAATATTCTATTACAAACATACGACCATATGTGAGAATTACTATACATATTATCACAATATATGTATAATCTTAGAAAAAAAATACTCCACATTCCAGATCAACGTCTATCTTAGTACAAGTTACTATTTATAAGACAATTTAAATAACCTTAAACTTTAAAAGCATTTTATATTATAATTAATTATTAAAATGTCATTAAAAACTGTTTGAATGCAGATTAAATACCAATAGGAATTCTGATATTTGAGTTTCTCATGTGCATTATATCAAATAATTTTAGTCACGTGTTTAGTATTTGCTTAGTGATGTAGCAGTCTTTCCATATGTATGATTTTATGATCTATGACTTAAATAATGAATACCTTTATCTTTTATGCCAAACCCTTTTTTTTTTATTTAACATCTCTTTTGTATGGGAAATGTTCTTCATCTTTTACAAATACCATTATCTTAGCTTGCTGCAAAAATTGGACAAAACACTTTAAATTGTTTAACAATATCATTACAAATTCTTATTATTGATATAAGCTACACTCTGGGTCTTATAAGGAAAATGAAATCAACACAAAGATCATAATTCAAGCAGTGTGATATACAAAATAACTAATTGAATGGCTAATTTCTCAAGAAGTGATATTGCTATACCTGAAATGATAGGTTAAGTTTCAAAGAACCTTTCAATTGTTAAAGCCATTATTCATCAGTACACAAACTACTTAAGTTAATGAAAGATGGTATATTGCTGGTAAACTTCAATGATCTTGATGCTTTATTATTTAGATATTAGATTTGATATTCATTGGTGTTAATAATCAATTGATTTGAAAATCATTTTTGTATTATGTTGTAATTTATAATTTAAAATTTTCACTGTTTTACATAATACAGCATACTCTTATAAGTTGATGTATTTATAGAGTATTAACATTTGACTTACAATTTAAACTCTGGATTAGCCTGAATACAATTCTCTACTAAATTTTTTTTTCTTTCTTAGTTATTCCATTTGGCTGAATTTAAAATGTATACTTTTTAATGACAAATGTGAAACACTAAGTTTAGTATAAAGATTAGTGCTAAAGAACAATTCCTAAGTTTGAATCCAAGTCCAATAAATACTCTACTGTATAAAAGTAAAAAATATTAATGTATTTACATTCTAAATTATTATAAGTTAATTTCAAGTAGTTAAATGAGATAAATTCTCTCTCCTGCAATATTTACCTTATGTTTATACAATCTGGACATCGTTTAAAAAATCGGGCATATAATAGTCTCAAGCCCTGAATACGCGTGGTAAGCAAAGTGTTGGCTTATATATAGAGATAAACTCTTTGCTTACAAGGGAGCAAGCCAATTTTTTAAACTAGCATATGTGTGGAGATTAATTTGCTCTCGAAGATATTACAATAAATACTAAGCTGTATAAAAATATTTATTATAAATTAAACTATAAAAATATTCACTTAATTCACTCACAAATTACATTGCGTATATAAATAATAAATTTCATAAACGTTAGAGCCCTCAGAATTAAATTATATTTCTTATTAAGATATATTACGTTATATTAAAGTGACTTTTTATGCATGGTATAAGAGTCATTTATGGTTGTTCATATCTACGGGTTGAGTTTAAATTCTAGAAGTGTGAAAAAAAAATTCAGTTTGGATTGTTTTAAGCAACTCACTTTTAGTCAACCTTAATTATCAACTATCATCGCTTGATAAATGAATATTTAGCTATTCTTAGTCATACTATAAAACAAATAGTCAAGAGTAGTTAGCCGAGAGGTTATCGCAGCCGCCTTGCAAGCAAATAGTTGGTGGCAGACAGTTGTGGGTTCGCCTCCCGGCCGATGCTATGACATATGGGGGGGGGGAATAAAAATAAAACAAATATGAAAAAGGATGAAGGAAAATCAGTAAATAATAGCATCCCCATCACAATTATTTTATGATAGGCCTTTGGATAGATTTATATTTTTTTAACTGTAAATTATTATTCTATTTTATCGAAGTATTTTATTTTCTATATATGACACCTACTGGCTGATTTTAATAATGATTTTGTTTTATTTTCCGTAGATTAAATTGGATGTAATCTGCGTTAAATATATATATATATGACAATTTTATTCTAGTTAAAGATCAAGTATGTGCTTCTGATCCTTTATCTCATGCTGTCTCTGCATCATTCACAAGAATATCATAAAGAATCTACTTTTAGTTTTATTGATATTAATGTTATTCAAAATACATTTTGATTAATCGAAGTTTTAAAAAAAAAATATTTTTTTTCTCTGATCCCAAAATATCTTGGCATGATTTTTACTCAGAGCATTATTTTAAAAAGTAAGTGACTTATCATCTGACATCGCATCTGCCGGTCATGAATTTTATTTCATTACAAAATTTTTTAAATTGCTTTTATAAAAGTTGAAATCATTTTTAAAAGCAATAATTGCTTTCATATTTTATATAAAAAATTTAGCTTGTAATTATTTTTTAAAAATAAAACTTACATGCAATATGTTGATTTAAATATTACTATCATTTTTTTTTCTATACAATTTTTAATATTTATCTGACTGTGCGTTCAATTCTGAATTCTTTATTCCATAGCTAGTTTAGATATATTAAACAGAAGTTAGACAATAAATCTAGATTTTATAACGTTAGTTGAGGATCGTGTAAACCTATAAAACTGACATAAATAAATTAAGGTTTTAATAAATATAAAAAAGTAGAATTGTCATTAAAATGTCCACTAAAATGGACTGTTTAAATCAGACCTTCATATAGAAACAAAGAAAGGGAATGCATTGCTCACTAAACTTGCTATCAGTCGAGTGATAATGTTTTTACATCTTCGATTTACTCAACCAGTTTCAAATCGGTTGGCTAATAACCAGCAATCTGAAAGAAATTGCAAAGCTTTATCTAAGCCAGACTTAAATCCGGGTGTTAAGTAATAAAAGTAGGGTGGCTATTATTATACCATAGTGTTCTTCATATATATATATATATTATGACTAATTTATCATTTATTAGATATTTTCACAGTAATAATATGATGAAACTAAATTTTATATATATATATAATTATCTGTATATAAATAATGTGACTTTTATAAGAGACTGTACATATATTAGTTTAAGTGAATTATTTTGGGTATATTATTAAAAGTAGAGTATAATTAATAATAATATTTCTGTAGTGTAATTTTCATTACGTCATTCCCAAGCAAGATAGATACTGGTTTCTATCCGTTTTTAACATCTTGGGAAAAGGTGTAATCCTAAATATATGACCAAAGGCATGTGAAAAAAATGTATGATTTCCAAAATGCACATTCTGTGCTGAACCAGAATTCATCAGTTGACCCAGACCACAATTTCTTACTACAGAAATAAATATTAAATGTATAATTGGTTGTTTGTTTCAGAATAAGATTGAGACCTTATATATTTATTCATTAAATATGGGATGCAAGTTTTATACAAGAGAAATATAATTGACACATTTTAAAAATACATCAGTTATTGGAATATCTACACTGACTGCATTTACTATTGAAAATTTTAGCTGATGCAAACATAATGAAAACTGTTTTTGTCAATAAAATATGAAAAATTATATATGACTAGCACTATATCAAATATTATTATGACTAATTTATCATTTATTAGATATTTTCACAGTAATAATATGATGAAACTAAATTTTTTTTAAATGTTTTATTTGCTAAAAAAAACCCGATGACTCTGTCAAGATTTATTTGCTAAAAATCTATCCTTACAAATAGATATCTTAGTTTTAATTCTCATCATCATCCTGTCCATGTATTTACTGTGGCAAAAAATCTTTTGATGAGAGCATATAGTTTATATAATAAAGTTCATTTTGCTCAAGAAATAGCACAAACTAAAAATATTCTATACCTTAATGACTACAGTAAAAACATTATATATTAGACTTTACATAGTTTTCATACCAAAATGATAAAAGATCTCACAATTGAGGATTCTTCAACTACTTATAGAATTATTTTACCTCATATTAAAGAAATTATAAAATTAAGACCCAACGGCCTTATTTCAACATTTAGATCACCCTTTTCACCAGCAAAAAACTTGGTGAGATTTTCCATGAACTTAAACATCAAGTATATTTAAAACATCAAGGTGTTTATGAAATTCCATATTTACACTGCCCAAGCAGTTATGTGGTCAATCAAATGTATTGTGATCATAGTTAGGGAGCATTAAAATGTCTTCAATCAAAAGGGATTATTTCAGCTTTTATAATGCATTTTTTTTTTAGATATTGGTCACATCCCTGTCTTCAATAATAATAAAATACTAGCTACTTAGGAAAAATATAATTTAAGAACTATGAGTCTATTGAAATTTTAAAAAAGTCAAACATTTTATATAAATATGATGAATACATATATTTCAGCATTATGAAAGTCACTTATTTTATCTCTTTCTTCTACAATCAATTTTAATAAATCGACTGAATGTAAAATTGAAAGATTAAAAAAAAATGTTTTAATCTTGTTCCTATTCTAAATGGATAATCATCTAATCTATTTAAGAATGAACATTTTTAAATTCATGTGTAATCATATTTTATATTTTTGATTCATCAGTTTTCTTTACTTTCACTGCTCTCTATACCAATTTTTGAGGAATATTGCTATTAAGCTTTTTGCAAGTTAATAATAATTATGTGGATATCTTTATGCCTAGCTTTGATTTCTTCATTTATTGTCTAATGGTAAATACATGAGAAAACTCAAGTTTTATATTGTGAAAAACATGTTCTTTTTCAGATGTTTCAATCTATTTCTCCAAGTTATTTTTTACACACCCTCCCCCATTATATTTATAATAGTTTTAATAACATATATTCCTCTAGATTTCCAACATTTACTTTTTTCTATTTATTATAAAAATTGATAATATATACACAAGAATATTTTCATATGATGTATTTACCTCTATAAAAATGATGTTAATTAATCTAATAAGAATTTTTAATCAATCATTTTTATCAACTTTAAACTAATTTCTCTTGGTTTAGCTACTTTTCCATTGCTTTCATGCTTTCTTACTATCTTATCTTCTTAAATCTTGTAATCTCCAATTTTGAACTATCATAATTTTTTCTACTTTTTCTTCATTTAAATCCTTTTGTAATACATGGTTCATTCCTTTACTTCACTCATAGTCATTTTTATGCCACAATGTTCCAATTTTCTCAAGTATTTCACCACATCTCAATCTGTTGACCTTTGAAATAATGAGTTTTATCAACTTCTGTACACATTATCTGCTACTATTTGTTCTTTGTTATACTTAATATTTTTTGTTAATATATTTCATTTCCTACAATCCATATTCTACTTTTTTCAAGTCATATATTTTGATATACTTTAGTCCTTTTTCCACATTCTACAGAATATTCTTCATCATTCAAGTTATATTCATGTTTGTATCTTTCCATTCTAACATTTTACATGTTATTATTTTTTTTTCAAACATTATTTTAAATTTCTTTTGATTGATCAACTTTATGTTCTTACAATTTTCTCTTGATTATTTGCATAACCAAAAATTTAATTCATTTACTTTTCAACAATTTGATGTTAACTTTTTTTTTCTATTGATCAAACTACTATTTTATTTCATTCTTTTCACTTTACCTTTCTAATACTTAAAACACATAACCATCAACAAATAATAATCATAGCCATGCTTAACTCTTCTACAAACTTGAAATCATGATTTTTTTTGTCCTGCAATAACATAATCAGAACTCACTTGAAGATCTCTTGCCATTTGTATTTCTTGGGAAAAAAAAAATCCATGATATACATTTGGAAACCAACATAGCATTCATCATTTCAACAAAAATGTTACAATTAATATTTAGAATACATTATTTACTTCTTTGTTTCCACCCTTATATTTATACTAGAATTATATTATTATTAAAACTGAATAAGCATAGTTTAAGTCAGTCCTCTTCACTAAAACAAGTCTAGAATATCATATCATAAGCACAAACATAAAGATATAGCATTACTAATATTTAAATATAATCATTGCTCACATATAATAACAAGGTTGAGGGAGGGGTTGTTATTATTATTTCATTATGAAAACAATAAATTCTAATAAATTTTAATAGTATTTTTTAAAATGTCAAAGGTAAGAATTAAAAATCATTTTTAGTAATGTTTACGGTGGGCTTTGAACATTCCATCATCAGATTTTCAATGAAATGAATGGTTGAAGAGATGTGGGATGGAGTGATTTGAAACCTATCCATTAAAGTATGAAGTTTGGCTATCTTAATATAAGCTGAACTTTGATTGTATATATGCATGGAGATGATAATGTGGACCAATTGATGAGTGCTGGTTTAGCATAAAATATGTGTATTGGTGATTATTTATCTTTTTGATATGTGTGATCAAGTGTATCAGCAGTATAAGATAGCATGGATGATTTAGGATCATGACAAAGTCTGAGTTCAATCCCCCTGTATATTACATATAGAAGTGCAGGTATGAAAAAGCCTATACTGTAAAGAAAAAAAATCATATTTCAAAATAATGTTTTCCATATTTTAATGCATTTATTTTTAAATAGGGTTTTTGTTTTGTTTGTTTTTTTAAAAAAGAAAGAATACATTATTAATATTTAAGGAGACACAGTACAAACAGTTATTTTAACTTATTCATTGCCAAATAAATTTTTGGAGTATTTGGCAGACTTCTATACTTAAAAAATAATACTCCTGGAAATACAACATATCTATTAACAATTGTAATATATCATAGTCATATTTTTGTTTTAGAAATTAAAGTACACATTTTCATTTGAATAACATAGAATCTGCTATTTATTCTACTAGATTAGAAATGTAATTCAAAAAATAAATACATATAACCAAATATCTACACCAATTAAATAAATTACTTAGAGTTGGTTACCCAGAAATAAAATTCTATATTTTCAACCACCAAAAATAATTTTCTCATGGTATCCAAATTTAAAGTGTAGTCTTGTTCTAACAGCAGATACATTAGTACAATGCCCCAAGAACTTTCCTGAACAGATTTTATAATAGAATATTTTAAATCTCTCTCTACATAGGTTGATGAATAAAGTAACACATAATTTTATTTACTTCACATTTCTTAATTTAATTTGTTTCCACATTTTATTAATTTGTTTCAAGATAATGTGGCAATTTTTGAGTCATATTTTAATTTCAAATAATGATTTTTTTATCTTCATACTTTGACAAAAATAATAAAACTATTGACATCATTCACTGTTAAATTCTTTATTGAAATAAAAAATTTAAAATAAAAATCACTGTAGATAATAATTTTTTAATTAGTTTGGAAGAAAATGTATTAATAATCAATATACTTTAAAATTTTTATTTTAAAATATGAAAAATAGTGCTGAGAAACCTGGTAAAAAATGTACATCATATATAAAATAAATGTTTTTTCCAAACTTTATAAATTATATTTTTATCTAAGAAAACAATTATTCTTAAACTAATTCTAAATTATATCTTTGTTACGTTAATAAATCCAAAGCATAATGAGTTACTATAAACCTTATAAAAACAATTAAAATGTAAAAGATTTTGTAGAATATAATCTAACATTTTTAATTTTGTTTGAAATATTAAAAGATAAAATTTTTAAATTTTAATTATTTTAATACATTTCTTTAAATTTTGCATCTGCCTTGTGGTCTTTCAATTCATTTTATAACATTAAAAAAACTCTGTGATTTTATAAATTTATAGTTTTTATTTTTATGAATCAAATACCTTATTAATTGTCTTGATAATATAACAAAAATGGTCTGTTATAGCACTGCTATACATAAAGTATGTAAAGGTTGTCAATCTACATATAATTATTTTCACTTTTAAGCTGTTGTTTGTTTTTTGTTGTTGTTTTTTTTTAAAAAAAAACATTTTCTTACAATAAAAGAAAATTGGGGTTATAGGAGAGAAAAAAAACATTTTTATTAAATGTTGGCTGCAACATAAGATAAATCTCTAAGTATTTTTTTAAATTTAAAATGCATACACATATAGTATACTTTAAACTTGAATTTAAATTGTTTTTATGCATAATTTGATACTTTATGCAGGAGAAAATAGAATAAATATTTTTAAATAGTAAAGTTGTAAGAATATTTATCAATAACATTTTAAATCATCATATATTTATTTCAATGTAGAAATAGTATTATTTGTAATATTGTGGAAGGAAATTAGTCTTCATAAATATGCTATACATATGATATACACTCATCTGTCAATAAACGTTAATAGAAATTATTTTTTTGTGATTGATGAAATCTCAACTTCTTTCCCAAACTACTGGTGACATCAGGTTTATTGACAGAAACAAATGTCCAACAAAATATGAATGTCTTTTTTCATTAAAGATTCTCATTTAAAAGAAAGTAAAAAAAAAATTATAGAGAGATTAAAAAAGTAAATAGTATTTTGTTTAAAAATAAATCCTAGATATTATATAGAATAAATATCTTTATCTAACAACAAAAATATATGACAATATCTGTAATATAATCATATGATTATAACATAAAAAAGCTCTTTTCGGCAAATTTTAAATTTTTGCCCTTTTCAATATGTCTTAAATTACAAAAATAACCTATATTGAATACATAGTGACATCTACTGGCACTATATAAAATTAACACAAGCCAATAATTATACTTAAATATCTTTATAATATATAATAACGCAGCAAAGGTACAACCACTTTTTCTTTTAAAATATATATGTTCTACAATAATATCAACAAATAAAAAATCCTTCTCCTTTTTTCTTTTCAAAAACTTTATTTTTTATCTCAATACTGAACATATATATACATTAATATACAAAACTCCAACGTTTCAACTGTTTTATCTCATACAGTCATTTTCAAGGATCTGCAACAATATTAAATACATATCAACAAATAAACTTCTATTACATAAAAACTTTCTCTTACATTAACATAATAGCAAACATATTAAACATATAGAAATATATTTTACTTACAGCTTTCTCCCACTGCTATATTTTATTACTCTTTTTTTATTTACATTGTTTAATTACAAATATATCTTAAAATCATCCAAGAAACTTTCTATACAAATTTAAATATCAACTCTAATTTCCAAAAACCTCCCCCTTTCTTTAAATTTTATCTAAAACCCATCTTAAAACTACATTCCTAAACTATATATTTAAATGAATATAAAACAAATTTAAACATCCCCCCCTCTCTCTCTTTTATACAAAAAAACTTCTAACAATTTACCTAAACCCATTAAGCATTTATTTTAATTATACAGTAATTTATATTCCTTATCTACTCCATTAATTCTATTTAGAGTAGGATTATATTTTTTTATATAAAAAATTCTTTAACCATCCTTTCCCTGTAATTTTTAACCCTTTCTAACATTTTAATCCTAAATTCTTTATGACCTAAACCTTTACAATGAATGTAAATATTTGAATTTTTGTCATACAAATGTTGTCTAAGTCTAGTTTTTAATTTATTCTTAGTTGTACCAATATATGAAACCTTACCTCCTCCCTCTTACAATTTAAACATTCAATTAAATATATTCCATTCATTTTGTCAGTTTCTATATTTTTTGTATCATTGATTAAATTTCCTAAATTCAATTTCTTTTTATATACTGGTTTAATAATTAACCTACTTTCCCCTTTGTATTTATTATTTATACTTTTTATAATCTTTTTAATCTTATATATAATAGTTACAATGTTTCTAGAGATACTTTTATGAAGATTAAAAAGATTATAAAAAGTATAAATATTAAATACAAAGGGGAAAGTAGGTTAATTATTAAACCAGTATATAAAAAGAAATTGAATTTAGGAAATTTAATCAATGATACAAAAATTATAGAAACTGACAAAATGAATGGAATATATTTAATTGAATGTTTAAATTGTAAGAGGGAGGGGGTAAGGTTTCATATATTGGTACAACTAAGAATAAATTAAAAACTAGACTTAGACAACATTTGTATGACAAAAATTCAAATATTTACATTCATTGTAAAGGTTTAGGTCATAAAGAATTTAGTATTAAAATGTTACAAAGGGTTAAAAATTACAGGGAAAGGATGGTTAAAGAATTTTTTTATATAAAAAAAATATAATCCTACTCTAAATAAAATTAATGGAGTAGATAAGGAATATAAATTACTGTATAATTAAAATAAATGCTTAATGGATTTAGGTAAATTGTTAGAAGTTTTTTTGTATAAAAGAGAGAGAGAGGGGGGATGTTTAAATTTGTTTTATATTCATTTAAATATATAGTTTAGGAATGTAGTTTTAAGATGGGTTTTAGATAAAATTTAAAGAAAGGGGGAGGTTTTTGGAAATTAGAGTTGGTATTTAAATTTGTATAGAAAGTTTCTTGGATGATTTTAAGATATATTTGTAATTAAACATTATAAATAAAAAAAAAAGAGTAATAAAATATAGCAGTGGGAGAAAGCTGTAAGTAAAATATATTTCTATATGTTTAATATGTTTGTTATTATGTTAATGTAAGAGAAAGTTTTTATGTAATTGAAGTTTATTTGTTGATATGTATTTAATATTGTTGCAGATCCTTGAAAATGACTGTATGAGATAAAACAGTTGAAACGTTGGAGTTTTGTATATTAATGTATATATATGTTCAGTATTGAGATAAAAAATAAAGTTTTTGAAAAAAAAAAGGAGAAGGATTTTTTATTTGTTGATATTAAATATCTTTATAATAACACATATTATACAACCCTCCATTCATTTTTCATTATCCAATTATTAGTTTAATTAATTGATATTTTATAAATGTTCATACAATTATTTCTGTTATAATTAATGTAATTGGTTTCATATATCTTCCTTATATTAATTTCTTTAATATAATTTAATGGACTTATATTCTTAACACAATCTATTCTACATCCATATTTTAAGTAGTGAACATATAATGCAGATATATAATCTCTTCTATTAATAGCATCATTATGTTCTTTAGCCCTTTCTTCTAATTGTTTTGCTGTATGTCCATAATAAACCATACTGCAACCCCACAAGTAATTTTATATACTATACCCTTTTTATATTTTATATTATCTTTTATTTTATAATTCCCTACTAATATATCAAGATTTTTATTGTTTGACCATCCTATTTTAATATTTTTATCTATATAATTTTTATTTTTTAATAATGTATTATAAATTTTAGGAACATATGAAAGTTTTACCCATTTTATATTCTCTGGTTCACTATTATTACTACCCAAATTATTTTGTTTATAATTAAAAAATATATTTCTAATGCTTCTAGGGTTATATCCATAATGAGTATATAACTTTATAAATTTCTCTTTTTGCAAAGTAGCTATCTTCCTATCTGTGTTATATTTATCATTTTTATTTTTAAAATTTTTAATAACTGCCATTTTTTGTATCCATGCCTGTTGTGAATCTATAAAAATTATTTTCCTTAATTTATCTTTTTTAATGAAGTGTTTTAATGTAATTATATTATTATCATCTACCTCTATCTCTATATCTAAATACTTTATTTTAACATCAATTTCTATAATTGTAAATTTTATATTATCCATATTATTATTAAGTTCATTATAAGTTTTCTTTATAGCTCTTTTATTACCAATTATTAATATATCATCAACATACCTAAAGTAATGTATTATATCTTGATTTTCTGTTCTACTATTAACAATTTTCATTTCCATTTCATTGATGAATATTGATGACATTCATCCACTAATTTCATACCCCATTACCTATCCCTTGTGTATACTCCAATATTCACTATTACATTTAAAATACAAACTATTATGTATTAAAATAAAACCTTCTTTTATAATATTAACTACCTCTATATCATTAATATGCATATATAATTTCTGTATTAATATTTCTATACTTTTTGTTCTTGAATGCTAGGATACATATTTTCAATATCCATTACAAATATACTTTGGTTTCTATTCAATTTTATCATATTTAACTTATTTATAATAGCCTCCGTATTTTTAATGCAAAACTCCCCATAACCAATAATGTTTACTATCCACTTACTTAAATACTTACAAAATCTTTGTAGAATAAAATCAGTAAAATTAAATAATAATCTCAATGGATTATTCTCTTTATGATTTTTTACCATAGTAAATAAATATGGGTTTTCATAAAAAGAAGGATATAAATATTTATATTGATTTGTATTAATAATTTTTTCCCCTCCATTTTTTGTAATAATTTTATATATTTATTTTTTATCATGTTAATAGGATCTTTTGATAATCTTTCATATCCTTCTTTTTTTATTTCATACTCTATCCTATCTATATAATTCTTAGAATATAAAATCACAAATCTACTCCCTTTATCCTCTTTACATATTGTTACATTTTCATTTTTACATATATTTCTTATTTCTTTAGTAATCCTTCTATATTTATATTCTTGCTTATAAGTTTTTATATCATATAATTGTTCAATAAATAATTTAATTTCTTCTTATCTTCCATAGAAATATTCGCCAGCTCTATATTTGTAGTTATTTTCTTTTTAATATCATTATCCACAAAAGGTATGAAAGACGGACTTTTATTTAATAAAATATTTTGTTCTGTAGAAAATTTATATCTTGTTAAATTTATGAAATTATCCATAATTTCCTTGTTGTAATTAATATATTCATAACATATTTTATCATTTATATCCATAGATCAGGGGTCACCAAACTTTTTTGATCATGACCCCTATATAATTTTTCGAAATCTCCATCGACCCCCCAAAAAGTAATTTTCAGTTAATTAAAATAAAACTATCTATTAGGTACTGTGTTTGTACATTTATTTTATGATTTTAAACATTTATTAAAGTAATTTTACATTGTGTAACAATAGTTTTCTGAAAAATATGTGTGATTTGCATATTAAGAATTGTTTTTCCTTTGACTCCCAATTGACCCCCTGGCTCAGATAGACCCCTACTTTTGTTAAATAGACCCCTGGGGGTCTATATAGACCACTTTGGTGACCTCTGCCATAGATAAACCTTTACACCAGTATTTGTTCCACATCCATTTCCATTTTTTATTATATTTAATATATATTCTTTGAATCCATTTAATTCTATAGTTGTATAAAAAAACTAAATTTATCCCACACATTTACTTTATTTTCGTAATAATGATTTTATAACTTTCCTTAAACATTTATATTTATCAATACTACAATTTAATATATTATATTTTTCATTTATAAAAGTTTTTAAAATATAATTCTCTAACTTTTGTTTTAATTTCCAGTTATTTGATATCTTTTTATTATTTTTAACGTAAATTTTACAAGTCTTCTTAGGAACAATGTTATAAGTTTTACAACTATTTAAATATGTTAATTGTGCTTTAATTTTCTCCATATGTAAACACAGTCTAGTCAATTCTTTTACCTTTCCCATCTCCTTTAAATCAAGCTTGCTCTTCATATATATCTATAAATGCTCCATGATGCAATATAGTGTACATAGATTAACAAATTCTTAAGCGTTATTATTGGAACATCTAAAATACAAGGAATACATCCTTTATGTTGATTTTGCAAATTAAAAATAAATCCTAGATATTATATAGAATAAATATCTTTATCTAACAACAAAAAATATATGACAATATCTGTAATATAATTATATAATTATAACATAAAAAAGCTCTTTTCAGCAAATTTTAAATTTTTGCCCTTTTCAATATGTCTTAAATTACAAAAATAACATATATTGCATACATAGTGACATCTACTGGCTCTATATAAAATTAACACAAGCCTATAATTATACTTAAATATCTATATAATAACACATATTTTACAATCCTCCATTCAGTTTTTATTATCCAATTATTAGTTAAATTAATTGACATTTTATAAATGTTCATACAATTATTTCTGTTATAATTAATGTAATTGGTTTCATATATCTTCCTTCTATTAATTTCTTTAATATAATTTAATGGACTTATATTTTTAACACAAGATTTATCATCTCTTCTATTAATAGCATTATTATGTTTTTTAGCCCTTCTAATTGTTTTGCTGTATGTCCATAATAAACCATACTGCAAAACCCACAAGTAATTTTATATACTATACCTTTTTATATTTTATATTATCCTTTATTTTATAATTCCCTACTAATATATCAAGATTTTTACTGTTTGACCATCCTATTTTATTATTTTTATCTATATAATATTTTGTTTAATTATTTACATATGAAAATGCTTATTTGAAAGCAAGGTTATTTTTTTAAAAATTGAGTAAAAGCTTCCATTGTTTATTAATAAGAATTTTATATAAAAGGACTTTCAATATTTGATTGAACAAGTATAATTTATATACATGGAGTTATGCAATTATATAAGGGATTTGAACACAAACTTTGAAGTTCTCTTTTGCTAGCCACTCTACCTAATGTGTATTGGTTGTATAAGATATGGCAGATGGCTGAAGGGAGCTTGAAAGACTGTGTTCAAATACCTTATATATATATAAAGCTTTCATTAAATTGCTACTCTATTTACATTTATGTTTAAAATCGTCCTATTGAATATTATGAATAATTGTAAATAAAAATTGTGCTGCTATGATAGTCTCTTCTAGTTTGTCAAGCTGCTAATCACATCAAATTTATTGACAAAAATATATGTCTAGCAACACATTGGTTGATATTTTTAATGAATATTGCTACTCAAAAGATCATGTTTTTATACAGGGCATAAATAAAAGTTATATTAATAAATTACATAGTTGGGTTGTGATTAATTAATAATTTACATATTTGTGTTATGCAAGTATATTATGTAGGGTTTGCTATTATTCATGGTTTCATTCATCTATGAGAAATCTTGGAATTAAATGTAGAGGATAAAGAAGATCTATCCCAAATTATAAAGCTTTTATGTATGTAGGTTTTAATTTGTGATCCTTTTCAATTTATGGAATTTTAAAACATTTAAATACACATCATCCCTTTCTACATTTTTTTTGTCACTTTTTTTTTCTGACAATAAAATAAAATAATATTTTTTACTTATTTGTTTAACTTGAGATTTCTATTTAATATATTTTAATTTAATCTTTCATTAGAGAATATCCCAAATATTGTTATTTACGGTTAACTTTAGTAATATTTCTATCTTCAATTTTTAATATATACTGTTCTCTTTTACATCTAGTTATAGACATGAATTACACTCTAAAGGGTTTTTTTTATTTTTCTTTAAACGACATATTAAAGATGTTTATAGTTAGTTAAAACTATAAATATATGATTGGTAATCAATTAAAATGACAAAAGATATATATGAATACTGATTCAAAAAAGGTAAACTATAAGATAATTACATTAACAGCTGACAGCATGACTGATTCACCAGTTATTTATTTTTATTACTAGAAAATATAACATTCATCTGATCAACTTAAATTGATCTGTGACTTTTGCTCTTAAATCAATAATAGTTAAATATTGATCTTTCCCTTTATCTATATTTGTAATTCTGATTTGCAAGCATTTGCTCATCTGCATAATGAAGTGGATTTTTTTTTTTATAACGTAATGCTAAATGGACTTTTGATGTAGTTCACCATATTTATAGCTGCATGCGTTTACCAAAAAAGGCTGAATGACTAACTAGATTGGTTGTAGCCAAATATTTTGGGGAAAAAAAATCTGATTGTGACTTAGAAAATTTCCAAATTGTATTCTGCCTGACCATAGATTTAAAATCTTGAATACAGCAGGAAAATGTGATAACTTTTACAGTTCAAAACTCTTCTTTTATAATTAAAGATTTTATTGTTTTAAGTTTTTTTAACATCAGAATAAGAACAGTTTAGTTTAAATTTGTTGTTATTTTGTAGTTTTTTACATTTACAATGTCTGCTTGTAGCAGTGAAATCATTGGTAGTGTTATAGATTTTATTTTCTTGGCCAGTCTGGTTGAGTTTGGATTTGGGATATATATATATATATTAGAAAATACAGTACTTATGTCATGGATTATGGGATATATATATATATATTAGAAAATACAGTACTTATGTCATGGAATTATGGGAAAGCTGACATTTTAAAGCATTAGTTGCTAAAAACTACAAAGATAGTTGAAAGCGCTTCTAAGTGATAGTTGTAGATATATTTTTATAAACTTTTAAGTACTGTATTTTCTAATATTTTATAAATTTATGTATATTATTTTGAAGAAATACAGACATCGATTTGCAATATATATATATATATATTGTAATGGAATATGTGTAATCTAAATGATCTCAAATGAAAATACACATGTGAAAAAAGAAGGCCCCCAAACGTTGGTGCCAAATGTAATAGAACGTTTGTTACCAATTGAAATGGCCCTAATCATTGGGTACCAAGTGTAATAGAATCACGATTACTCCAGTTGAAAGCAATAAATGTAATAGTATAAGATATAACTGTATTATTATTCTCCATCCTCATAAACAAATCGTAATGAATCAAGCCTCATGTTTTAGGCATCAAATGTAATAGTATGGACTCTTCAACTATAATCACCACTTAACCAAGCCCTAACGATGGTGTGAAATGTAATAGAATGCATATATCATCCAATCTAAATAATATAAACATAGCATATCATACACATATACTGAGAAAAGAATGCCCAAAATGTTGGGTGACAAATGTAATAGTATAACTGTCACCAATTGGAAGTGATAAATGTAATGGATTGGAATATGCATACAAAGAAAGGTCTTAACAATCTAAATAAATCCAATTGTTGAGAAAGCCAAATATAATAGATAGTATAATCTAAATGAAGAAAGATAAAATTATCCCAATTATTGAAGAACCAAAATGTAATAGATAACATTATCCCAATTATATTTAAACAAATTACTTATCTGCTCTTCCAACTAGCTATATATGAAATAAATCAAAATTGTATAGAGCAATAATGAGGCCTATCATTATAATTTATTCTTAGGGTTAATATGACTAACTAACAAAATATATATATACCAGGATCAAAGGGAATTTTATTGAATCTAATATACACATTAAATAAGTAAACTTATGTATATCTAAATATATCAATGAACATTGACTTGTATAAGTGACCTCAAAACTAAATAATAATTAAAATATGACATTATTCTCCATTAAGTTATGAATTTAATAAACTTCATAATGTCTCTGGCACTAAAAAAAAAATAAGAATAAAATATTAATACTCTTCCAATTAAAATACAAAGTTATTACTTATAAAAAAAATGGTACATACTTTATTTCCAGATTATGGTTTGATTTTTAAATAGTATCTGTATTTTAAATGTTTTTTTTAAAATACAAACCAAATACAAAAAAAATAAATAAGAAAAATTATATACTTGCAGTAAGTATATATATTAAATAGACAAATATATGTTTGTACTCAATAAGTATTCATTAGTATAAACATAAACCAATATTTATATTTTCCAAACATTCAAATTTAAAAAAAAAAAAAAATCAAATAAATAAAGGTATATTATATACAGCAAATATATGAATTGGTGTTTACGCTTTGCATAAGAGTTATTATATGAAGTTAAAATGAAAATAGATAAATAAATAAGTAAATAATTGACTGGTAAAATATTGTAAATTAATAAAATAGATAATAGATATGCTCTCAAAGCTAGGTTAATCGATTAAATATCATTAAATCAAAAGAAATCATCAAAATTTGCTACACTACATTATAAAAGGTTTATACATTATATCCAATTTTGGACTATACTTATTTCTACAAGCATTGAATACTCATTTTTTATTATTTACAATGAGGCTCACTCAGGCCTATAAATATAACATATCTTTGACTACTCAGTCATTTAGTGCTAACTTATAACTTAATATGAATATGGAACTTATTTCACCTCATTTTGTTATTTGTTATTTTATATACATACACACACATATATATATATATATACGACAATTTCTAACTGATATGAAACCTTTAATAAGTCAACTCAATCTATGCTCTATCCTCAAAAACACATCTAATTATCAAATAAATAAAAAAATATTTTAAAAAATTAAGTTATATAAATAATAAAAAAATTTTGGATAATAAAATTTGTAAAGACATTTCATTTATTAAATATATATATATATATATATATAATAACCCATATGCAATTTCAACTTATAAGCTTTATTTTTAAATTTCTAATACTTAATGTGTTAATTTCGACATTTATAAAATGTTTTTTTTTTTTTTTAAAAATAAGATACTTAAATAGAACAGAATTATACTTATAAAAACATTTCATTTTTCTAATTAAAAATAAAAATAAAAATAAATGAATATCCATCTCAAAAATGTATATAAACATATCATTTACATTAATAAAGTTATTTACTACCTTTTCAAAGTTCAACTTGTTCCGTTGTTTTATTCTTTTATATTTTTTTAATATTCGAATGCATTCTAGCCAAAGTTAAATTTTAAAGAAAATATCACGTTAATGAAAATTGTTAGTTCCCAAATGCATATATATATATATATTCCATCCTTTTAAGATTTTTTTCCATTGTAGATTCCTAGATAGCTATATTAAATTTCAGCTTCAGATGCGATGAAATTCATATGTTGAAATTTTGCCTAGTTTTTCTTTTTAAATTGATCTGGGATAAAAGAAAAGAAAAAGGTGCAGTTAAACCTTGAACTGCAGATAATATATTATTCACCCCAACATTATTGCTGTGTCTACATACAATAGATTATCCAATTATCTTGACAAATAAAGATACTGAATATAAAATTACAATTAGCTTTTTCTCCTTCAGTTTCTTTTAATAACCATTTTAATAAATAATAATGGTGATCTTTTTCTGTTGTTGTTGTTGTTTTTACATGCTCCAGAACATGCAGTCTTGACAACAATTGTTACATATTATTATTTTTTAAACAATTAACATTCAAAATAAAAATATTAATCATATAAAAAATATTAAATCAAAAATTTATTTGATAGCTTTAAAAAAAAATACATAAATAATAACATTGCATTTTTTTAATCATCACTTAAAATAAAATAATATTTTTTTTATAACTAACCATTTATGTTTTTTTTATTTATAATATTGATATACACATATATTAATTAGAATATGTCACTGCTACTAATAAAAATCTCACCATTAAGAATAATAATAATAATAACAATTAAATATTTAAAGCGATGTACTATCAACAAATAAATAAAATAATAAATCCAAACAACAATAACTATAACTAATAACCATAAACAATAATAACACTCCATATATAAACATCGATTCAAATAGATTTTTTTTATAAACCAACAAATGATTTTTAAAATAAAGGTAGATTTGTTGATCTTTTACAATATATATATATTGTAACAGACCTGAAGTGACCATAAGATAATTAAAGATACTTTTAACAGTCATTAAGTAATGGAAGTCAATCATATACTAGGATGGCAAGGGTATCATTTATCATTTACATTAAATGTGTTCTGGTTACTTATTTAAGTATTTTTTATATTTTATTTATTCACGACTTTACTAATTTTCTGCTTATATTCTATGTGACAACTTGATACTATCATCATCATATAATCTAGCCCATGATATCACTACAGCAATCTGGACTTCTAACTTCTTCTATCTCAATATATAAAATAACTTTATCTATAACTTTAAATATAAATTTAAATACACAGTGTTATATTGTGTCTTGGATTCCTTTAACTATACAGACCCTTGATGATGACTATCCACTTTTAATGAATGTAAAAGCTAGTTACAATATCTTTATAGGATAATGAATTATGCACATCTAAGCACCATTTCAAATTGAAATAATATTATTTGACTCAAGAGCTTATTACATACACCCCTGTTCATTGGTTGCTTTCATACACCCCAGTACTTTTTCACTGGCAAGGATGAATTTTAAAAAGGATTGTTGTAAAGTTTAAAACTATTTTATTGAAATGAGATCAAAATACATACCAGATGGATCTTAACAATGCATATAAACAAATTAATTTAATTAAACACTTAATAATACATATCTAAACACCCATCAAATATTAAATGTAAATTGCCATTATAAAATAAATACAAAGAAAAGTTACATTTCAGATGTCATTAATATAATGGTAAAATAAATGAATATGGGTTTATAATAAAAAATGTTATTAATAATATTAAATTAAATAAAAAAAAAAATTCTGTCTTACTAAATAATTAGACTCGTCTTTAACATCATCATACCATGTGTATAAAAAATTTGTTATTATAAATGCATCACATGATTTATTAATAATCATTCAATTCTTAAGTCTTAATGATATATGGAGAGATAATTGTTATTATGACAGGATAATGGATAGGAATTATAAGTTAGCGATTTTCTCTTCTCTCATTTCTGGCTGGCAATATGTGATTTTTTTCTACAGGTAAGCTACATGTTCCAAAGTCTGGACTGGCATACATTAGGAGTTTTAGCAGGGCATTTTTTAAGATTTTGTGGCACTAATGAATTAACTTATATGGCAAAGAACAGTCCATTACTAATATTACCTTGAAGTAACTGATGGCCTTCAATTGCTCTACTAATAATATTTCATTGATTATAGTTGCTTTCAGGTTGACCTCTGTGGATACTGTCATTAGCCAAGCAGGAAAAAAAATAGCAGGAACAAGACAGAGTGACTTGTTTAATGCCTATTTATATTCATCTCACAACAATAGAATATAACCCACTAATCTCAATCTTTTGGTCAGTTTAATCTTTGTCTTTAAATCACTAAAAAAAAAAAATCTTAATTGCTAAGAAATTCACTTTTTTATTAAATATACCCAAACTGCAATAAACAGAATCTAAATTAAATTAAAAAAAAAAAAAATTGAGCAAGCATTATAATTATTATCAATACAAATAATTCTACATTCATGTTTGATTATCTAAAATATTTATAAACAAAAGAAAATACGATAAAATTGTATTTTCCTTCTTTATCTTTAAACAATATAGACTAATTAAATGATTATTTTTAATTATAATAGAAGTAAAATTTTGTACTACATTTTTTTTTTCTACTTAAAAAAAAGTTATAAAACAACTACACATATTTTTCATTACATATATATATGTGTGTGTGTGTGATTACATTATTTTATATTTAAAACAATAATTACAATTATCACATTTCACACACAAAATATTACTTTAATCATTTAAATTTTCATACTGACAAAAATGTATAGTAAATCATTTTTATAATCAATTATTGTCGTTATATTAATTTATACTTTTAACTTGGTTTATTTTTTAATTAGTAACTTACTATGCTTTTGTAATATTGAATGATGTCATATTAACTCCAGTTCAATACTATTACAATATATATAAATACATTGAAGGCAGACAACACTTAAACAACATCAATATCAATTACAATCAACAATATCAATCTGTTGTCAAGACAACCTCTATTTATGGTCTAACATTTATGCAGACACTAATGATTGCAATGACCAGAGAGAGTGAAATTATTGATACGAAGAAATTTAAATAAATCCCATTAAGCAGGTTAATGTAACCAATTCTGAAAGCAGACTAGTAAATAGACAATTATAATTTTCAAATTGCAATTATAACTTTCAAAGTGCCCTCCAACAATATACTACTTAAATAATAAAGCTAAAAATGTCCAAGCCTAGGCAGGTTTATAAATGTAAATTCATTGAAAGCAGTCAACACATAAACAAAACCAATACCAATAACCATCAACATGTCATTGTCTCTTTTTCTTTATTTAACTTCTTTTTTTTTTCATATGTCATAGCATCGGCCGGGACGCGAACCCACACCCATCTGCAACCAACTACTTTCTTGCAAGGCGGGTGCGATGACCTCTCATCTTCTTTGCAAAAAAAAAAAAAAAAAATCCTCAAATTTAAAAAAAAAATTTAGTCAAATTAAAGATGCTCATAAAAAAGAGGTCATGTCATGATTATTTTAAGCGACTTAAAAGAAATCTCCCTCTCCAAAATAAAACTGTTTGCAGCAGCAAAAATTAAAATTTTTTTTTCTAAATAATAGTTTTTAAAATGGTTAGCAATATTATATAAAGCTAATTTTCAAATAAAAGGAAAAAGGAAATTGAAATCCATACTTCCAGATTATTGTTTAATATTGAAATAATAATGATCCTAATAATAAATAAATGACAGAGTAGATAATTTACTGTAAGAAAAAATATTTTCCATCTTGTTTTTTATATCATGTAATATTTACTTAATTATATAAGATTAAGACAAAAAAATGAAATCACATGCCATATAGAATTAGAGGGCAATATTTAATGCACAATTGTTTCTTATCAACCTCACACTGATTGCATCTTATAGTTTTTGTATTTAAAAATGGTTGAGGATACTAAGAATTTACGTGACTTAATGCCACAAGTAGAACAATTAACTGACCATATGGATGTTGGTGGTGTACTGTCTTGAATGAAATAAAATCTTTATTACCTTATGGAAGCATGCCCGAAATATAGACCCACACTGCTTATGTGAGCAGTAAAGTTACTGTACAGAATAAAACAAACATTCTTCTGGGATCTAAAGATTTTAATTTGCAGAAAATTTCTTGCAGACTTGAAACCTTAAATGCTGTTAAAACGTTTGAACCTGTTTGAAAAACGGATATATCTAAAAAATAAAAGAGAAAATGCTATTTTGGCAGTCATTGAGAAATCCTGTAAAAATACTTTTGATAAAGCTGAAATCCATCAATGGCATTCGTTAATGAATAAATGGGAACAAGAAGAAACAACATATTTTGAATACATTATGAGTTCATGATAAGAAATTGATCTTCAACAGAAACAAGGGACTTTAATTGGTGACTTTGTAATAGTGCAAGAAAGAAGTGCAGTGTATAGCATTGAAATGGCATATAAGAGTCAAATATATATATTTATAATGATAATGAAGTTCAAGGAGGAATCAAATCTAGTTTTGTTCTCATGTTTACTGGTGTTGTAGCAAAGTTGGATGATAAAAATATTCAAGAAACTTTGGCAAATGTTTGAATTTATGTGTAGCAAGTTCTGATGTTATTAAGTCTAGAGTATCAAAAGAAGTTCAAATATCACTTGTATATCAAGCTTGAAAATATTTGCAAAAAAGTTATTTAAAATATATCATTTCTACAATTTATGGGAATCTTCAGGAAGCTAAACTACATTGTTGATTGTTATTGATATTGGCATTGTTTAAGTGTTGACTGCTTTCAATAAATTTGAACTTATAAACCTGTCTAGGCTTGAGCATTATTAGCTTTATTATTTAACTAATATACTGTTGGAGTACAGTTTGAAAGTTATAATTGCAATTTGAAAGTTATAGTTGACTATTTATTAGTCTGCCTTCAGAATTGTTTATTTACCTGCTTAATGAGGTTTATTTAAAATCATTTTATATCAATAATTTCACTTGCTATCTTTAGGGTTTATATAAATATATTAGGCTACAAATAAAGGTGGATTTCCACCATTATTATTAAAATAAGGTTGCCTTGACAACAGATTGAGATTGTTGATTGTTATTGATAATGGTATTGTTTAAGTATTTACTGCTTTCAATGATTTTTACATTTATAAACCTATCTCACCTTGAGCATTGTATATATATAAATCTCATGGGAAATGCTTTGGTTTTGGCAAAGATTCATAGAAATTGTGAATCTTTAAATTGCTACATAAATAACTATTAGATCAGCCTCACTACTTATATTAAGTCTTAAGCAATAACTTAAAAGTTGTCATCTTTTAGCATAAAGTAAATAATCTAATGGCTTTATTACTCAGGAAATGATAAGAAGTTTGAATGCTACAAATGACAGAACTAGAATTGGCTTGATAACCTCATTCTTCAGTGTCTCAACCATGAAAGCTTAGCTTAAAATGAAATTAGACACATGTTAAATTAATTACTAGATTATAAAGTTTAACTTGAATGATTAAATTTAAAAGGTGATATTCGGATTACATCATAGCTATGTGTGTATTCTAGATCAACATATAAAAAAATTACTATTATAACACCAACATTTAAGTACATCTATTATAATACTATTTTTTCCATCATTGTATATGTAATTCTTTTACATAATTAGGTGCATATATTTGGCAAGTAGATTTTAGTTTTTTTCCTTTATTATATTTGACTGAGTTCACATTCAGTGATGAACACCATAATCATAGCTCTCATGTTTTATAGTGTTGCTGCTTTATATATAATATATCTTGATAATTCATTTTATGTAAATCAGTTCATTTATATATTCCTTCTGTGTGCTAATTGAATGTTTTCATTTTTATTTATCACATTCTTGTGGTTGACTTTGAACCAAGCTTCTTTTACCCATTCCTCAATACGACATATTGATTCACTAATCACCTATGCATTTATATAAAAGTTGACATTTTAAACTATTTTTTAATACTGCACATTAATTCAATTAATTGACTCAAGGAATAATTAAAAGAGCATTAACTTTTATATAAATGTATAAAAAATAAGAATAATAATGATTTAATAATAGCATTTGTTTTGTTTGTTTTTTTAGATGATGAAAAACATGTGAAAAGCATTAGAATTCTTCATAAAGAAAGAAACTACAATAAAAGAAAATAACAGATGCAATTTTGATAAATAGAAATAAGAAATCATTAATTAATAGATAAAATGCAAATGTTAAAATTCATGAATTTTGCCATCTCACGTGATGCCATTTACTTCCATCAAATTTAAATTTTTTTCAATTGAAAATGATTATACAAATAACTAAAAATTAAATACTGTCCAACGTTATAGTAGCAATTATAAATAAAATAGAAATTCATATAATGTTACAATACTATCAAAATACAAAATTTGAGTAAAATTCTTCCGCAACCATAGTTTCATTTATTAACAAATAGCCTTTTTCAAGCAAAATGTAATTAACCATACAACTTGTATATACAAAACAAAATAGCCTTCCCATCATTCATTTAAAAAAACAATTTTCTTTAATATCAATCTCATGAAGGCATTTTTTGATGTTAAAAGAAGTTAGTTTTGAAATGAATAATGGGAAGGCTATTTTGTTTGGAATATATATATATATGTTGTATGTTTAGTTGAATTTTCCTTGAAAAGGTCTATTTGTTAATAGATAAACCATGGTTTTGGAAGAATTTTAGTAAACCGAATTTAGTTTTTTGGATAGTATCGTAATGTTATATGAATTTTTATTTTAAATAGCTGAATATACTGCTTTCTATAATAATTTTTAATATTATTTATTATCACTGTTAATAACTTTGTTTTATTATAATTTTAATAATTCATCTGAAATACATATTTTATTTGATTTATATATCTGAATGTAGTTATAATATTAATTACTTTTATGGCGTTCAGATTTTTTTTATCAATCAAATACTCTTTTTTTTTCATATGTCATAGCATCGGCCGGGACGCGAACCCACAACCGTCTGCAACCAACTACTTGCTTGCAAGGCGGCTGTGATGACCTCTCGGCTAACAACGCTTAACTCAATCAAATACTTTTTTAAACAAAAAAAACAAACAGTTAAATAGTAAAAAATATATCAAAAAAGGTGGCAAGCCATATGTTATAGCATATCTAAAGCTATGGACACAATCCTTAACCATTTTTTAAAAATAAATGACTTGCAATTTTTTATTAATCAATCTTTATACAGGGAGTCTTCCAAAAGTTATGTATAACTCTTAACTGTTGCTTTCGAGGCCCCTACCCTGTATGTTCTGTGTGCTAACACAGAAACAGCGCCTCTAGCGGCCATCGTGGAGGTCGGGTTGGAGTTCCAAATTTACCATTAATTTTTAATTTTTAAATATGTATATATATATATGGAACAAATGCACATTTTGAAATAAAAAAGTTTATTCCTTTAAATTTTGTGACACTATAGTTTATCCTTTGAAACTGCATCATAACTATCATCATTATCTATTCAGCATTTTTTCCAGCTCTTTAAAGGTATTCTGTTAAACATTTTAACTCTATTATTAATGCTGCTTCTATGTAACAAATTATTGTTGAAAAGAATACAAATCTTCTTTATAGTTATATATTTTTTAAATTCTTTCAAAAGTACCAGTACTAATTTTAATTATCACTGTCATTATTTTTATTCAGTTTAGGTCTGCAAAATATTTAAATAAAAAAACTATTAATTTAATAATTAAAAAAAAAAAAGCATATTCAAAATGTTAATAAAAATACAGATGCCATGTACATATATTCTAATATTCTCACAGAAAAAAGATGAATTCATAATATTATTTCCAAGAGCTTCCGCATAATAAAAATATAATAGCTAAATAGCTAACATTTCAGTATGGTAACAAATATTCTTCTCAGAGCTTCTTCTTTTTCAAATCAAAGAATGTGTTTGGTGAGATTTAAAATTATTTTTTTCCTTTTTTATTTTTTCCTCATTCTCAAATTCTATTGGTTGAGAAGTTTTAAAAAATATTTTCCAATTATGAATTTTATTTAATTCACACTCTTCATTTATGCTCTTGGCCTTTTAGAAGTCTCTATAGTTTCCCTTAGCTGTCTCTGGTTATATTGCTCATTTTTTGCCAGAATATGTGTTGTATTTAAATTGATGTTATAGTTAGTTAATTTAATGGATGACTAAATGGTTGATAAATTAGATTTTGCTTTAACTGCAAAAATGTGTTCTTCCTTTCTTATATTTATTTGTATGATTGGTCTATCCAACGCGTGAATGTAAAAATGTAAACAAACATCACACACATTCTTATGATTTGAGAAAGAAGAAGCTCTGAGGAAAGTACTTGTTATTGTACTGGAACATCAGGTATTTAGCTATTACATATATATGTGTGTGTATAGTAATGATATTTCCTAGTAGTTAGTCTGTGCATTGATAAATCATGTTATTAATAATCCACAATGATGTACACCTTAAGGCCTCATTTGGTCTGCCAATATTTCTAAGGATACTCAATGAGACTTTGGTTCTGAGGATGCCAATGTAAGGGTTAGCACCCAAACTATCACTCTTGCCAATGTGGATAGTGGATAGTGATATTTAATGCTCAAGATATTGAGAATAATTGTTTTACATGGTGAGTATATAGTATAATGGTTATTAAGAAAGGAAAAGTATGGCATGATAAGTAGTAAACATGGTTGATCACTTATCAAAAGGTAACAACATACATCTTAGCTAAACTCTTTATGCATATTTAATAAAATCTAATGAGTAAATCAAGTTTCACATTAATAATGTCCATTACCACATTATTAAATGCTAAATTATCATTTACAAAATATCTTGGGGTTTTACAGTATTTAGGGTAATGTATATGCTACCAGATATGTAACTATTTATCAAAGATTTATGTGGCTAGTGTAATATTAAAACTAGTTTTAAATACTATATGTTAATTCTTAAATCCCAAGGATTTAACTGAATAATTATGATACTAATAACAAGACTTATGCCTTTTATTTAAATAAAGTTTGGATATGGCTAAATATAAATGGGCATTTTGTGATTGCATCTAGTTCATATCTCATAGCATATAACTATAGCTGTTTATGTGGATGAGCTCTTTCAAAGTGTTTTAATAAATATATTCATTCAAATATTTTTAAAGAAGTTATAAAGAAAACTCAGAAATTGTAATTAAAATTATGTGACCATATTCTTAATCTGAATAATGATGATAATATACATAAAAATAAAAATACAAGTCATTATTTATAAATAACAAATAAATAATTTTATTAACAAAATATTAATATGAAAAATTATTAAAATGTAATAACAATATACCTAAGTGAAATGAGTAATAATTTAAATCATGTTTTTTTAAATATATTTAAATATAAGTGTTGTTACTAGAATGATATCATATAGACTGAAATGATGTTAGACTATATGTGATACTAGATATAAACAAATTTATTAAAGAAGATTTCCAACACACTAGATATGAATAAATTCTAAATATAATAATGAAATTAGAAGAGTCACCTATGTTTTATAAGATCTTAAGTATCTCATTTACAGGAGCTCTCCATCACCATTGGCATTTATTTAAATTTCAACCTTTTATTTCTGGGCACAATATTTAACTCTTTATAGAACATATATAATATGTTAACACGTTCACAACCTTTTATATAACATGAATGGTGAAAACAGTAAATTTCATATATAATCTTTAGCTGTGGACTTAATCCTTTATTTATAACTACTTTATTACATTATTATTTTAAGAGTAAACTTTAAATATTATTTATAACTACAAAGCACATCTGTATGCAATTATACTATAATATTATCAACTCAGAGAGGTAAAGATAAGACTTAGAAACCAAGAGTATCTCTAAATCAATATGAATACCCAGTACTATTAATAATAATAATGATAAGAGCAACAAATCTTTCACAGTAAGTACACATGTAAATATTTTTAATTAAAATATTTTAAACATACTACCCAATGTTCAAGATATTGAAAACATTAAAAAAACATAATGTATTATTAAGTGTTTAATTAAATTAATTTGTTTATATGCATTGTTAAGATCCATCTGGTGTGTATTTTGATCTCATTTCAATAAAATAGTTTTAAACTTTACAACAATCCTTTTTAAAATTCATCCTTGCTAGTGAAAAAGTACTGGGGTGTATGAAAGCAACCAATGAACAGGGTTGTATGTAATAAGCTCTTGAGTCAAATAATATTATTTCAATTTGAAATGGTGCTTAGATGTGCATAATTCATTATCCTATAAAGATATTGTAACTAGCTTTTACATTCATTAAAAGTGGATAGTCATCATCAAGGGTCTGTATAGTTAAAGGAATCCAAGACACAATATAACACTGTGTATGTATATACAATCAATATATACACATATGATCTAATTGAATATACAACAAATTGTTCTTTGACATTAATTTGGTATTTATTAATTTTCAATTATTTAATAACAAAAAATTATATATATATATATATATATATATATATATATATATATATATATATATATATATATATATGCCTATGTATCACAAATGTGTTGCAAGACATTCATATTTCTTAAACATAACAGAGTGTAAACTATACTTTTTTTTAATTTCATATAAATTATAATTAATAAAAAAAAATGTACCCAAATAAAAATGAGTCTACTTAATTAATACCAATTAAAAAGAACAAAATAAAATAAATAATTATTATGATGTAATCTTTTGAGCTCCTAATATAAGGATATATCTGAAGTTAATTTTTAAAATCAATAAACAAAAAAATGAACATTTTGAAATATTAAAATAATAATTAATATATCACAAGATATGAGTTTAAACTTAAGAAAAATGTATCTCTCTTATATTTTGATGTGTAAATAAATCACTAATTAATTTAAAATATATTATTCATCAATAACTAATTTTACATTTTAAATGAAAATAGACATATATATATATTGAAGCAGTCAGATCTGAGTTCGATCCTAGCTTCATGACCTTTAGCCATAAGCTCACTTCAAACCCTAGTACTAATATTAAATTTCCGATGCAATGGGGCTTTCCAAGTTCAATCCACGCTAATTTCCATAAAGAATAACTTATTTCATAAATGTGTATTCAAATAACTAGTTTCAGATTTAAATTGATTAATTCTATTAATAAATTCATGATAGAATTATTCATGAATTTATATATTATAACTGCATAGTTGTGTGTATATATTTGTAAATATTTAAATATATATTAATTGTTTAAAAGTTTCATTGCGTCGGGAATGTTTGATTTTATTTTTAAATAATTTGTTAAAGTTTATTGATTAAAAGCTACATTCTTTCGATAAGCTTTCAGATTTTCCCTTTCCAAAAACAACAGTTAAAGTTTTATTAATTAGAAAAAAGATAAGGATTTCCTAATTAAAATCATTTTCTGATTTTAAGAATTCATTTTCTAATTTGAAAATGAATTCAAGTTAATGAGTTTGAAAGCCTTATCGAGGGAATGTATCTAAAAACAACCAGTAAATCTAAAAAGAGTGATAATGAAAGAAGCGCTATCCTGAAGGCATCAGAGGACAGCATATATAGCTCTGAAAGGTTTGGAGAAAAAGAAGCCATCTTTGTTGTAGAGAAGTGCAGTAAACTCTGTGCATTTTAAATAGTGTTTCGATCATAGTAAAGGGCTAAACATCAGGAATCTGGCTATCAGTTCCTGAAGTCCCCTAAAAGTTTTCAATGGGGCTGCTGAATCTTTTCCGGACCAATCATGCTGCTAAAATTATGAAAAGCCACTAAAATGCTGTTCAAGTAATCAATCAAATGGTGCCTACATTTTACCAACTCGGACATGTAACCTAAGGGAACCAGCCCTGGAAGAAATGGGTAATATATTTCCATAATGAACCCTAAACCATCTGGACAGTTTCCGAACTTTACTTTACACTCCCTTTAAGAGCTCTTTCATTCATTTATAATGTAATAATACTCTGTGTAAAACCTTTTATTTATGCTATTTTAAATTAGTAATTCTCTCAATCTCTAGTCTTTAAATTTAACTTTCCTTCATTACTATGGTGGTTCATTTATTATATTATATATATTTAGTGTGTGATTTATTAATGTTGCTATTTTTAATTATATGCCAATAATCCTTCGACTCGATGATCTCCCTCATTTCCTTTGCCTTATACAAGTAATATAAGATTAAATTCTGATAGTTAATTCTTGCCTTATTTTATCATTAGCTAATAATAAATTATTAGCTCCGTCTCTATTCTATGCCACCGCTATTTTCTCGTTTCATTAATATTTACTTATTTATTCATATATAATTTTAAAATGTTTTTTTTGCAAAAGGCCGATAAAGGAATTGAATAAATATATTCTAATTCAACTTTGTTATTTTATTTAAGATTCAGGAAGGGCACGATGATTGGGGCACAATTAATATGATTTACAAATACTTTAAAATAGTTTTCATTAAAAGCTCGTTTGACTTTAATTAATTGATCAAGTCATCATGTAGAGCATTCTATATGGGTTTTAGTATTCAAACGATGACTATCAAGTCATCATCTTCAAACATTGCTGACGTAGGGCAATCTTCCACTCCGTTAGGCTGGTCGGTGATCATATTTCTGTTATTTTAAATTATCGAGGAAGAAAGCACTTCCTCTCCTGTTCATATTAGGCAAAGGGCATAAGACTTGTCAGACACAAGCCACCATAGGACTTCGATTATCGACTAGCTATTATCTTTCAATTTCATTTTATAGCTCATAATTCGTCAGCACTGTTACCTCTCTGTTCCAGTAAAGCCTGCTCTGATGCTCGTAATTCGTGATGAAGTGATTTCAATTACAGTCGAACAAATTCTCCATTATAACTCAAAATAAGTTTTCCAATAAAGATTAAAGTTATGCCCTAAAATACGTATCTTGCTCTTCATGAATGAATTTGCGAATGTGAAAATAAATCTCACTTTCTGTCGTAATAAAATTAGAGTAATAATTCCCTTTACTAATGAATACCTTTATCTGCCTTTTATTTCTTGTTGGGAGCATAGACATAGACTTTCAAATATTGCATAATATTCATTGGCATATAATAAGGACCACCACTCGTATTATAATTATAAACTTTGTTTAAGGACTAGAATTAATTAATTTAATCTTCATTTAAAATTCAAACAAAACAAATTATTATTAAATATTTTCTAAACACACTTGGTTTCTTAGTTCTTAATTCTTTTATGATTATTTTAATGTTAATACTTGCTATCTGTGTTGGCAACCCAAACATATACATATGATTCGATTTAAAATTATTTTAGTCAGTTTATTATCAGATATTAGTGTCAATTCAGGGGTCTCTAATCCTCACCAACCGTTGAGCGAGTTTCTTGATGCAAAGCACTGTGCCGTCGATTTAGATTTCTACTAATCTGAGCTGGTGAGTTGGGTTTGAATTCAGTTTGAACCAGCTGAGTTTGGATCCGACTTGCAGTTTAGGTGGTGGGTTTTTCGACTGGTGCATGGTTATGTTTTTGCTGCCCAACTGTTGTGGCTTCGATTTAATAAACCCCACACCCTGTAGACAGTAATTATGATCTTAGTTACTCAGTCACTTGAGATCTCGATAAATTAAATGTTTCTGTAGAGAGGGATATTTTTGTAGAATGTTATATATATTTGAAGAAAAGTTATGCGATTTATAATGCATAACTGAAATGATTTAATAAATTAAAATGTCATTTTGTAAATTTTTTCTTATACTTAAAAATGTTTTCAAGACTATTTTTTAAATGTTCGTAAGTAAAAGATTTGTTAGTCAGAATAATTATTTAAAGAAAAGTAATAAGAGAGAATATATAATATAGGGTATATAGCCACAGGTATATAACAAGCCTGTGTTTCAGTTAAGAGAGAATATATATAAATTAATTATACGTGTACTATATCACTATATATATTATACGTTTGTGTTATACGCGTTCGTGACAGTAAAGAGGGAAGAAAATTTAGAAAAGTAGTAAGAGTATCAAAGCAAGGGGTAAAATTAGATGAAATGTTTTTCTGTGTCAAAATTAATTATGTATCTTAGTTTTATAATTAAAAATATCCAATATGATATCATGTTAAAAGTTTAAAATTTCAAAGTATTGCTTGCTAGCATATATATTTAATGTTCACTCCGTATTCTTATTAGCCTCAAAGTAAGGGAAGACCTTCAAACTGGGAATTATCTGTCAAGCGGTCCTATGCAGTGTGCCATTACGCTTTAATGACAATAATTTCTAGAGTAACCTCAATGCAGGTGAAGACCTTTTGTGTACACCAAACAGCCAGATGCAGTTGGCAAAATGCTTAAATGGTTACACGCTTTTATGCTAGCAAGATTAAAAATGATATCAACAAATAAAAGTTCTTGTGTAATATTAATTTTGACATTTTTTTATGTGTATGAAAGCCTCATGCTTAGTGAAAATAATATTTGAACTCCTATATTTAAACTCAGGTCAGGAACACATCATTTGTCCTTAAATAATAAATACTCATCATCAATAAAATTGTTTTATCAAAAATTAAGTCAGTCATATGTGGTTTGGGGGTCAATGGGTTATTTCACAGGCCCTATTGATCTCATTTTGCTCACTGGCGCCCATATAAATAAATTTGTCAGCAAATTTGATTGTCAGCACAGTAGTGGGTTAGTTGTCTGAATAATAAAACCAAATGTGTCATATACAGAGAATTACTTGTTCTACCTGCTAATATATATGTATAAATATTTGTATATCATTAATCATTTGTATATTTTTCTTTTTTCAGACATGGGAGAACAGTTAAACAGAGGGAAAGTGAATAATTTTTTTTCCTTATCTTTAATATTTTTTAAATAAAATACATGTCTCATTCAAAGAATTAATAAAAGAGCTAACCAAAAAAAAAACGTAGGCAAACTAAAACTAAACTAAAAAAGGCAGATTACATAGATTGGGGAAATAATATGCAGCAGCTAATGAAGATAGGGATGATGGGACCAGTAGTCAGAGACCTAATTAAATGTACTGAAGAAAAAAAATATTATTTAAGTATACAGAGAGTGCCATAAGTTTGATTCACAATGTTTATTATATTATTTACTTATTTTCAAAAATGGGAAGAGACACTTTACATACGATCCTCAGAGAAATGAGAGAAGACAGGAAGCTAATGATGATGATGATGGAAAGGATTTTAAGGCTTGAAGAAGCACAAGGCATCCAAACCAACTCAAACCCAGAGAATGTAAAGCATCAGCAAGAAATAAATCCTTCTGAAGCCCCAAAAATAGATGATGAAGATGATCGGACCACATCAAAAGAAGACGACAACAAAGAAGATGACAGTGGAGAAGATGAGTCAAATCAAGAAATGGTTGAAGAAGCTGATATAAATACAGAAAGGGAAAAAGAAGATGTTCAGACCACTTGCCAAATAAAACCAAAATTAGAAATGGGACAGATCATGAAACCTCAACTTAGTATGAAGACTTTACAGATGCCATTCCCTGGATCCTCAATACAGACTCAAATTTTCAAAGGAGACCCAGGAGAGAACCCCATCACTCATCAAGATAATGTTAAAGAATTGTTTTTTGTGCATTCAGTCACAGAAAAGGCCATAGAATTAATGACAGCAATAGATTACGGGAACTTGACACTGACAAAAAAGGACCAAGACTATGACCATTATCAAAAGTTAAAACCATATGTGCCACTTGATCCAGGAAAACAATAGAACAAACATTAAATAAGATATATATACAGACGACCGACTGACATGACCATAGGGAAATGAGACTTGTTTAATGGACCTATTTATAAGCTAGATAATATTTTAAAAAATGATCGCAATGAGACATGTATTCACGCTAATGCTGTTCTCCCAGAGTCTAACAACTAGTCAAGTACACTTATGCGAATGTATCACACATAAGTAAAGAGATTTTTTATTGTTGTTTTTTTTTGAAGTGAAAAGAAATGAAGCAGTCGGATCTGAGTTCGATCCTAGCTTCATGACCTCTAGCCATAAGCTCACTTCAAACCCTTGTACTAACCATAAATTTCCGATGCAATGGGGCTTTATATGTTCAATCCATGCTAATTTCCATAAAGAATAACTTATTTCATAAATGTGTATTCAAATAACTATTTTCAGATTTAAATTGATTAATTCTATTAATAAATTCATGATAGAATTATTCATGAATTTATTTGTGTGGATTGTGCATATATATTTGTAAATATTTAAATATATATAATTGTTTAAAAGTTTCATTGCATCGGGAATGTTTGATTTTATTTTTAAATAATTTGTTAAAGTTTATTGATTAAAAGCTACATTCTTTCGATAAGCTTTCAGATTTTCCCTTTCCAAAAACAACAATTAAAGTTTTATTAATTAGAAAAAAGATAAGGATTTCCTAATTAAAATCATTTTCTGATTTTAAGAATTCATTTTCTAATTAGAAAATGAATTCAAGTTAATGAGTTTGAAAGGCTTATCAAGGGAATATATCTAAAAACCAGTAAATCTAAAAACAGTGATAATGAAAGAAGCGCTTTCCTGAAGGCATCAGAGGACAGCATATATAGCTCTGAAAAGTTTGGAGAAAAAGAAGCCATCTTTGTTGTAGAGAAGTGCAGTAAACTCTATGCATTTTAAATAGTGTTTCGATCATGGTAAAGGGCTAAACATCAGGAATCTGGCTATCGGTTCCTGAAGTCCCCTGAAAGTTTTCAATGGGGCTGCTGAATCTTTTCCAGACCAATCATGCTGCTAAAATTATGAAAAGCCACTAAAATGCTGTTCAAGTAATCAATCAAATGGTGCCTACATTTTACCAACTCGGATGTGTAACCTAAGGGAACCAGCCCCAGAAGAAATGGGTAATATATTTCCATAATGAACCCTAAACCATCTGGACAGTTTCTGAACTTTACTTTACACTCCCTTTAAGAGCTCTTTCATTCATTTATAATGTAATAATACTCTGTGTAAAACCTTTTATTTATGCTATTTTAAATTAGTAATTCTCTCAATCTCTAGTCTTTAAATTTAACTTTCCTTCATTACTATGGTGGTTCATTTATTATATTATATATATTTAGTGTGTGATTTATTAATGTTGCTATTTTTAATTATATGCCAATAATCCTTCGACTTGATGATCTCCCTTGTTTCCTTTGCCTTATACAAGTAATATAAGATTAAATTCTGATAGTTAATTCTCACCCGTTACAACTAGATTTGTACAGTTCGATCAATCATCGAGTTGAAAGAAATTATTAAATGATTGTTATTTTATCATTAGCTAATAATAAATTATTAGCTCCATCTCTACTCTATGCCACCACTATTTTCTCGTTTCACTAATATTTACTTATTTATTCATATATAATTTTAAAATGTTTTTTTTTTGCAAAAGTCCGATAAAGGAATCGAATAAATATATTCTAATTCAACTTTGTTATTTTATTTAAGATTCAGGAAGGGCACGATGATTGGGGCATAATTAATATGATTTACAAATACTTTAAAATAGTTTTCTTTAAAAGCTCATTTGACTTTAATTAATTGATCAAGTCATCACGTAGAGCATTCTATATGGGTTTTAGTATTCAAACGATGACTATCAAGTCATCATCTTCAAACGTTGCTGACATAGGGCAATCTTCCACTCCATTAGGCTGGTCGGTGATCATATTTCTGTTATTTTAAATTATCGAGGAAGAAAGCACTTCCTCTCCTGTTCATATTAGTCAAAGGGCATAAGACTTGTCAGACACAAGCTGCCATAGGACTTCGATTATCGACTAGCTATTATCTTTCAATTTCATTTTATAGCTCATAATTCATCAGCACCGTTACCTCTCTGTTCCAGTAAAGCCCACTCTAATGCTCGTAATTCGTGATGAAGTGATTTCAATTAAAGTCGAACAAATTCTCCATTATAACTCAAAATAAGTTTTCCAATAAAGATTAAAGTTATGCCCTAAAATATGTATCTTGCTCTTCATGAATGAATTTGCAAATGTGAAAATAAATCTCACATTCTGTCATAATAAAATTAGAGTAATAATTCCCTTTACTAATGAATACCTTTATCTGCCTTTATTTTTTGTTGGGAGCATAGACATAGACTTTCAAATATTGCATAATATTTATTGGCATATAATAAGGACTACCACTCGTATTATAATTATAAACTTTGTTTAAGGACTAGAATTAGTTAATTTGATCTTCATTTAAAATTCAAACAAAACAAATTATTATTATTAAATATTTTCTAAACACACTTGGTTTCTTAGTTCTTAATTCTTTTATGATTATTTTAATGTTAATACTCGCTGTCTGTGTTGGCAACCTGAACATATACATATGGTTCGATTTAAAATTATTTTAGTCAGTTTATTATCAGATGTTAGTGTCAGTTCAGGGGTCTCTAATCCTCACAAACCATTGAGTGAGTTTCTTGGCGCATAGCACTGAGCTGTCGATTTAGATTTTTACTAATCTGAGATGGTGAGTTGGGTTTGAATTCAGTTTGAACCAGCTGAGTTTGGATCCGACTTGCAGTTTAGGTGGTGGGTTTTTCAACTGGTACAATATATATATATAAACTAATGACAAATATAAATATCTGAATAAGTCTTTACATACTCTATTTACAGTATTGCATCACAATTGCAATGTTTATATTTCAAACTGCAAAACCAATCTTTAGTTCAGAGAAGATATAATGAATGTGCCAAAATTTTAAATTCAAATTACATTTTATCAATTTTGATATTTTTGTGTATATTCAAATTATTCCTTTAAATAATTATTTGGGTCATATGACATTACCCATCTAAATATTATTCTATATTAACCTTAATATGAAAGTACATCCTTTCATGAGCAAGTATTGTTTAAAAATAATATGAATGGTTAATTCTAGCTTTTACTTAAAGCAATACAATGGAAATTAAACTAATTTACATCTCATAAAAATTTGATCAATCAATCTACTTAAATTACACTAGCAAGTAAATGTGATTCTTGTACACTTTTTGATGTTTGTATTCTATCTTTAAAACTATATATAACATCCACTTTAAAAGATAAAATATTGTGATGATTTATGAGTGAAACAATTTTGATGAATTTTCTTTCTACAATAAATTTGTCATTTTTCTGTAAAATCCCATCAATATGCTGCACTGCTCCATAGGACAGATAAAATAATTTCTTATCCCTACATTTTGTTTTGTTATTTATCTATTTTTATGGTAAAAAAATTATGTAGAGAAAGTCATGTGAGCTTCAGTTCAAATCAAAAACAAAAGAGAAAAATTTTTGTTCAAATTTTTCAATTTTATTTATAAGATTTCTTATTGACATCAAAGTAATTATATAATCATCTATGTTCATTTATTTAAACAATTTCTGGTTGCATTTGTCTAATAAAAATTGTATTATTTAACTGACAAAATTAAATATTTTAAGAATTTTTTTTTTTTTTCATATGTCATAGCATCAGCCGGGACACGAATCCACAACCGTCTGCAAACAACATTTTACAATACCAATATTATTTTTCATTTCAACAAAACTTGAACAATCTACATCACCTTTCTAATATATTACAATGGGAATATATTTTCATACATATTTCTTAGTATAATATTAAGCAAATAAAAAGTACAAATATTATGAAATATTAAACCTTTATTTGTATTACTTATAATTTACTATCATGAATGCAGTAATAAAAATGAAGCATAAAAATAATAATAATTTCATCAAACCATGTACTTTATTATTCACATATTTATTCTTCTTCTAAAAATAAATAAAGTCAATTTATAATTTTATGAAACAATTGATATTAAATAATTTCATATAAATATTATTGTTGTCATTGAAACACAGTTAATATATCATAATTTAAGGTATCCATTATCCAAAAATCAAACAAGAAAAAAAATTATAACTGACATCTTACTACATATAGAAATACACCTTCAATTTCAGTAGGCACATTATATATATATATATATATGTGTGTGTGTGTGTGTTTTTCTGAAGTTTGTGATGATGGTGTTCTAGCTGTATTTTTATATTGGACTATTTCCATCATCTAATATGTGTGTTGAATGTCTTTAGAAAAGTTTAATTTTTAGTTAAATATTCCAAATGCATTCAACTGTTAGTAATATCACAGCAAACAGGTTAGTATATGCACCAACTGTTAGTAATATCACAGCAAACAAATGTTAATAATATCACAGCAAACAGGTTAGTATATGCACTAACTGTTAGTAATATCACAGCAAACAGGTTAGTATGCATATACTAACCTGTTTGCTGTGATATTACTAACAGTTGAATGCATTTGGAATATTTAACTAAAAATTAAACTTTTCTAAAGACATTCAACACACATATTAGATGATGGAAATAGTCCAATATAAAAATACAATTATATATATATATATATATATATATATATATATATATATATATATATATATATATATATATATATATATATATATATATATATATAATTAAATCAAATTCTAATATTTAAATACAAGTATAGTATATATACTTTACCTAGATTTAATTAGAGAGGGTTAAACCCAGTCTTTAAGGATCCCTTTACAATTCCATCTTATATACTTGATACACATGTCCACACACATGCAAAAAAGATAATTGATCTCCAATATGTGTATTTCATGCTGAATAAGAACTCATCAGTTGATCCAGATCCTCATCTCTCACACATAAATATAATCAGTGCTTGGTTCAATAGATAAGTATATGTATATTGAAGATCATTTATCTTTTTCACATGTATGTGTTCATTTGTATAGGTTACATAAGATAGAGTGGATGTCTAATGGTAGTTTAAAATTCTGAGTTCAAATCCCATCTAATTACTTCTTGTTTAAGTATATGCATTATATATACTTGTATTTAAATATTATAGATTCAGCCTGTATTCTGTTTATCCCGCTTCGGTGTATTTAAATGGTCTTTTTAATATGAGGATCAAAATGACTTATGGTCAACAAGGATATAGCTACAAATTGGCAAACAATGGCTTAGAACAAACCATCATCAGATTTTAAATGAAATAGCAGACTGAAGAGTTGGAGGCTGAAAGCCTGACAATTGTAGTTTTAACATTTGCTATATGATTTGCTATATGTGTGTGGAAGATAATTAAGATAAAATAATGAGTACTGGTTCCACACAAAAAACATATATTGATCATTTATTAATTTGGCATATATGAGGTCATGTGCATTGGTTGAATAAGATGGAGTGGATGACTGAAAAGAAAAAAAGTCCAAGTTCCAATCCCTCTATTTCAATATTTATTTACACAATATTTATTATCATCTATGTTTTACTTTATATTATATGGGTGGCAAGGTCTCAATATATATCGTTATGAGGACTAAAATTTGAATCCCTTTACAAAGTTTAAAATAAGTAAGATGAATAAAACCTGATCAAAAAGAACAAATGTGTCTGAGGATCCAAAGAGTTACATGCACATTAATTATATTATATTTTTTTAATGTTAATGTAAAGCAAAAAGGTCATTCAAAATTAAGATTTTGAATTGTTTTTTCAAGAAGGAAAGATGATACAATTTTTTCTTTTAATTTATTATTTTTAAAAAAGTCATTAGGTCACATACTATTTGTAATTACTTTAGCAATTTATTAATTAATAAAACAGGCAAAACTCTCCATACAGTATTGCCATTCAGTGCAAACCAGCATAATCAATGGATGCCGGAAGGCTTGTGCAGAAAATTCCCATCTAGTGCCTACTCATCCAGTAACCCCAGACTAGTTTATGGCATATGGCCTTTTTCAGTGAGGAGCCTTGGATCTGAGATCACTGCATCTAGATCTTAGGATCTAATGCAATCCTCCAGCAGCCACCTTTTATCTCTACTTAAGTACAAAACTATGAGTCTTAAATTGTAAAACACATTAATATTTTCAATCCAAGCTCATTAGCTTATATAGTCATATAAGTCTGAACTCAGTTTAGTACCTATACATTTTGGTGTATTTGGTTCTTTAATAACCACAGCCACCACTATGCTACTAGTCAGGATTTGTTTTAAGCCAATAAACATCACATGATCACCATTTCTTATGCTTGCTTATAACTGTTGTTAAACAAAGAAAACTCCCTATACAGTATTGCCACTCAGTGCAAGCCAGAGTAATCAATGGATGCCAGAAGGCCTGTGCATAAAATACCCATGTAGTGCCTACTCACTAGATCCTAAGATCTAGTTGCATTAGATCATAAGATCTAAGTGCAGTGCTCTCAGATCCAAGGCTCCTCACTGACAAAGGCCACAAGCCAGAAACTAGTCTGGGATATTGGATGAGTAGGCACTAGATGGGGATTTTATGCACAAATCTTCTGGAAACCATTGACTACTCTGGCTTGCACTGAGTGACAATACTGTATGAAAAGTTTTGTTTGTTTAACAAGTTATAAGCAAGCATAAGAAATTGTTGTCATGTGATGTTTATTGGCTTAAAACCAATCCTGCTTAATAGGACAGTGGTGGCTATGGTTATCAAAGAACCAAAGACACCAAAATGTATAGGCACTGAACTGAGTTTAGACCTATATGACTATATAAGCTAATGAGCGTGGATTGAAAATATTACAATATTTTAAGACTCATAGTTTTGTAGTTAAATAGAGATAAAAGGTGGCTGATGGAGGGTTGCATTAGATCCTAAGATCTAGATGCAGTGCTCTCAGATTCAAGCCTCCTCACTGACAAAGACCACAAGCTAGAAACTAGTCTGCGATATTGGATGAATAGGCACTAGAGTCTTCTGGCATCCATTGATTACTCTGGCAAAATGGTGATCATGTGATGTTTATTGGTTATTAATTAGTACTAGTAATTGCATTAGAAGTTTGTTGCTAAGTGGTATTGGAATGTTAATAAACAATAAAATGTCTTTTTTAATTAAAAGAAGAGAGAAAAAGCATATAAATATCAGAGAATGGATTAATTATATATATTTTTTTATTTATTTAATCAGAGTAAAATAAATCTTGTACTGTTTTTAGTGTCAAGATTTGACTTTTGTTTTAGTTGGATCAGGCTATCAACTTATTAGAAAATTTTAATTACAGGTTATTTAAAGAAAGTCTGAATAGAATGGATTTTTTTGTATTAGTTTTTTTTGTTGTTGTTGGTACAAGACTGAAGTGAAGATAATGGGGGAATACTGGCCATCTGCATAGTGAATCAACATTTTCTTTCCTAAAAAGTATTATAAGAAGAGAAGTTTGGATTTTAATAACATGTTTGCATAGTCTGAAGGTCACCTCAAATGGTCTTTGTGTGGTTTTTAGAAGGAACATCAACAGTAAAACATTAAGTGACCCAGAGTTTGGAAAGAGTTAACCATGGTGGATGTTTAGAAAATAGAAAGAATTATAATAAGTATTATGTGCACTTCAAATAGATGAAATATATAATCTTAAGTGTAAGATACTAAAAACTATTGTCATTCACAAGCATATAATCGTATTACATCTATTGCCACCTGTCTGCTACAGGATTGCCAAACGGAGTTCCCCAGAAAAGAAATGAAAAGCTATTTATGTGTGAATTGTATGTGCCTAAAAGTTTGATAAGAATACTGAGGAGTCAGAATATATTTTGAATATATATGCCTATCAGTAAGCTTGCTTATTTTATGGATATATTTCCATAAATTAAGATAAGAATTTCTTTGTTATTTAATTTCAATTGGTTTTTTTTAGTAGTATTAATTTTATGATAAATTGTGAACTTTTGACTTTTTTTTTTTTCTTACTAATGGCTGCAAAAGAGCACATCTATATATGTGCATGTGTATAGTGATTCACAGACATAGATGTCTAAATATGACAGTTGAAGGAATAAATAGAAAAGGGATGTAGTTAATTAAATATGTAAAGATTAGATTTAAGCCATAGCCAAGAAAATGCAAAATAGAACTCTGTGAGATTAATCATATAGATAGTTTATCTTGTTTTGTAATAATGTATTAGTGGTTTTTTTTATATATACAGTATTCTTATTATTCGTATTTGCTGGAGAGAAAGTTATTATATCTGTCAAAGGTTTCAGCCTTTCACATTATTATTATATCATCTGCTTGTGCTTAATGAATTTAATATATTTACATTTGTTACATCATTTGAGTAGATTTGAAAATTACTACATAGTAAATCGAAAGATTTCACATTGTTTGTTTATATACAATATTTAGTGAATTAAATGTGAAGATGTTTAAAACTTCACACTCTTAGTTCAAAATGCTTGGGTCTGGCTTATTTATATATAAACTTAAGTAGAGAAGAAGGTAGGTTCTAACGTTATCTGTAAAATCTCTGACTTGTGTTTTGAATTGAAAGTTCCTTGTGAAGTCATTATTAGTATCTGATTGGTTGTCATTTAAGTATTTTTAAGGTGCATCTGTCAAAGATTTTAGCCTTTCATGTTATTATTATATCTAACAGAGAAAATGATCAATTTTGTGATATTATTTCTTTTGTCTACAATAAATTAATTTGTTGTGAAAATTACCTAGTTGACAGTTAATCATTTCATTAAATTATTTATAAAGAAAAATAATAAGTGAATATTAATAAAATTAATAGGTTTTGTCTCTATCTCTAATGCAGTATAATTGCCACTCATTCTGAAATTATTATTTTACATATATAACGCTGAGTTAGTATAAGAAATTTATACACCAGTAGTATTTTTGTACTTTCTTTATTTGTCCTCTCTCATTGCATAATTCTTTTCTCATTATATGAGAATTGACACTTTTGGCTTATGATCAATATCAGCACTTATAAATGTGCCTTGAGGAGTTGACACATGAACTTAGGTTCCCTATAATATTAGGTACATGTAAGTTGACTATGAAATATAACTAGAACATTAGTTTAGCCATCATTCAGTAAATAAAATTGAGAAATAATGGGCTGATATTATTTTAATATAAAACTGTAAAATAATCCATGTTTATATAAATAGACTAGTCAGGTCCTTTAGTATATGAGGTTCGAATAATTTACACAATCTCTGATAATATATAACCTGTGAGGAAGTAGTGACCAGTGCAATATATATATATATTATAATGATCGAAATGAAAGTGAAGATCGAATCTAACCGCAAAAACAATATCTGCAACTACCAGGGCGCCATCTAGACATTTGAGCCTAGAAAAATTTATAAAGTAGGCAGATACACGCTGTTAAGATTCCACTTTATTTAAATATTCTGATCATTAGCCCAAGTCACTAGCTCAGCGGAGACGCAGAGATAAAAATCTATAAATTTTATATCTTAAATATAAAAGAATAAAAGCCACTGCCAGAAATTAACACATAAAAATATTTATTTACGCACATATAAAATAACATTTAAATTTTGAGGAATAAGTTTAACATTTTAGATTTTTATATTAACTTTTAATCTTACATTTAACTAAGTTTCAATGAGTTTAATATTTTATTTAGATAGTCAAGTATGAATAGACTACATAGATCTGCATTTGAAAAGAAAATATTCTTCCCTGATTTAACCTTAGGCAACAAATTTCACAACCAAACTGGCGCCAATCCATCTGATACATTCATGTATTCAATGTAGCATGATACGACAACACAAAATACTATACTGTCAGGAAACGTACATCTGAACAATAAGTAGAAATAGAGAAGACATTGACTCTCCACCAACAGGAATGTGACATCTGTTGGCAAGTAGAACAATAAACAAAAAACTCCATAGGAATGGACTGCGGTCTTCTGCCGACTTACAAACCTATCCATAGGCAAACAGAGGGTGTGTGGCGTATATCTATAATCCTGCCCATAGCAGACCTCATACTACATCTACTAATTACACAAATATATCCAATCCATTGAACCAATTCAACTACGAAATGAATAACCTAAGATTACCCCCCCTTAATATAACTTTACAAAACTATATAGCCATTCACGCCCGACTTAAATTTAACATTTAAATACGTTCGCACAAATGCATTTTATAAAATTTGTTTTAAAATGTTGAGTACAGATCAGCTGCACAGATTCCATGGTCAAAAACATTCCAAATTAAACACAACCGATCAAAATACAAAGTCATCGATAAACGTCACTTGCATAGGGAATATACAAATCCCATTAGCATTCATTGTAAGATGCTTGCAGTGATATCGTTGACATATATTCTAATCGAATGTGAAAACCACAACATTATCAACCGCTAACGAATCTATGCAACGTCTATACCCAACCTAAATTTCATCATTTAAAATTTAAACAATAAACAATTTATACAATAAGAAAGGAAAAAAATGGAAATGATTTTTATCAATCGGAAAACATAAAATTAAACATTATTAATTTGATTTAAAAACTTACAAAAGTCAGATAAGAGTCCGTTTTAACATTTAAGTTGGCTTGTTTATTAATTTGTAAAACTTGATGAAAGTTCTTAATTGATTTCAATAATTGTTCATTTCATATAGCTTATGGTAGAAGAGTCCATGTTCCCGTTGGCAATTCCCACGGAGACTTTCCTGGAAGACCGGTCTGATATTTTGGAGGTAGCATTAACTGGTTCTGTTCTGGTATCACAGTCTTTGCATTTTTAAAATAAATGAGTGAAGACGGCAAGTGCGTCTTGTCGCTCAACTCATCAAAATCAAGTTGGAAAACTGACTGGAACTCAATATTTTTTCTTTTTATAGTCCTCCTATGGATTCCATGAACAAAAACGTCACTGTTCTGTTTTTTCGTTATGGTCCGCGCCTTTATTTGCTTCCACTGGTCAAGCTAAAATCTCTTTCTTCTCTTATCTAACTTTTCATCTGACTTTTTAATTACACAGCTTTTAGATAATTAATAAACAATCATTTCCATTTACAGATTACAGGAATTAATTGATACCTGTTTTTATTTTAACTTACGTTATTTTTTTATTAAAATATTTTTATATTTCAATCTTGTATTTTTTTATTAAAAAAAATACGTTCAAATACTTTTTTTTTTGTTTATGAAAAAAATATTTTTAAAGTTTAGCATCTGTGCGAATATATATATATGTTTAACAAACATTTTAATTTTAGCGTTTAGTTTTTTCCTTTTATTTGCGAACTTTTAAGTTTTTATTTTAAATTAATGTAACGACATATTTATATATCATTACATATCAGTAAACTTCCTCAAAAAACAAAAAACATTAAAAAAAAAAGAATTTACTTAGTGTTGAAACGGAAATCTCCAATCCCTTTCCGTTTCACCATCAACCTAATGACCTACTCGTCTGAACTAGTTTCGAACCTATTTTAAATGTAAAAATGTAATATATAAGTCGAGCGGGAAAACTTTGCTACAATTGCCGCTTGAATGGCATCATCCATTTACATACGAAAACACACTATAATTAGACAGGTTTGATAAAATTATAGCGGAGAAATGCTCATAATTTATTATAAAATGTTTTATTAATTTTCAGTCAATTCTTAATTATATTCGCTATAATATTCGTATGTGGATGGATAATTTATACCTTGGAATAACGGCAAAATGATTCATATATATTTAAGTTTAAATAAAAGTAATGTAAATGTTTTCTTTAATTTATTTAACGGTTTTCTGATTTAATGTTTTACATATATAGTTGAAACAAGTATTTTCTTTAAATTTGCTTTTTTTTAAATAAACAAATATGTTAAAAGTTATTTAGTTTTATAAAATAAGAATTATCTGTTCGCAATTAAAAATGAGAATTTTTGTAAACAAGATATCAATTAGTGACACACCCGGGTAAAAAAGTAAAATCTGTTTTCTGATTGATTTTTGTTTGCAACAAAAGACTTTTTCATTAAATCAGAATACCGTTCCTTCTGCTAAGTAATAACACCTGAAAAGGAATTTAATTAATGAAAATGAATCAAATTATATAGTTTATATATTTTGATACATTTTTTTTAAGGAAATTAAATATAACACCTCGGAGATTTTATCAGTTGTTGTAGAAATTGAATTATATTATTTTGCTTTAATTAAAAGTCAATTGGTCCCGAGGTTTATGAAATTCCAGAAAGGTGTTAAAGTTTACTAGAAGGATATAAATAGGCCTTATTTTAAGCGGGAAGGGAGAATCCATCTTGCTTTTGAAGAGAGTTAACATCAGAAGTCAAAATTGTTAATTTCACCATGTCTGGCTAAGGTCAGGCACGAATTGCTGCAATTCCCGTGATGGAACGCCTAGTTCAATCCATCCAATGCCAAAGGAACAACCAAGCTTACACCAACTAAATTTGAAGATGCCATAAGCCGTAAAAATAATTTGCCTTCATTCCGATTTCAGTCCAGCTAAACAAACAATATTTTAAAAATCGTCTCCCAACTAAATTAAAGATGCCATAAGCCGCCCAGGAATTCACCTTCATTCCAGTTTCGAATATCTCCAGCCCATCTACAGGAGAACTGTTTTAATATTTAAAATCGCAGAGCTCTGTAAATTTCAAGAACAGTCACTGTTTTTTCAAAACAGGTTAGCTAACCATATCATTGAACTTTCTCGCTAAATTGTTTCTGAAATGATATTTAAATGAAATACTTTTTGCTAATTTTTTTTCTTAATTCAATAGTGTAAACTGTCTAAATTGTTTCCTAAAATAATATTTTAATTCTAGAAAATGTAATACTTTTGCAAATTTTTCTTTGTTAATTAATGTTTTGCTATATAATTTAATCACTGCAATTATATTTTGCTTTTCTTTTGCTTATTTTATTTATTATTAGTTATGCCTATGTTTCGAAACGGCGTGCATTTAATTATAGAATATGTTTTTAAACATATAAATTTAAATTATTTATATAGCGTCATTTCGTGCGCTGTTTCGAAACCCAAATTCATATTTTTTCACTTAATAAATTAATTAATATAAATATAAAATGTGGCTTTTCAACCTTTATTTATTATGTTACTAAAGATTAAACTAGCCTGGAGTGTAATTATAAGTATATTTTTTTAGTTAAGTATTCGTAAGTCCCTTATTAAATATACTTTTCCACCTTTTAAGAGTTTATTAGTTATCGATAACTAAAGAGATTGAATGGGATAAAGTAAAGTTTGTATATACATTCCCGTCAGTAGCATATCGTATTTCTCATGCTACAGAAGAGTTGGCTCTTTTGATCAAGCTGATAAACTTGTGTTCATTTAATATGCGATATTTTATTTATAATATCCTTCGGCTTGGCGGATGTGGAATTTATTTATTTATATCTTCTCGTTATGCTGTTTTTTTATATACATATATAAGATGGAGCCACGGTAAGTCCAGCCCATCTTCTCTTATGGGTAGTGCAGTAGCGAAGTCTGAGCTACGGGCCAGATTAGCACGTAAGTCCCCCGCCTCTGAACCAAATAAAGGTTCCCCATTAGCAGCATGACGACCGGTTCTTGGGTAAACCGTTGTTTGTCACAAAAACCCTAAAACTATTCTTCCATCCGCAGAGCCACTTTATTATTATATTTTACTTGTGCCTAGCGTATTAGTAAAATCGTTATAGCCAACTCTCCCTCCCTAATATGCAGTCTTCGGCATTGATCCGAAGAAATCTTGAAAACCCGTTCGATCTAAAGCTATCTGGGACGCTTTAAAAGCCCATAGTTAAAATAAATTTATTATAATTAAGACGTATTATTAAGCTTCACTCCAGACTTGGTTTGATTTTACGTAAAGGAGCCACTCGAACTGATTATAAAAGGACATAACAAATAAGTTAATGTAGTGATTAGTTGTATAGCAGGATATTTGGATCCATTGAATCATAGCCACAAACCTATTTTGCCAACAACAATTGTCAATAAATATATTTTAATTCATCATATATCAGTTTCTGTCTCATTATTAAATCAATCCAATTCACTAATTGCCCATAAGTATTCATTAGTAAAGCCCCTATTATTTAAATATGTTAGATTTTATCTGTGGAATGTCTAGTATTTACGTTGTTTATATATATGTTTAAGTCCATGAGTCTTATTGTTTTCTCCGATTTGCTAGTGGGCCGGATGAAGAATTAAATCTCGTGTGCTACCATTGTTATGTTATCCATTGGGTGTTAGATCTGGTGCTTGGAGAGTGGGTTCGAATCCAGGCTGGTCCCTGACCTAAATCTCGGGCTTGACTGGGTTTGAAGTACATTTTGTGAGTTCCAGCTCGTGTTAGATGGATAAGCATGTTTTGACTGGCACATAGTTTTTTTTTTCCGCGTTTGGCGCCCAACGTGGGGCTTCATCATAAACACCCACATACCCTGAGTACTGAAGTCTGTTATATGTATTTTTTAAAAAAAAGTTATATAGTTTTTTTTTTCCGCGTTTGGACACCCAAAATCGTGGGGCTTGTAACTCATTTCCACCCCTGAAGAGATTATGGAGTATATATATAATTCTTTTGGTCAAAATTAATGATTTTGAGTCAAATTTTTTTTTGAATAATGTATATATGTAAGATTTTTTTTCCGCGTTTGGACGACCAAGTGAGGCTTCGATGTAAACACCTATGAGTTATGAACTTTTGTGTGTATATAGCAAAAAAATTTACTAAATTTATTTTGTGTCTTTCCTGTTCACTAGTGACTGGCGCCCGAGGATGATTGATCAAGTTATAAGTCATCCTCTTATAAATTTGTCATTAGGGAGCAGAGAAAAGAAATTTAGATTAAAAGAAAAGGGGGGTCTCATTGGTTTATCAACGTATTTTTATGAATTGGAGTGGTTTAAAGTGATGAAGAAATATATATATAAGTAACATCAAATTAACCAAAAGTTAAAAGGTTTGAAATTGGTGCAGACGGGTCAAACGGAATTAGGTCATAAAACTATTTAAGTATATATGTGTATATATATAAAAAAACAGCTGGAAGAAGAGACCGGGGGTGAGTTGAATTTTTATTAAGTCATCTTTAATATTAAAATATGTGTTATACTTTAGATATATAGACGAAAAAAAAAAAAAGATTTTTTTTTTAAATTTTTCGTATATTTTATTAAAGCTAGAAAAAAAGAAGGGATTTTTTTTAAAAAAAAAAAAGAATTTCATATGTTTTATAAAATAAAAAGTAGGGAGACGAAAATTTTTTTTAAAATTCATTATATGTTGGACGGGCATCGAGATGGAGTAAGCTTATAGATATATTAGTGAGTTCCAGCTCGTGTTAGATGGAGAAGCATGTTTTGACTGGCACAGTGTTTTTTTTTTCCGCATTTGGCGCCCAACATGGGGCCAAACGCGGAAAAAAAAAACACTGTGCCAGTCAAAACATGCTTCTCCATCTAACACGAGCTGGAACTCACTAATATATCTATAAGCTTACTCCATCTCGATGCCCGTCCAACATATAATGAATTTTAAAAAAAATTTTCGTCTCCCTACTTTTTATTTTATAAAACATATACGCGGAAAAAAAAAAACTATGTGCCAGTCAAAACATGCTTCTCCATCTAACACGAGCTGGAACTCACTAATATATCTATAAGCTTACTCCATCTCGATGCCCGTCCAACATATAATGAATTTTAAAAAAAATTTTCGTCTCCCTACTTTTTATTTTATAAAACATATACGCGGAAAAAAAACAAACTATGTGCCAGTCAAAACATGCTTATCCATCTAACATGAGCTGGAACTCACAAAATGTACTTCAAACCCAGTCAAGCCCGAGATTTAGGTCAGGGACCAGCCTGGATTCGAACCCACTCTCCAAGCACCAGATCTAACACCCAATGGATAACATAACAATGGTAGCACACGAGATTTAATTCTTCATCCGGCCCACTAGCAAATCGGAGAAAACAATAAGACTCATGGACTTAAACATATATATAAGCAACGTAAATACTAGACATTCCACAGATAAAATCTAACATATTTAAATAATAGGGGCTTTACTAATGAATACTTATGGGCAATTAGTGAATTGGATTGATTTAAATAATGAGACAGAAACTGATATATGATGAATTAAAATATATTTATTGACAATTGTTGTTGGCAAAATAGGTTTGTGGCTATGATTCAATGGATCCAAATATCCTGCTATACAACTAATCACTACATTAACTTATTTGTTATGTCTTTTTATAATCAGTTCGAGTGGCTCCTTTACGTAAAATCAAACCAATTCTGGAGTGAAGCTTAATAATACGTCTTAATTATAATAAATTTATTTTAACTATGGGCTTTTAAAGCGTCCCAGATAGCTTTAGATCGAACGGGTTTTCAAGATTTCTTCGGATCAATGCCGAAGACTGCATATTAGGGAGGGAGAGTTGGCTATAACGATTTTACTAATACGCTAGGCACAAGTAAAATATAATAATAAAGTGGCTCTGCAGATGGAAGAATAGTTTTAGGGTTTTTGTGACAAACAACGGTTTACCCAAGAACCGGTCGTCATGCTGCTAATGGGGAACCTTTATTTGGTTCAGAGGCGGGGGACTTACGTGCTAATCTGGCCCGTAGCTCAGACTTCGCTACTGCACTACCCATAAGAGAAGATGGGCTGGACTTACCGTGGCTCCATCTTATATATGTATATAAAAAAACAGCATAACGAGAAGATATAAATAAATAAATTCCACATCCGCCAAGCCGAAGGATATTATAAATAAAATATCACATATTAAATGAACACAAGTTTATCAGCTTGATCAAAAGAGCCAACTCTTCTGTAGCATGAGAAGTACGATATGCTACTGACGGGAATGTATATACAAACTTTACTTTATCCCGTTCAATCTCTTTAGTTATCGATAACTAATAAACTCTTAAAAGGTGGAAAAGTATATTTAATAAGGGACTTACGAATACTTAACTAAAAAAATATACTTATAATTACACTCCAGGCTAGTTTAATCTTTAGTAACATAATAAATAAAGGTTGAAAAGCCACATTTTATATTTATATTAATTAATTTATTAAGTGAAAAAATATGAATTTGGGTTTCGAAACAGCGCACGAAATGACGCTATATAAATAATTTAAATTTATATGTTTAAAAACATATTCTATAATTAAATGCACGCCGTTTCGAAACATAGGCATAACTAATAATAAATAAAATAAGCAAAAGAAAAGCAAAATATAATTGCAGTGATTAAATTATATAGCAAAACATTAATTAACAAAGAAAAATTTGCAAAAGTATTACATTTTCTAGAATTAAAATATTATTTTAGGAAACAATTTAGACAGTTTACACTATTGAATTAAGAAAAAAAATTAGCAAAAAGTATTTCATTTAAATATCATTTCAGAAACAATTTAGCGAGAAAGTTCAATGATATGGTTAGCTAACCTGTTTTGAAGAAACAATGACTGTTCTTGAAATTTATAGAGCTCTGCGATTTTAAATATTAAAACAGTTCTCCTGTAGATGGGCTGGAGATATTTGAAACTGGAATGAAGGTGAATTCCTGGGCGGCTTATGGCATCTTTAATTTAGTTGGGAGACGATTTTTAAAATATTGTTTGTTTAGCTGGACTGAAATCGGAATGAAGGCAAATTATTTTTACGGCTTATGGCATTTTCAAATTTAGTTGGTGTAAGCTTGGTTGTTCCTTTGGCATTGGATGGATTGAACTAGGCGTTCCATCACGGGAATTGCAGCAATTCGTGCCTGACCTTAGCCAGACATGGTGAAATTAACAATTTTGACTTCTGATGTTAACTCTCTTCAAAAGCAAGATGGATTCTCCCTTCCCGCTTAAAATAAGGCCTATTTATATCCTTCTACTAAACTTTAACACCTTTCTGGAATTTCGTAAACCTCGGGACCAATTGACTTTTAATTAAAGCAAAATAATATAATTCAATTTCTACAACAACTGATAAAATCTCCGAGGTGTTATATTTAATTTCCTTAAAAAAATGTATCAAAATATATAAACTATATAATTTGATTCATTTTCATTAATTAAATTCCTTTTCAGGTGTTATTACTTAGCAGAAGGAACGGTATTCTGATTTAATGAAAAAGTCTTTTGTTGCAAACAAAAATCAATCAGAAAACAGATTTTACTTTTTTACCCGGGTGTGTCACTAATTGATATCTTGTTTACAACAATTCTCATTTTTAATTGTGAACAGATAATTCTTATTTTATAAAACTAAATAACTTTTAACATATTTGTTTATTTAAAAAAAAGCAAATTTAAAGAAAATACTTGTTTCAACTATATATGTAAAACATTAAATCAGAAAACCGTTAAATAAATTAAAGAAAACATTTACATTACTTTTATTTAAACTTAAATATATATGAATCATTTTGCCGTTATTCCAAGGTATAAATTATCCATCCACATACGAATATTATAGCGAATATAATTAAGAATTGACTGAAAATTAATAAAACATTTTATAATAAATTATGAGCATTTCTCCGCTATAATTTTATCAAACCTGTCTAATTATAGCGTGTTTTCGTATGTAAATGGATGATGCCATTCAAGCGGCCATTGTAGCAAAGTTTTCCCGCTCGACTTATATATTACATTTTTACATTTAAAATAGGTTCGAAACTAGTTCAGACGAGTAGGTCATTAGGTTGATGGTGAAACGGAAGGGATTGGAGATTTCCGTTTCAGTGTTAGTAATTATGTTACACAAATTGATTATGTATGATCAAAAATACAAAACTTTTTTTTTTACAAGACAAAACAGTAATTACACACAAATATAATGATTAAAAAAAATGTTGACTGTTGATTCCCTGTTACCAGCTAAATTTCTGCCCCCTCCCTTCCAAGTTTCATTTCTCCTACCTTTAACTATTACTTAGGCAAGTTGAACGATTAGATTTTAATTTAACAAGACTTTTTTTTTTTTTTTTTTTAAAATATGATTTAGATTTATTATTACATTTTATTTATTAGTTTTTATTCCTCGAATTTATCTTTACATATGAGCAATTTTTCTTACTGGCAGTATTTTTAAGACCAAAAATTCAAACTGTAACTCCACGTCAATACACAAATATATTTATACTAATTTCAAAAAATATTACGAACATGATTCACTTTTTCAAAAGTATTAGTGGTTTATTAAACATCTGGCTATAACTATACGTTAGTACAAAAATGTACTTATTTCAGAAAAAACAACAAATGTTATTTGCATGATTCACTTTTAAAATTCTCAGGGCACTCGTGATTTATTAAAGATAGAAAATTTCATCATCATCAATTCCTCTTCTCAGGGTCAATCTCTGAGGTAAGGCCACACTTGGGACGCCAATTATAACGATCGAAATGAAAGTGAAGATCGAATCTAACCGCAAACTATATCTGCAACTACCAGGGCGCCATCTAGGCATTTGAGCCTAGAAAAATTTATAAAGTAGGCAGATACGCGCTATTAAGATTCCACTTTATTTAAATATTCCGATCGTTAGCCCAAGTCTATAGCTCAGCGGAGACGCAGAGATAAAAATCTATAAATTTTATATCTTAAATATAAAAGAATTAAAGCCACTGCCAAAATTAACACATAAAAATATTTATTTACGCACATGTAAAATAACATTTAAATTTTGAGGAATAAGTTTAACATGTTAGATTTTTATATTAACTTTTAATCTTACATTTAACTAAGTTTCAATGAGTTTAATATTTTATTTAGATAGTCAAGTATGAATAGACTACATAGATCTGCATTTGAAAAGAAAATATTCTTCCCTGATTTAACCTTAGGCAACAAATTTCACAACCAAACTAGCGCCAATCCATCTGATACATTCATGTATTCAATGTAGCATGATACGACAACACAAAATACTATACTGTCAGGAAACGTACATCTGAACAATAAGTAGAAATAGAGAAGACATTGACTCTCCACCAACAGGAATGTGACATCTGTTGGCAAGTAGAACAATAAACAAAAAACTCCATAGGAATGGACTGCGGTCTTCTGCCGACTTACAAACGCATCCATAGGCAAACAGAGGGTGTGTGGCGTATATCTATAATCCTGCCCGTAGCGGACCTCATACTACATCTACTAATTACACAAATATATCCAATCCATTGAACCAATTCAACTACGAAATGAATAACCTAAGATTACCCTCCCTTAATATAACTTTACAAAACTATATAGCCATTCACGCCCGACTTAAATTTAACATTTAAATACGTTCGCACAAATGCATTTTATAAAATTTGTTTTAAAATGTTGAGTACAGATCAGCTGCACAGATTCCACGGTCAAAAACATTCCAAATTAAACACAACCGATCAAAATACAAAGTCATCGATAAACGTCACTTGCATAGGGAATATACAAATCCCATTAGCATTCATCGTAAGATGCTTGCAGTGATATCGTTGACATATATTCTAATCGAATGTGAAAACCACAACATTATCAACCGCTAATGAATCTATGCAACGTCTATACCCAACCTAAATTTCATTATTTAAAATTTAAACAATAAACAATTTATACAATAAGAAAGAAAAAAAATGGAAATGATTTTTATCAATCGGAAAACATATAAAATTAAACATTATTAATTTGATTTAAAAACTTACAAAAGTCAGATAAGAGTCCGTTTTAACATTTAAGTTGGCTTGTTTATTAATTTGTAAAACTTGACGAAAGTTCTTAATTGATTTCAATAATTGTTCATTTCATATAGCTTATGGTAGAAGAGTCCATGTTCCCGTTGGCAATTCCCACAGAGACTTTCCTGGAAGACCGGTCTGATATTTTGGAGGTAGCATTAGCTGGTTCTGTTCTGGTATCACAGTCTTTGCATTTTTAAAATAAATGAGTGAGGACGGCAAGTGCGTCTTGTCGCTCGACTCATCAAAATCAAGTTGGAAAACTGACTGGAACTCAATATTTTTTCTTTTTATAGTCCTCTTATGGATTCCATGAACAAAAATGTCACTGTTCTGTTTTTTCGTTATGGTCCGGGCCTTTATTTGCTTCCACTGGTCAAGCTAAAATCTCTTTCTTCTCTTATCTAACTTTTCATCTGACTTTTTAATTACACAGCTTTTAGATAATTAATAAACAATCATTTCCATTTACAGATTACAGGAATTAATTGATACCTGTTTTTATTTTAACTTACGTTATTTTTTTATTAAAATATTTTTATATTTCAATCTTGTATTTTTTTATTAAAAAAAATACGTTCAAATACTTTTTTTTTTGTTTATGAAAAAAATATTTTTAAAGTTTAGCATCTGTGCGAATATATATATATATGTTTAACAAACATTTTAATTTTAGCGTTTAGTTTTTTCCTTTTATTTGCGAACTTTTAAGTTTTTATTTTAAATTAATGTAACGACATATTTATATATCGTTACAATATATATATATATATAGAGAGAGAGATTTAATTGAAACAGAACTACCTATCTGTCATCAAGTTATGAAACATCAACAACTATGTGTGTGCATAAAAAGTTATAAAAAGAATTATGATATATATGATAATTTTGATAGCACTACAGAATGAAAACTCCAAATAGAGAGTGACTTTATCTTTTCACCACTTTTTAGACTGCTTATATATATGTGTGTGTCTGTAGACTAAGAGAGATTATTCTGAGAAATTTTGCCTTGAACAATAATTTAAAATTTATTATAAACTTGGAAAATTACATTGTACATCATTATAAGTATTCATTAGGTCACTTGTTAATTTATTTAGACAAATACATATCATAGGATTGTCTTACATAGACATATGACATCACCTGTCCGCTATAATAATGACATCACATTATAATCATGTTCATTTTTATAAACACCAAATATATATTAGCTTCCAACTACAAATATCTAGTTTCTGTTTACTACTATTTTATGCTATCAGTTTTCTATAGGCTAGCTACCAGAAAACAAAAATCTTAACTTTATTTGAAAATTTTAATTTATATATAAAACTTTTTAAGCCCTTCTAAAAATCTAAAATTTCAAATATGATCGTGGAAATTTATATATTAATCATCATTACAGTTATTTTTTTTCCCTATGTCATAGCATTGGCCAGCACGCGAACCCACAACCGCCTGCAACCAACTACTTGCTTGCAAGGTGGCTGCGATGACCTCTCTGCTAATAACGTTATTGCCCTCTATTTATATAGGGTGCATCTAATCCTATTTATAGCAACTTAATTGTTTTCATAGACAATCTTTATTCTTTTTTCATTTTATTTGAACCATTTTCGTTTCTATAATTTTTTTTGTAAAATTGTTCATGCAATTTTTGAAATTATAAGTATGTGGGGAGGGCATGATGTTTTATAACTAGTGAAAACATCCTACTTTTTAACTTCTACTTTTCTGAAAAATGTCTGATGTCACAATAATACATTTTAAACATTCCTAATTTTGAATTAATTTAATTAATTTTAACAACTTAAATTCTTTCAGTCTAGCATGTTTTTTTTTAAATCTTATTTACCACTGTGCATATTTTTGTCACCAACATTTTATTATTTATTTTTAACTCAAATTTTATGAGCAGTCACATGACCACATCAGACATGTATTCAAATTATATAGAATTAAAGAAACATATTCTATTACAATGTACGTAATTTTCTATAGCATAGTTACAGAATTTATTCTTAATATAGTACATAAATAAGCAATAATTATATCTCAAGTAATATAATCTCAGTAAACAAAACATATAACTCAAAAATGTAACAAATATTGTTTCAAATTTATTGCTCTAAGTGCAAGTTCAAATACATAACGTTTTGAATATGTATGTATTCATATATATGCTGAGCCATGGTGAGCTTTTTTGGTTTCTTTGCCAAGCCAAATGTTTGCTGCCTTTCTGTTTTTCAATTTCAAACAGATAGTAGTGAATTATCTCAGAAACATACTGATTGGAAAAATCTCACATACCCACTGATACATAAATCTAAAATAAATTCAAAATAGTTGAAACAGATGCATGGTAACCTACTGTGTCAGCATTATTCATTTTCCTATCATCAATCAATGCACTAGGCATTTGCTTGTTCATATATTCTCTCTCTCTATGTTAAACTGTTTATGTAAAGCCAAATCGATTAATTAGGCAAGAAAACTATAACGAACGGACCATTTAACCACCATCAATGTTATACAGCAAAAGTGATATCTCTCTTCAGGAGAAGAAAAAATATATAAAAAATAAATTTTTGAATAATGTTAGTTTAAAAAGTGGACTTTTGATTATTTTTATTGATTCTAAAAATCATTTTCAAGATAAAGTTTATGAATAAGAAAGATTTAATAATATGTAATATGACTTTGCAATATTGAGTAAAAAAATTTAAATCTATCATTTTTAATCTATTTACTTATGTAATATCATCTTAATTTCTTTTGATGTTTTTTTTTTTTAAAAAAAATAAAATAAAAGAGTATGAGAAAGATTTAAAATTATAAAAAGTTCCTCTGGAGAATTTTAGAAAACTATTTTTATATCCAAAAATAATATTTGTTTGGAAATTTAATTTTCATTGGTTAAATTTAAACTACTTATTGAGACATTGTAGTTATCATAAATCTAAGATATATAGAATATAAATATAACAATAAAAGTAGAAGCCAAATTGGAACATTTTAAAGAATATTTTCTTCACGAATATGATTTTGCCTACTAATCGAAGTAATGATAACAGACAGGTTATATTTATTAATAAGATGTGGGCTAATTTGTAAAAAAAATCCTGATAAATGATATGACATATAAAGTTAGCAATTGCATTGAGTTGAACAATGGGTAAAAGCATTAATCTTTTACTCATGAATTAAGAGTACTCTGAGAAAACAATAATATTTAAATCAGATAATTGTAAAAACCATGGCAGATATATAACATTATCTTTATATTTTTCAAATTATAATTTGATTATAATAGTTATACAAAATGAAGCATTATTATCTTGGATGATGGAATCAATATTATTATCCATCATGTTCAAATAACAAAGCTATAATTTATTTATGCTGATAATTGGTCCAAGAGAATCAGTTGCACAGTAAATTTGTTTAATAAGTTTGTTTTAATTATCAATAAATTCTTACATTGCTTAAGGCATGGAAAGAGAATAAACGTTGTTTTTTTTCCTGCTGTATATCTTGTTTTAATCGTCTATGCAATCTTATCACTGTTTCTTTTTTTTCTCATATGTCATAGCATCGGCCAGGACGCGAACCCACAACCGTCTGCGACCAACTACTTGCTTGCAAGGCGGTTGCGATGACCTCTCGGCTAACAACGCTTGACATCACTGTTTCTTCATTATAACATTAACATTTAAAAATGACTTTAAAATTGCATTTTAATTTTAAATATTTTTTGTAATAAATTCATGTGTTGTTGTGCTGAACTAATTAGATATGTGTGTTAAGCTCTCACAGAAATGTCTATTATGATTTTGTATATTTTCCCCCAGAATCCACAGAATGTCCAATAGTAATTTTTAATAAGCATTGATTTTCAATTTTTATTGAGTTAAGGCAGTGATGGTGAACCTATGGGACGTTCAATTTTTTTATTGGCATGCAAACTATTTATATATCATAATTTTCTTCAATATCTTTTTGTTGCTAAAATCTGTACTAATAAAAATTTGCTGTAAACTAAATGTAAAATAAATAAATATAATATTATATTAGAATTCAATTTATAATTGAACTCTGATTAGAAGCAATAAATTATGATGTTTTAAGTCAAATAAAGTAGTTCCAGTATACGTGGTATCATTTTCTATAAACCTGTCAAATGATTCAAATAAATCTAGAACGTAAACTCACTAAAATATTTTATAACTCTTTGAAGTAAGTTTTTTTAAAATCTAAAGTAAAAATAATCAAATGGTTTTCTGTCCTAATGTATTTTTACCTAAACATGTTGATTACACTCATTTTTTTAAAGGAATCAAAGTCGCGGCCAAATGAATGAAATAAGTAATCAATGCTGTCATTTTGCATTTTTTTTTTCTTGCTTGGAGTTTTACTGAAATAGTGAAATGATAAATCTTTTATTTATAAAACTATTAAAGCTCATTTAAATTTACTTTTAAATGAATTTGTTACCATTATATTAATATGACTAGTGAAAATAAAAAATAAAAATTCTCAAGCAGTAGAGAATTTCAAAATTGGTAGGCTAATGAGTATGGAATGATTAACAAAGGCACCAGAGTAGTATTTGTTTAAGATTTGGAACAGTTGTATTGAGAACATCATTGGTAAAATGGCATTATGAGACCAATCATGAATCGCTCTGAGAAAAAAGTAAAGCTGACAAAAAGAATATATTGCCCAAGCATTTAAAAATATAAATATTCAATCAACATCCATAATAAAATTTATCGAAAATCATTCAAATATAACTGCTGCTAGTTTTTTTGTTTCAAATGTAATTGCCAAACATGGTAAACCTTTCAATAATGGAGAATATATGAAAGAAGCTTGGATGAAATATGCACCAGATCTTTTTGAAGATTTTGAAAACAAAGCAAAAATTATTCAGAGCATAAAACATTTATTATTGGCTAGAAATATAGTTAAAGAAAGAATCCTGCAAATGGCTAACAACATAACTCACCAAGAAAAAAGAGATATAAAATCTTCTAGTTTAATTTCTCTCTGCCTTGATGAAAATACAGTCATAAATAAATTAGTTCATTTGGCTAATTTGCTATTGTGTTGGTAATGATATCAAGAACAATTGATCAGTTTAACTTCCTTAGTAACAACAACAAAAGGAATAGATATTTGCAACATAGATGTTGCCAAAATTGTATTAGTAACTACAGATGGTGCTTATGACTGGAAAAGAAAATAGTTTTGTCACTTTATTTACCATCCATATACATTCAATTTTGGATTTTCCTTGCATTATACATCAGCAGGTTTTATGCATGAAGTCTACCTTTAAGCCACTGGATGATGTTATGAATATTGTGACTAAGTTAATCAATTTTATATTTACACATTGAGTGAGATAAACTCAGTATACTGTCATTTATTTATGTACAACAATGTCCATGGTTAAGTTGAGGAAAAGCTCTTCAAAGATTCGTTGAATGTTTAAAAGAAATTAGACTGTTTTCACATAATGAGAAAATAATTGAATAATATAATGAATTAATGAATGTTGAATGGCTTGCAAAATTAATGTTTTTTTTACTGATATGTGTTCACATCTAAATAAATTAAATGTGAAGTTGAAAGAGAATTGTTGTCATATCAAAGCATTTAAAGTTAAATTACAAATTTTCAATGGTGATGTTATTTTTTACACCTTTAAATATTTTTCAAACCTAAAAAAGTTCTTGACTGATTTGGAATCTCATGAAAAACCAGATCAAATAAAATTGACACAAAATTTTTGTGCTGTTATCCAATTGATAATTGATGGATTTTCTTTAAGATTTACACAGTTTAGACAATTTTCAGAAATATCAAAGATTTATTTTATATTGAGACATAACAGCAATGGATAGTGTTAGGTTAAAAAATTTTGAGTAGCTTAATTTAAAAAATATAGCAATGTAATCAGTTGATTTCATTCCAATTCTATATGAAAATAAAAATTTGTTGACTTGAAAAATGAGTTAGAAACAATGAAAAATGTTCGATTATTGGATATATGTAAAAAGAATGCTAAAGAGAAAATATTGACTGTCTGGAATGCTATTCCTGAAACATATTTAATAGTGTAAAAAAATTAGTGACCACTATATTATCAATTTTTTTCTCTACATATGCATTTGAATCATTGTTTTCAGAAATGAATTTAATTAAAGTCATTTCAAGAAATAGAATAACAGATGAATCTAAATCAGCATGTACATTATTAAAAATGAGAAAATATGACCTATATATAAAATATTTGGCATTCAATGTAAAACAGCAAAAATCTCATTAAATAATATCTATTTATGTTGATTTTATATGCTTATTTCCAAAATTTTGTTTTAATTACTATTAATTTTTTACTATCACCTAGTGCTCTTTTAAATAAATATCGTTCACTTGTATTTAGCTTATTTAGAAATTTTGTTTAATTATTATTACTTTGTTTTATAAACTTTTAAAAATACTGCAATAATTAAGTTGTTTATATTTTTATTTATAACTGTATGGCACACCAATCATTCAATATATATTTTTGGGAAATTTTTGACAAGGTCCACCACCAATTTTAAGTAAATTCTAATCTACGTTACAACTGTTGCATCAATAAAAATTCTTGGATACCAATACTTCAAATAATTTTTTGAATATTATTGATTTTACAATTATATCATAAATCTTAATGAATGGATGCCAATGTTTGCTTCTTCAAAATTTCTTATTAAATTATACAATCTTTTTAGAGTTTCATCTAAAAAAAGTTGTATTGGTATATATTTTTATATCTTTGTTGCATAATATTCAATTAGTTATTGTTAATATGCCAGATTTATATAAAATCCTGTGTCTACATTTTTAGCTATAAGATAAAACAGAAAGAAAATAATAAACTTTCATTATTAGTATTGAAGTAACCTTGAGAGCAGTATTATCCGTGTAAAGAACAAATGTGATCATTTAATTCTCTTTTCTGAAGAAGTTTTGTATATTTAAAAAAAAAAAAAATATATCAAAACTGCAAATTTTAAAAATAAACATGGACTTATTTATTATTAACCTAAGTTTTATCTGTGTTGCAATTCAAATTTTCAAAAACAAAATTTTAATTTATCTTTTTAATGCATGGAAATGTTGATAAGACAACTTTGTAAAACTTTCAAATTTTCAATTATCATATTTTTGTTTAATAATAGTCATTTTGTTGAATTTATTGTAAAATTGAAAAACAATTTTTAACAAAGACATAAGCCAAATCATGTAAAATACATTAAATGAATAAAATAATTTTAAATTTTAAAATAGATTTATCAGAATATCAAACACATCTCTAGTTATTACAAAAAAAGTCAAATTTAATGTTTTTTAATAAAAATTTGATATATTTTCTAAAAATTATTTTACCAATACCAACTACTAATTTTAGAGTAAAGCAATTATCAAAATAGATTATTAGTATTCAATTGATAATTTTATCCTATGCATACTATTACTATCTTTAATGCTTGCAGAAAATGTGCTCAATTTAATAAAATAAAACTACAAATAAGAATAAAAGATAGAAACAAAATTTATTCATTTTAATATATGTGGCCATTGTAATCTGGTATAACAGGTGAGTAGGCACTAGATAGGGATTTTATGCACTAGTCTTCTGGCATCCATTGATTACTCTGGATTGCACTGAATGGCACTACTGTATGGACAGTTTTACCTGTTTTAATAACAGTTATGAGCATGCAGAGGAAATAGTGATCATGTGAAATCTGGTATAATATAGTCTTTGAATATTTCATTTTTTTTCCAAATTTAAATAATATCAAAAATTTAGACCATATTTTTATAGTCTCATAAACCATATAATTCTTAATAGATTTTTGGTGTAGAAATATGTTTTAAATCAGAGTTTTAATTTGTTTTTGATAAAAGTTTTTTTTTTTAAAAAAAAGCATTATCATAGTCTTATATACACATTTCAGTCCTGAAAGTTTGCATTCCGTTAATATAAATGCCATAAGATAATTATTAGCCTTTGAAAATAATTCAGAGTTGACAGACATCATTAACCTACTTGTACTATGATAGCATTTTGACATTTTTTTTGTTCTCATTGACTTTAAGCTTTCAACATTCATTTTAATATTAAACTATTATTATTTATCATAATATAATAAAATTGACCTCATTTGATAGATATTTTTGTTTAGAAATTGAATAAATGTTAAAAAATCACATTTTATTTTTGGAATTATTTTAAAAATTAGATTTTAATCAAAACAAAGCATTGTTTCATCATCAAATTTCAGGTGAAGCAGATTCAATTTGCAAAATGAACAAAATCTTCTTTGTTTGATGTTTCTTTTAAAAGTCTGAACAAATTATTTTTATCTCTTTCCATGACTTCTCTGGTCATAAATGATCACAGCTTCAAGTTGCTCAAATTCAGTCATTTTTAACATTACTGTAAAGAATTTACAGTGATATTAAAGCTTAAAAAAGTACTGTAAGTATCTGCTGCCTCTTGAATTATTTTACAGGTAAAAAATTAATAATATTCAAATTTAACTTTAACAATGGAAGAAGGTGGTCTTTTCTTGTCACTGATTGTCTGCTGATGAAGGTTGTCAAAAGAGACTGCACTCCAACTTTCTTGATTTGATTTTGAAAATGAAAATAAACATTTTAGAATGTTTTTAAAGTATTTTTTGACATATTATAAATTATTTAGATAAAATATGCTGAAAATATAGTTATTTTACAAAAATAGTAAAATTTTAGTAAAAAAATTCTTTACTTTTACAGAACGTAAATTGAGAAAGAAAGTCCAAGACATAAGTAACACTTTGTAATAGGTTACAATGATCTTTTTAGTTTCTCCACTGTGGAATATTTTTATAATTCTAAATAGAAATTTATTTTTGGAAAAACTTTTGTTCGCTTTCATAATCTGACAAATTATTAATATACTTTTTACAAATGAAATTAAAACAAATATAATATTAAAAGATGAATACATTTTTACTGCTCTTTCTGTAATTGACCAATCAAAAGTTTAGAGTTTTACCTCACTTGGCCAACCAGAATTTTTGTCACAGAAAAGGTTAATATCTAATAAATCTATCAATTTATGCTTTAAAAGTTTAAATTTTTTTCATAATATTTACAATATTGCTAAATTTTATAACAGGTAATTTAGTTATGATATTTCTAGATAGTTGTATTTCCCATGACTGTAATCTTTAAGGTAATATTCAGAAGAATATATTCTTTTATATTTAAAAATAAAACATTTCTGTAAAAAATAAATATGTAATAATATATATTTTTGATTTCCAATAATTATTACTCAATTACTATACAAAAACAATCATAAACTTTCCAAAAAATCAAGTTTTTAGATTATTGTAATGTTTTCTCGAAGTAATCTCACAAACTTTGAGCTTGATGAATACATAATAGGCACTTATCATTCAAAACTATTGAAGACCTGCTTCTTTGATTATTTTGTTATCTTTTGATTTTTTTTAAATTAAAATATTAGAAAAAATAGATACATGAATTTTATATCGGAAAGAAAAAGTTTGCAAAATTTCTCAGCAGAGGGCAAAAAATGAAAATACAATTTTTTGACTTCTGGCCGGAAAAAGTTCTGTAATTAAAAACACAAAGGTTAAGAATATAATTTATACCCTAGTAAGCAATTTAGTAATAATTTTTATAGTAAGACAAAACTATGTATAAAGAAAAAAAAAGGATACAAACATTTTAAAAAACGATTCATTAACTAGAGTTTGAGTATAATAATATAAAGTAATGTGAATGATAATAAAAGCTATAGAAGAGAATACAAGTCTCAAAAATGTAAAACAATATCTTGATATTGAAAAAAGGGTTGTTTCAGCTATAAAAAAAAGGAACTATTTCTAAAAAGTGAGATGATGACATGAAATATGCAAAAGAGTTCTACAATAAATTGTACAGTAATGAAAAACAATAAAACAAATCAACTACTACAATTATTATGTCTTTTAAATTGCCTTGTATTTTAATTGAAGAAATGAGATTTGCACTTCAATCATATAAAAAACCATTCCAGAAAATGAAGGAATTATGAAGCAGTTCAAGAAATAGAAAAATTGTCGACAATGCTATATACATTGTCTAAATTTTAAAAGTGTACCAGATGATTAGAAAAAATCAGTAGTTATATTGATATGTAAAACAAGGTGACAAAGAAGATAATAAAAATTACAGATCGATCAACCACTTACCAATTTTATATAACACTTTACAAAGATAAATATATCTTACCTACAACAATCTTTGGATTGTAACAAACCAACAAACTGAATTTAAAAGTAGTTTTAGCCAAAGTGACTCATATCCAGGTATTGAAAAATATTATGGAAAAACAGGACTTGCTAATCAGTTTTGGATGTATGACAACTTAATTTAATCATCAGCATATAATCTGACCAATGATATACATATATTTGTTATTAAGCTTTGGATTTGAAGATTGTGAAAAGGCATTTGATCTTATAATCATTTCATAGTGAGTCAATAAAACTTTGAATTTGTCAAAAACAACAGCAGTTATTAGATTAAATGTTGATACACAGATATGATACACAGAAAGGTGTACAACAGGGTAAAATTTCCAAACTTTTTAGAGCAGTTTTGCAAGTAATATTTTGAAAATTAAAATGGACACCAAGGAAGTACAAGTAAATAAGTATTATTTAATCATAGATACTTTGCAAATGATATTGTTGTTTTGCAAATAATGTTTCAGATTATCAAGAAATATTTGAAAAGTTTTAGATGAAAATAAAAAAGTAGGACTAAAGATAAATGCTAAAAGGATTTAATGTTAAATCGATTTTCCTAGAAAAGAAAATTAATAATCATAATGTATATTAAAAAATAGTTACAAATATTTTGGCCTGATTATTAATACAATTAAAAACATAATGGATGAAATATCATAGAATTTTTGCTTTTACTAGAAATAATTTGATAATAAAAGAGAATATGTGTATGTGTGATAAAAGAAATTATATATATTGTGCCCATTCAGAGGTTCACTATATATATATATATATATATAGTGAACCTCTGAATGGGCACAAGTAATTAAACTGTGTTGTATCAGTAGTGTTATATGTGGGCTAACTGTGCATTTCAGTTGGAAATTTTTTCAAGCATTTATTGTTATTCTTATGTTTGATAGTGTTTAATACAAGGAAGGAGGGTGGATTATTATGGAAAGTGTTATGATAGTAGTTAGATTGAGGCAAAGTTGTTTATTTATTTATAAGATAGTGTTGGTGTTTGTTGAATGTTTTTCTGATGTATTATTCATTGACACCCATCCCTTTTACTAATATTATAGCCAGGTTTAACCCATAGACATATTAGGTATGTTGTAGTTAGAATAATTTAATATTCACATAGCAGCGTATATGTGTATGAATGTTGTCATTATCTCATTTTCATTTCATATTCTATTTGCAATAAACCATATTACTCTTATAATAAAACATTTAAATTACAGTATTTATCTTTAATAATTTTGCAAAAATATATCTTCTTTAATGATTAATGGATATTTGAATTAGTAAATTATTTGACTAATCTAAATAATAATATAAACCATTTATTTAATAGTTGATTAATATTCATTTGTTTCAAAGTTATAAAAAAATTCATTTTTTTTTGTTATTTGATTTAACTTAATTGTGAAGGTCAATATGATTTTTTTTTTAGAAAAGATTTCTTGAATATTAATTAATTGATTAAATGTAAAAAGAACGTGGGACTTAAGCTTTGGATGATCAGGTGACCTTTTTGATTGGTGGGGGAGATTTTTTTTTAACTGATAGTTAATAATAATAAAAAAGGATTATCACTATCTTTGGTAATTTCAACAACTGTACTTTTCATTTTCTGCTGCTATCGATTATATATCTCTCTTCCAAAACAGTTTCTAGTGAAACTGTCAGACAGCCTTTTCATGAAGCTCATTATTGGACCTTCAGACATTTAAGCTTTATAAGAGAATGGCTGAATAGAAATATAAAGGTATCTGTCTTGCTTCTTTTGCCCAATTAAGACATTTAAATTAACATTTTCATTTTGTTTAAAGATATTCTTTTATAATATTAAACTTATGTTATTTCATTTACTTTTATTTATCTCCATTAAAAAGAATACCAAAATGCAAGAACTTTATAATTTTTTTTAAGTCCCATGTGTGATGTTTATAATGTTTCTTTGTCATGGAAATCTTTGCAGATTTTTTTAACAAAATTTACTGTGATAAGCTCTCTATTTGACTTATATTTTATGTATACAAAAGTGAAGTTAAAATTTAAAAGGATACATGTACTTGATTATGTGTTTGATATTTAATAATTATTGCAGAATGCTAACTTTATATCTTATTTTATGCTTATAAAATAATATGTGTTTTATTAAAGAAATATAGATATGACTTGCCCAGAATAATTAATTACTACTACTTACCAAATATAGATGTCTAAATCGAATAGAAGGACTTTAATATTTCATATTTTTGTTCTCTTCGATATACGGATATATGTGTTAATGTTTAAAGAAATACAAATTGCCTATGGATAATTATCAGCAACTTATTAAAGTTAATAATGCAAATACCAATCCATAAATTATGAAAGTGAATATTTTCTGCAGAAAAATATGTTAAGTTATCATTGAATTAAATATCTTAGATGTGCTTAAAAATAAATAACAGAGTATATCAATTAATAGCTGAAACTGTCTTTCCACATATTTATTATTACAAATATTTATTGTTATGTGTGATATATAAGTAAACTCTACTAGCTTATGGCTAAAGGACATTGGAGGTTTACTAAATTAATTGTGAATTCTAACTGTTTTGTCCTACAAGAACTTATTTTCTGTTTCATATTCGTATTTAAACATGCACTCATTTGGGATTCATCTCCGGATCATTTAGTAAGCTTGAAAAGGAACTTTTCAAGTGAATTTTTTTTTTAAGTTTAAAAGAAGAATGATTCTTTTTTTATTATTATTATTATTTATTGTGAATAGTATATATATCATAGATAGTTAGACAGATTTAGCGTTGTATGTATTTAATATTATATGTTTATCTATTTAATTTGTGAACTTCGAGAACTTCCCAGGATAGCATATCCACAAAATGATGAATATGCTGATAAAATTTTATTGCTTAAGTGTGATTTGTTTTCTTTTATTTGAAAGTGAAATATATATATTTGGGGCATATTATTAAAGATGGTTCAATCTTATATATCTTTCTTTATCTCGAAGTGAGAATTAATTTCAAGAGTAGCTAGAGAATAAAAAAAAAGAATATTGTGTTAGAGGTAATAAAACTTAATTTATTAGATTATTGCTATTTAAAGTATAAAAAAATTTATTCATAATAATTAATATTATTTAAATTTGAAACAACCGAATGTCTCATTTAAGCTAAAAGTTTATATTTTAATAGGTTATTTATCTGTCATAACTTTCGCATATTATATAACTTAGAATTGTTTTTCATACTCTTATTTATGCATTTGTGTGTCTATTTTGTGCAATTATTATATTTACTTAATAAACATTTAGTTTTATAACTATTTTTTCAATATAAATTTCAGATGTTGTCATATTCTAAAGAATTGAAGGAATGAGTGTTTTATCTGTGTGTAATTTATCTGCCAGCGTATAGCACTAGATATGTAGAAGAGCTGTGGAAAAGGAAATTATTCTTGATATGTTCTATGTTTGTAGGGATGAAAGATTTTCCCCCTTAGTATATTATTAAGCATTTTGCCATGAGTAGAGTGTATTTAGATTGTATACATACATATTATGAAATGATATTTATGAAGTCAAGTGACATTTTCCCATTGTTTGTTTGGTGATGAGAAAAACTCCACCAATAGTGTATTTCAGATTTAGATAAGTTATTGTTGATGTATTAGTCTTAAATAGTTTATTCACTCCTCGTGTGCTGGTATTCCTCTTGAACGTCTAGTTTGTATTATCATAAAAATATAGTTCTGTGTAATTCAGTCAGTGGTCGGATAAATAGTTAATTTAAATTCTTTATTGAATATTAGAATGGATATAGTGTTCTATTGTTTTGGTTGGTCTATGACATTGTCCGAAATTAAATAATTATTTAATAATTTTTGAATAGATTGATAATGTGTAGAAAAGATTGTTCTCTTGTAATATTGCACGGGATGTAACACACACGCATAATTTAAATAATATCGTGTATATAAAATATAATATTGTTAAACTTAAAATAGGAAATAAATGTTTTGAAACATCTCATATTAATTTGCCACATGTTAGAGATCATCAAAATCATCAGAATGAATATGATTTTATTGTTATGTCTGAAAAGTGTACTTATTTAAAGCGATTGTTTAATTAAGATTATTTAAAGCTGCTCTCTTGATGGTAAAGTGTATATTGTGCCCGATAATATAACGTATTATTTATTCAGTGTTGTTTATTGATAAAAAGTATTTAGATAGCCTGGATATTCAAAGTCAGAATATTAAGGTATAATTTGTTTGCTAATTTATGTTTATAAACATGTCAATAATAAATTATGCAATATGTAATGGGGATAATACTAAATTTCAATTAATAAATTTGTTTGTAAATTTTAAAATTAAGATAAAAGTTTTATTCTGATATTAATTACATTTAACTAAACCTTAAGTGTAAATAAAAGCTTTGTTTATTATTTAAAAACTGTGTCTCGAGTTGTTCTTATATGCATTCAAATTCTGGTTTCCACATCTCCATACTTCATACATCTATTACAAAATTAAGTATATTATTTTATGGCTTTGATATTAAATATGCTAAGATCTGATAATATTGTTTCCTAGATCCAAACATTACATGAAATATTTTACCACGTGATAAACTTATAAAGATGTTGCCTAGTTAAAGTATTATTTGGATGACGATGTGAGATTAAAAGATACCCTATCTCCTTCGTTATCTGATTGCTAGCCCAGTAAACATTATTTAATTTGTTTCATTGTATCTTATTATAATTTAGAGTCATAAATTACTGGATAATATAGTCCTTTAGTTTAACTATGTTATAGATTCCCTGAGATCTGATTTTTATATTCCTGGATCAACATTGATTCAGCTTTTTAGATTAAGATGTGCTGAACAATAGAATTATTTAACGTTGTGCTTTTCTATTCTGTCAGAGTTATATTGAGCTATTATAGAGTGTAACTGGATGATGGAAGAGATCAAATTGAAATTATATTTTGTTAAGATGGAATAAATGAAACTCTGCTAGCCTGTATCATTTGGTTAATTAATAAATAAGGTTTATATTTTATTTGATAGCTTATAGTATTTCTTCCTTCATTTATTTATATTCTCTATATGTTATGAACTTTCTGTAACCTCCCATTGAGTGAATATGTAAGATAAAATAAGTAAAAGAGTCTCAGCATTAATTATGAATCAGATAAAGTGATAAATCATTCTATTCATTAATAGAACTGGCACCTGGGGCATTCGCTCATATAATGTTCATGAGCGGTGAGGTGTGAGTGGGTTATAATATATATATATATATATATATATCATATATATATATATATATATTCAGATATATATATATATATATATATATATATATATATATATATCTGAAACATGGACACTGAACATAAAAACACTGCAGAAACTTTAAACCCTTAAGAGATCATTGGACAAATATATTCTAGGAGTCACAAGAGAAAATTAAGAATAAAATACATAGGTGAGATAATAAACAGGTATCACAAATCATTTAAAAAATGGAAAACTGGAATAAAACAGGTTTCAACATAGTGCTGAAGACATTGATAAGAAATGGACAGTTGGAATTTTAAATTAAAATCTGTAAGAGATGATAAAAGTCCTAGAAAGATACCACATCTGTATTGGGTTTAGAAAATAATAAAGTTTGATAATGTAATAAGGAAAGAAAAAAGACAGTGGATTGATAATAAATTGAAAATGATGAAGATGATAATGAACAGAATCCAGACTCTTGCAAAAACGTTTTCTCATTAAAATTTTTAAATAGGTGCACTGTTTATTGCAATGTATCTTATCATCTTAAGCAAATACTTAAAAATTATATTAAAATTGACATTCTTTATCATCTCAAAATTTCACATCTATATTTTTATTAAACAAGGCAAAACTTTCCATACAGTAGTGCCATCCTGTTCCAACCAGAGTAATCAATGGATGCCAGAAGGCTTGTGCATAAAATCCCTACCTAATGCCTACTCTAGGGATTTTATGCACAAGCCTTCTGACATCCATTGATTACTCTGGTTGACACAGGGTGGCACTACAATATGGAGAGTTTTGCCTTGATTAATAACAATTATGTGCTAGTATGAGATAGTGATTATGTGATATATTTTTATTACTTAATAAAATCAATAATAAGTATTTTTACCATTTTCCTTATAAATATGATCCACTAAAATATTTACAAATTAAAAAAAAAATAAAATAAATCCCTTAATACATTTTTTTTTTCCAAATATTTTTTTTTTATGAACCATTTTTTATTCCAGTTTTTTTTTTTTCCAATGATTCAACCATATTATATAGTCATTGTCATAGATTAATTATTCATATAAAATATATATATAAATATAAATTTATAAGGAATTTTTAAAACAATATAATAAAAAAACATATATCGAAAATTACAATTTTCTTTTTTTAGCTTACTACTTGCTTACTTTCATATATATTTTATACAAAAATATGAATTTAAAAAAAATTGAATGCAAAAGGATGTAAACATATATAAAAGTAAGTAAAAAGTAAGTTTAAAAAGAAAATTTTAATTTATGTGATAAAATATTTTTTACTATCTGGAAATTTTTTGTGTATATTTTAAAGGAGTAATCAGTTCTTGAGATTGACTATATAATATGGTTGAAACATTGGAGAAAAACTGAACTAAAAATTGGTTCATAAAATTTTAAAAATATAAGATGTGAAAAAAAAAAGGTTTTTAAAGGATTTTTTTTAATTACTAAATTATTTCATTTGACATTATTTTTCTTCTGATTGAATGTTTCTATTTACACTATACTTTTGTCAATTGTTATTGATACAAAGTTCAATACATTATACAATTATAATTATCTTGAAGCACTCTTATTTATGCTGCAGAAAGGCATTTTGTGTTAAGTGAATGGAGACCCTTTGATTCCTCTTGGAGGCTTTAAAGGAAGCAAGCAGGGCAAATTTCTGAAGCCCACTCCATATGTTCTTGTCTTTGCAGCTAATATTATTATGTAATTATTCAAATAGTTTAGAAACGTGGGTGGGTTGCTCACCAATATGCATTATCCAGCATAGTGAGTTTATTGTCTTTTTAACTCTGAGTTTAAAGTCTAAAAACATTGTGGTCTTTCTTCTTGGCTGCCTGATAAGGCAGAATGAATGTGTATGTGAATTATTATTTTTTTCTAATAGATTTATACAATCATGATAGACAAAAATATATCATGGTCATTATTCTCAGGAGACTAAGAATCCCCTAACTGTGGATGCAAGCTGACATTTGATGATGACATTTTATTTAGATACTTACAAGTGAAGGACGATTACAAAAATTGGAAGAACTGTCTCATATTAAATGGGAGATTATTGGATTTTTTGAAGTTACAAGAAAATGTGAAGAGACAGTTGATTTCAAAAGTGGTCATGTACTCTACAAAAAGGCACAAATATTGGAAGTACAAGTGAAGTAGAATTCATTATAAATAAAAAGTGGAAGAACAACAGTGTGGATATTGATGGTGTATCAGACAGAGTGGCAAGATTAGTTATCAACTTAATAGCAAATACCAAATTCAGATAATTCAGATTTATGACCCAGCAAGGTTTCATAGTAATAAAGTAGAAGAAGATATTTGATCAGAGTAAACAACATTTTAAAATTGTTATGAGAGACTTTAATGCTAGAGTTGGTAAACAATTGAAAGATAAAAATGCTGTAGATATAGACTTGCAGAATTTGCAGAAATAGAAAAACTTTATATTTTGAATTCTTTTCTTGAGAAAAATGTTAAAAGGAAATGGACATGGAAGCATCTAAATGAATGTGCAGCAGAATTGAATTATATTTTTACTAGCAGAAAATACATATTTCAAGACAGTAATGTTCTTGATAAATTCAACACAGGAAGTGATTATACACTAGTAAGATGTAAGATATGTGTAAATACAAAACTAGAAAGACAAAAATTATTTTAAAAAACAATATTTACAGTTGATATTCCTAATCTTCAAAAACATTCTTATGAATTTAAAGTAGAACTTGAAAATCGTTTTTAAGTATTAGAAGATTTTGAACATGATTCAGATTTGATTGAAATTAATAAGAAAAACTGCAACAAAAATAGCGGATAGAAAACAGCAGAAAATGACCAATAAAATATTTACTATGACTAGAGAATTTATGAAGAAAAAAAGGACTACAAAGATATATAAATATGATGCATTAAGAAGGAATGAATATCATTAATTTTGTAAAATGGTGCACAAAAAAATTGATAATGATATAAGAAAATATAATTGTGAACTAACAAGGAAAGATGTAAAAGGGAATAAAAGTCTCAAGAGTGCAAAACAATATTTTGGTTGGTAAGGAATTTATATCTGCAATAACAAAAAAAGATGGATTTATTAATAAAAAAAAAGATGTCATCTTGAAATGAATAAAAAAGTTTTATCAAGAATTATATAGTAATAAAAACAAGTATCTCCAACAACTATTATATTTTCTGAATTGTCTAGAATTTGAAATGTAGAAGTGAGACATGCAATTAAATTTATGAAGAAGAGAAAAGTTCCAGGCAATGATGCAATTATAATTGATATATGAAAAGGAGGTAAAAAAAATAGAAAATATTTTGGCAAATTATATATGAAATGTCTCAATGATAAAGATATGCCAAATGATTGAAAGAATGCAGTATTAATATTTACATAAGGTAATAAAGAAGATATTAGAAATTACAGACCTATCAGCATTTTATCAGTTTTATAAAAAAATTTGCCAAGATAATTACAACTCTTCTACAGAAATCATTGGATTTCAACCAACCAAAAAATCAAGCTGGATTTATAAAAGGTTTTAGTGCTGTAGATCATACCCAACATTGAGAGAAATTATAGAAAGGACCAATGAATATGAGTTGTCATTATGCTTTGGATTTGTAGATTATTAAAGGCATTTGATTCTATAAGTATTTCTTCAGTAAATAAAGCATTGTATCATCAAGATGTAGACCCAGGATATGGTCATATTCTGAAAAAATATTTTTAATAATGCAACAGCAATAATTCAATTACATAATGATACTAGGAAACTTAATATTGAGAAGGGTATAAGGCTGAATGACTTATATTGTGGATTAAAATTGGAAGCTAAAAGAGTAAGAGTAAATGGAGATTATTTAAGTCATTTGGAATTTGAAGGCAATGTAGTTGTTTTTTCAAATAATGCTTCAGATCTTCAGAAAATATTGCAAGTTATCAAATAAAAGTAGGATTAAAGGTAAGTGTTAAAAACACTAATGTTCAATGGATTTTTTCGAAGTTGAAAATATTGATTATGATGAGTTAAAAGAAGTTAACACTTTCAAATACCTTGATCAAACTATTACTACAGATGAAACCATAATAGATGAAATTAATTATAGACTTAAACTTGGTTGGAGTGCTTTTGGTGGAAATAATAATATTAAAAGGAAATGTGCCTATGTGTTGAAAAGGAAGGTTGTTAATAAATGTGTTTTACCAGTTCTTACTTTTGGATCTGAGACTTTGACAGTAAATGGAAGAGCAATGCAAGGATGTCAGACCACTCAAAAAGTATAGAGAAATGCATGTTAGGAGTAACAAGAACAGATCTTAGATAAGAGAACAAACAAGTGTTACTGACATTATTTAAAGAATGAAAAGACTGAAGTGCAGTTGGGCTGGACATATTTCTAGAAGAGATGATAATAGGTGGACAATTGAAATCTTAAAGTAGATTCCAATAGATTGTAAGAGACTTAGAAAGAGACAGCATGTGAGTTGGATGGATGGAATAAGAAAGTGTGCAGGGATGATGTGGATAAGAGAGGCTACATATCGGAGATGGATTAAACATGGAGAGATTTTCAGCCTGCAGTATATTGATAATAGTTGTTGATGATGGTGACTCTTGTTTAGCTATTTCAAACTATATTTTAAAATTATAAGAAGTGACATTGTACAAACCCTATCGTAGATTTATAATCAACTTTCCCTTGTTTAGTTTTGGATATTAATATGCTTTTTCTATTAACTTAAAAAAGAAGATGTTTGTTTATTTGGAACAGGCGGGAGGGAGAGTATGGATTTACAGAGCATTAATTAGCACTGCCTTAAAAAAGTATATTTCCCCCAAAAACTATTTAATCATAAATAATTCTTCCACAAAATAATGTCCTGATTAAGTTAAAGTAATTTAAGATATACATATTTTTGTCAAGCTAGATTACAATGATGTAGTCTTAATAGTATGAATATGTGTATGTATGTATATTTAACATTTTAAAAAATATAAATAAATACAGATAAAAATTATTTATATAAATATTTAAAATAAATTATAGGATTAACTAAATATTAATAATATTTGTGATATTTTGAAAAAAAATATTTAAAATGTTATAAAAAGACATCTGATGCAAATTATTCATTTATGATTTTGACAAAAATTTAAATTTTTAATGTAATAAAAAAACTAGTTTTATCCAAACAAAAATGTTTATTTTAATGAACATTTAATTATTAAAGTTATTTTCAATATGTTTATACTTAAAGGATTATGGAAAATTTTAATTAAGAAGCTATTATTTAACTTATTTTGTTAAGAAATGTAAGATTAACAACCAGAATTGTAATAATTATATATCATTTTTTATTTTTAAAACATTATTTAACTAAAATTCTGCTTATTAATCATATACATTCATTAATATTACATAAATATTGGTGCACTTTAAAAAATAGTCAGACACTTTTTTATTTTGGATCTGTGGGGGCCAATAGTATTAAAACAGACATTGTTACTTTCATATCTGACCTTGCCTTCAGAAGTGGACTAGTCCAGATTCCTTCCTTATCTGATAGGGTTGAGCATTCATTGCCACTAACCAATGTTCAGACATGTGGATAACCAATGTATAAACATAGTCTAAGTGTAAAACATATGTTTGGCCAATATTTCTACTATTTGTTAGTATGAGCCAATAGGCAATGATGCTCTCTGAATCCAATTTCTTCCAGTAAGTTAGGGGACTAGCAATAAATAGTCAGCTTTTTTGGAGACAATCCAGAGAGAGATAGCATCTGTCTAACCTGAACATGCTCTCAACTGAAACTTCTTTTAACTGCGGTGTTTTTACTATAGTCATTACCGATATGTCTACGCAGTGAGGCAAGTCCATGATCCAGACTGGAAGCTGCTATGACTATGGCCGATTTGAAACAGGCTGTCCAGTACAGCTGGAAGTAAGATTAGTCATTTGAGCATGGCCAGCTCATTATTGACTAAGTTATACATAAAATTGTATTTATTATTGGTATAACATGTATGTATATTTGTTCTAATAAATTATACATATTAACTCTGTGAGTGTTCATATTTTTTCAATATTACTGTTGGCTTGGTTTGAAACCTGAAATTTAGTCAAACACAACAGATTTGGCACACTCATCAAGCATAACACTGGGTCAATCAAACCCTCAGTCAGCTCAGATAATTCAGCATCAAATAGTATAATGCTAAACAAATTACAAACTAAAAATGCTTGCATTGTTTGATCTTATTAACTAAGACAAATATATACTAATCTCTACTTTATTACACATATATAATGTGCATCTTACAAAAAACATTAATTTAAATAAATGTTATGTATTATATAAAAATCTGGTGAATAGAAACAAAGAAAAATCTGCAGAAGCTGAAAACAAAGTATACGTATAATTACGTATTAATACAAGCACTAATTTCCTTATTAAAGATGCAAAAAATTGCTTTTTTATGGTATATAATAAATAAAATTTCTCTTTGTTTTTTTTTTTTTTTTAAAAAAGAAGATTTATATTTAGCAGGTGCTAATTAATTACAGTAAGCTTGAAAAAATTAACTTTGCAATGTAGAAAAATAAAGAGCTCAAGGTCCAGAGAAAAATTGAAGAGTGAAATAGAATAATTTTTTCTGTTTAAATTTTTAAAATAAAATATATTTTGGTCTGAAAGTTTTTTTTAAAAAGATTTAAGTGGTTTTATACTTAGAAAAGTTTTTTATTTTATATCCAATGTTTTTGTTTTTATGTTAATGATAAACAGACATATGGAAAATAAAGAATTATATATATTCAATATAATTTAATCTATAATTTTAAAAATAACTAAAATTTATAGTTGAAATATTTTATATGAATGTATTTACATATGTAGAATTATTTACCATTTAAATTTATCAAAAAATCATCAGCTTTATTTAACTGAAAATTAAATTAATAATTAATATTGAAATATTATAAAGTGCACTTGAGGGTGTCCATATATTATATAGATTATATAAGAGAAGAGTATATTTTTTTATATATTGTTAAAAAATAATTTATTTTATAAATTTAAATATAATAAATTTATTAAGCGCTAGCAGATATTATAATAATAATGTGAAAGGCTAAAACCTTTGACAGAAGCATCTTAAAAATGCTTATGTGACAGCCAATCAGATGTAATAAATGACTGCATGTGGAACTCTTGATTCAAGAACAGAAGCCATCTTTTTTTCATAGTTCTGGCTTGTGTTCTTGAATTGAGAGTTCCACATGCAGTCATTATCACATCTGATTGGCTGTCCCATAAACATTTTTAAAGTACTTCTGTCGAAGATTTTAGCCTTTCACATTATTATTTATAGATTTAAATAAAATTAATAATTAGTGACTATATTATGAAAATCCACCATATATATATATATATTTAATACCTTCCTCAATTAAACTTAAAGAAGGTATTCTTATATTAAAAAATATTGTCATAATTATACATGTTGTTGTTTATTTAGAATAATCAAACAATGTTTATCACAATTTTGGAGTTATTGTATATGCACCTAAAGATATTGTAAGAATTCACATTAATGCAATAAGTCATTTATTGCATTAAACTTAATATCTTACTATAAAGTTATTCATAAATTTTAAGATGTATATTTTGATAGATTTTACAATAATATTTTGTCTATTTGCATATTTCAACAACCATAAGTTTAGGTGAATAAATAACAAATGATATTTTAATCTACATGTGATTATATATGTACATGTAAATTTAGATATACTGTGTATAATTTAAAACTGTATGTATTTTTAAAGTAATATTTTTATTAAAGATATATTATTTGTAGTAATCTTTATGTTAAAACAACAAATTTATTTTTATTTTTAAAATTTAAAAATGATTTTGTCAAGAATGCTATTCTGTTTTAAAAGAAGTCTAATAATGTGACTGATAATTCTCTTTTAAATAAAAATGACAAATTTGAGTTTCATATTAGTAACTGTTGTTAAGTTATGATCTAAATGTTATATCAATAAACAATATATATAAATTCCCCATGATTTAACTTGGGAGACACTCTATTTTTCTATAGAATGTATCTATCATTTTAGCAAGTATACTGCACTAAATATTAAATTATTTTTTTAAATAAGATATATATATATATTTTAAATTTTTTTTAAAAGTTAAGCAGGAAATTGGCATTTACTTCAAAGGATATATTTGATCTTTTGAGAGCTATTTAAACAACTAAAGAAATGGAATTTATTTAACTGCATTCTAAAAGAAAAGTTATAAAATGCTTATATATATATGTGTGTGTGTGTGTGTGTGTATGCTGCCAAAAAAACAATACTTTGCAAAGGATAGTAATAATTTGCCAAATGGATAATAATTTGGAATTTAATAAACAACCATTTAATCATTTAAAAAAAAGGATAAAATAATACTTGTTATTTAACATCATCTAAGCAAATATTGCTATGATCTTTGAAGATTATTTACTAAATCAACTTTGGATACTTTAAAAAGAAACAAGCTTTTGGGAATTATTGTATTTTAAAATATTATCATTTAATGGATTTTCTTTGTAAACTATCCTTATGGGAACTTTGTGAAAATTAACTTGAAGACTGTGAAACTCTTTGCATGTAAATATTGATTAGTGTCCAAGCAGGTAGTATGTATTATTTATATAATTATTATTTGTAATATTACTGCTATTGTTTTTAAAGATCATTTAATGTATATATGTGTGTAAGTAAACACATTGATATATAATTAACCCAAAAAAAAATGTAATGACTAAATTTAAATTTAAACAATTATAAAAAATTTTTATTTAATAATTTGTTTATGTTTGTTTATAAATGATCAGTAGACAACCTGTGACAAATTAGCAGTTATATATATATATATGTGTGTGTTGTTTATCGGAGACAACAAATAAATTATTTATTTGTGGTTTAAAATGTGTAATGTCTTAATGTTATGTTACAGTTCAAACAAATACAATATTTTTAATACATTAATATAAACTATTAAAGCATATTATGTAATATCTTATTAATTTATTTTGTAAATAAAATTATTGTTCATTATTAAATTTGGATCAATAATCTTATTTAATTTGGTAGGTATATGATATAATAGTAATTAAAAATCTCTTGCAAATTACAGACATTTAAAGTTTAATCAGTAAAATTATATAAATTTTAGTACTTTGTTATAATTTAGTAACTATTAAAAGTGAACCTAATGTTTTCAAAGGCATCAATTGGTATTATTCAAACATAGAACTTAATCAATACATTATTAATATAAATTTTATATAATCATCAAGCTTAAATAATTTTATTCATTTTTTAATACTAATAAAATTTTTAGTATATAATAATAAGAGTTAGTTTTTGAATGAATACTAATATAGACAATTATTTGATATATTTATTATAAATTTTCAAATACAGTGTTTTATATTGTCTATTACAATATTGGCACTCTATCAGGTTGATATTATAATAATCTGTAACTTTATTCAATGTAGAATTTGGATTACTTTATGATTACTTTATTAGTAGAGCTTAAATAAAATTATTCATCATCATCATCAACAACCATTATAAATCCATTGCAGGATGAAGTTCTCTTTAAGTTCATTCCATCCCTGATCTCTAGCCTCTTTTCTCTACATCACCACTACACACTTTCTTATTTCATCCATCCATCTCACATATGGTCTTTTTCTGGGTCTTTTACAATCTCCTGGAATCTAATTTATTATTTCAATTATCAATTTATTATCATCTCTTCTAGCTATATATGTCTAGCCCAACTTTAATATTTTAATTTTCAATGATGTCAGTAACACATGTTTGTTCTCTTACCCAAGTATTATGTTTTTAATCTATTCTAGTTACTTCCGATGTATATCCCTCATACTTCTTTCAGTGGTCTGAAGTCTCTGTAATGCTCTTTTATTAAGTGGCCAAGTCTTAGATCCATAAGTAAGAACTGGTAAAACATGTGTACTAAAAATCTTTCTTTTCAAAGACATAGGCTTATTTCCTTTTAATATTAAGTTATTTCTAGCAAAAACACTCCAACCAAGTTTAATTCTATGATTAATTTTATCCATTATGTTTCCATCTGTAGTAATAATCTAAGCAAGATATTTGTAGTTATTAACGTTTTTCAACTCATCCTTATCAATCTCTATTTTCATATTTTTATATTGAACAATACTTTAATCTTTTTAACATTTACTTTTAGTCCTATCTTCTTACTTTCATCTGATAAATCTTGCAACATTTCCTGAAGCTTTGAAACATTATTTGAAAAACCAACGACATCAGCTGCTAATTCCAAATGATTTAAATAATCTCCATTTACTTTTATTTCTTTAGCTTCCCATTTTAATCCACAAAGTACTTTGTGCAGTATTGCTATAAAATGTTTTGAAGATATGGAATCACCCTGTTTTATGTCTTCTCAATGATAATCTTCCTAGTATCATTATATAATCTAATTGTCACTGTTGCATTTTTATAAATATTTTCAGAATATGACAATATCCTGGGTCTACGCTTTGATGATCTAATGTTTTAATCACTTAAGAAATGTTTATAGAATCAAATGCATTTTCATAATCTACAAATCAAAAGCATAATGACAACTCATATTTGTCATTTCTACAACTTCTCTCAATATTTGGATATGATTCATTTTACTAAAACATTTTTTAAATCTAGCTTGTTCTTTAAGTTGGGTGAAATCCAAAGTTTTCTGTAGAAGAGTTGTAATTATCTTGGCAAAATTCTATATAAAATAGATAAAAGACTGAAAGGTCTGCAATTTCTAATATCTTCTTTATCATCTTTTCTAATATTAATACTGCATTTTCCCAATCATCTGGTACATCTTTATTGTTTGAAATTTGATATATAACACTACCAAAAAAATTTCTACTTCTTCACCTATTTCTTTTAAGATATTGATTGTAATTCCATTATTACCTAAAGATTTTTTATTCTTTATAAATTTAATTGCATGTCTCATTTCTTCATTTAAAATCCTGGGCAATTCAGAAGATATAATAGTTTTTGGAGGTACTTGTTTTTTATTACTATATAATTCTTGATAGACCTCATCTACCCATTTTATGATATCATCTCTTTTTTTATTAATAGTTTCATCTTTTTTCTTATTGCAGATATGTTTTCTGCCAATATCCTAATGTTGTTTTACACTCTTGAGACTTTTATTTTCGTTGACAGCTTTTTTTGTTAGTTCACAATTAAATTTTCTTAACTCTTTTTTGCACCATTTTACAAATTTCAAGCTATTCATTCCTCCTTAATGCATCATTTTTATATATTTTTACATTTGTTATTTTATTCATAAATTGTCTATTCTCGGTAGAAATTTTATTGGTCAATTGCTGTTTTTTTCTGCCAGCTATTTTTGTTACAGTTTTCAAAAGTATATCAGTTATTTTTCTATTAATTTTGTTCAAATCTTAATTAAGTCCAAAATCTTGCTAATATTTGAAAACCATTTGCAAGTTCTAATTTAAATTCATTAGAGTGTTTCTGAAGATTATGAATATTTTTTCTCTTTAATTTTGCATTAACACATATCTTACATTTCACTAATTGATGATCACTTTCTGTGTTGAATTTATTAATAACATTATAAGCTTGAAATATGTATTTTCTGTTAATAAAATATAATGCAATTCTGCTGTATCTTCATTTGGACGCTTCCATATCCATTTCATTTTAACATTTTTCTCAAAATAAAATTTATAATATAAAGTTTTTCTTTTTTAGCAAAGTCTATAAGTCTATGCTCTCTCTTATTTCTATTATCATAACCAAATTTACCTACAGCTCTTTCACTTTTCAATTGTTTACCAATTCTAGAATTAAAGTCTCCCAATAACAATTTTTAAATGTTGTTTGGTGTGATCAAAAACCTTTTTACATCCATATAAAATCATTCAATATCTCATCACTATGAGAACTTGTTGAGACATAAACCTGAATTATCTGCATTTGGTATCTGATATTAAGTTGAATAACTAATCTTATCACTCTGTTTGATATGCCATCAATCTCTACAATGGTTATCTCCACTTTTTATTTACAATAAGTTCTACTCAACTTGTACTTCCAATATTTTTGTCTATGTAGTAGAGTACATGTCCACTTTTTAAATCAATCATCTCTTCATTTTTCTTCTATCTTTATAAAGTCCAATAATTGGATGCAAAAATGTCTACCTTATTCTGCTTCTAATGAGTATAAAATAAATAATAACTTGCAAATGTAAAAAAATTGTTATTAAAGTAATTATTATAATGATAAGATATATGCTTTAGAATGAAGTTAATATTTAGTTAAGTATGTTTAAAATAGAGAGAGAATAAACAGGATTAAGTTATAAATAAAGTTGTAGATATTATAGATAGAGAGTTTAAAGGTTAAAGTATAATTATTTATTTATAGTGTAAGTTATGAAATACTCAGATTAAATTCTCATTTAGTCAATTTGTTTTAAAAATAAAATATAGTTTAAAAATAATGCTTATTAATTCAGATAAATTATATAATTGTTTAAAGAAAGAAATAAGTTAATAAGTTAAATTTTAAATTGGAAACACCACTTCTTCTGTGTACATATGTATGTGCATGGATGAATTTAGGTTTTCTGATTTTAATAACCAAGATAATTGTTTTAAAACCATTCAACTATTTAAAAATAAATATTAATTAAACCTAACTAAGAAATTATTAAATGTTTGAACATAGTACTTCTGAAAAACTAAGTTTGAGAAAAGGTAATCTGTTGTTTTAAAAAAAAGAAAGACATATAATTTATTATCTTGTTATTTTTATTATTATTTTGTTAATTTTCTTAATTAATAGAGTTGTAATTATAAATTTATTAAATGCTCACTATTATTTCCGTAATAGTTTTTAACAAGGCTGTAAACCTTAGCAATGAGCGTCTGAAAAAATCGTCACTAGAGGTCCCTAGTGACGATTTTTTCAGACGCTCATTGCTAAGGTTTACAGCCTTGTTAAAAACTATTAATTAATAGAGGAAAAATCAGTTTCATTGATCTTTTCTTCAACTTGCTTAAGAACACGTTTCTTTTTTAAATAATGTAGGTTAAAGTTACATAGTTTTCTTAATTTGTTCCATGCCCTTTTTAATCTATTTGACAACAGGGGTCACTTTTCCAAGAGGGGATAATTAATTCTTGACATATGTCAAGACAGGTATAAAAGCAAGAGATCATCATTTGTAAGGGTCTGACTTGTCTGATCCAAGCCTCTCCTGTCTGGTCTAATATGTTTGCTCCCTCATTTTCATCATCTTTTGATGGATCACTATGCACTTCAATCTTAATAATAGTAATATTTTTAATAATAATTTTATTTTATCTAAAGTGTAAAGTTATCAATTGTATTTCTATTTGAACCTATAATGCAGTGTTTAGCTACTTTTTAAGGTATTCTGGTTTTTATTGCCATAATTCAATTTGAACTCTTATTTTAACTACTAACATAATGCTATGGAAAAATAATTTGTTTATTATAAGTAAATCTCATTGATTATATGCTTAAAAAATAGATTTTAAAAGAAACCAGGTGATATGTTTAATTGCAATAATTCATAGAAATATGCTTAACATTGTACTAATTTACTCTTCACAACTATTCATTATTTTTACAAGAAGGAAATTTAAATGTGAAGTTAATGATTTTAAACTATTTAAACTTTAAATTAAGAATATGCCACTATGTTGACTATTCTACTTATTATGAAATGCTATAAAGATAAGTTGCAATAATCCTAATGAATAAAATAAATGCTTATTAAAAATGAACTGTATAATTATAAAATAACCTGTCATCTTTAGCACAGGAGGTATTGTTATTTAAGTATTCACTTTCTCTGAATCTGTGCTATTAAGAAGAATATTTGTGACAAAGTCAAATTTGACAAAATTCTAAGAGAAGAAAAAGAAATATACATTATAACTCTAATATGCTTTGTTCTCTTTGTATTTCATTCTAAAATGCTTTAAATGGAAGCAAATTAAGGAAACTAAAAAATATGTTTGTCTATAAAAATAGAAAAATATTTTGCAGAAATAATTTACAATGGACATTTGATATGCATTGTAATATCTGTGAACTATTAAATTTAATAATATTTGCAAAAAAAAAAATAACTAAAATTCAATTCCTTGAAAGCTTGCTTTGGAATGTGCTTCTTTTAAAAAGTAAAAAAGTAAAAATGTATATTACCTATTTCAATGGAACTGCAGACTCCGAAAATTTTTAACAGAACAAAATTGTATTATTTCTAGACATCACCAAATGAATATTCTCCAGATAGCTATTTTATATTGGCCAATTCCTTTAAATAAATTCAAACTTAGTATTTAATTTAGAATTAAGAACTGAATTAATATTTTGTTTTATAAATATCTGGAAGTTATGTTTGCTGCATTAAAATAAAATGTTTATTGTTCACTTGCTACAAGTGCTTCATCACATGGACAACCCATTGAGGAAGGACTTCATGCCCTCAATGGAGTGATCATTACAGAAAGGTTTCACTAATGAACTAAGGTGTTTTAATATATATATATATATATATATATATATATATATGTCCACAGATGGCGTTCTACATCAAGCATATGTTTTGTTTACATAAACGTCAGAGTAGTTAGTATTCACTATCTCTAACTATAATTCCACTTTCAGATCATGATTTCAAGCTATTTGCTATCGTCAGTGAAAGACAGGAATAAAGAAACTAGATCTAAATATATACTCTGAGTTTATGAAACAATTTCTATTCAGTGAGCGTGAATTTTTAGACCTAATGTCTCAAACTCAGCATAGCAAACCAGATATATATGGGTCTGATCTCAGTTCACATCACCACATAGTAGAAGCCTCTGCAATCTATATCATTGAGAAAGACTCAAAGGTACATTTATGATAAACAAAAATGAAGTTAAAAATTGTAGGTATTTATGTCCACAGATGGGTTCTCAAAAACCCATAGGTATGTTTTGTTTTAAAGTAGAGTAGTTAGTATTCACTATCTTAACTATAATTATTTTAGATCATGATTTAAGTTTGTATCGTCAGTGAAAGACAGGAATAAAGAAACTAGATCTAAATACATATATATATATATATATATAATAAAGTTTGATATCTGTATTTGTTCCACAATAAATGTAATATACAAATCAATATATATATATATATCAAAATACAGTACAATTTACATAAATTATATTAGTTTTAGAAGTACTTTCTACTATACATTTTGTAGTCTTTATCAACTATATAACATTAAATAATGAAAACAAGACAACTCTTAACAATATCCATAGTTCAATTCAGATTTCCCACAATTCTGTTATTTTAACATTTGATGACTGGCAATTCATTAACATTTGACAATTTCTTGAAAGCAACATAACCTCTTTTATTTTACATTTATTATGACAACGTTCAATTTGAATAATTTTCATATTTTCATAATCAAATTTAAATCCATATTGACAAGATTTATTATGATAAAATATAACAGATGATGAATGTTTATTTATATCTATTTCAGATTGTTTCTCTTTTTGAATTCTATTATATAAAAGCATATGCTCTTTTATTCTCTTCTCAAATGTACACTTAGATTCACCTATGTATTGTAAGCCACATCCACATATCAATCTATATATAATAGAATTTTGATTAAACTTTGAATTTTGAATTTTAGAGTTATTAAATAATCTATTTATATTATTTGTTGAGGAAAAAGCAATATGACACAAACCATAATAAATTCTGATAATAAACTTGACCTGCTCATCCGATATAAATGGCATTGAAATCTATTTCATTTTGATATTTTTATTTTTAATTTTTACATCTGGAATAGATGTAAATAAACCTTCATCATCTGTTACATGTGATCATAATAAATCTTATCAATACGGGTTTAAATTTGATTATAAAAATATGAAAATTATTCAAATTGAACGTTGTCATAATAAATGTAAAATAAAAGAGGCTAATGTTGATTTCAAGAAATTGTCAAATGTTAATGAATCACCAGTCATCAAATATTAAGATAACAAAATTGTGGGAAATCTGAATTGAATTATGGGTATTGTTAAGAATTGTCTCGTTTTGATTATTTAATGTTATATAGTTGATAAAGACTACAAAATGTATAGTCGAAAGTACTTCTAAAAATAATATAATTTATGTAAATTGTACTATATTTTGATATATATATATATAATAATCCCAGTACATAATGCTATACTGAAATGTGGGAAGTTCACATTCATGCTAATAATGGTTAGAAATAACTATTAGAAAAAAAATGAATTGTGATATAATTTAGTATTTAAAATTTGGTTTAAAAAATTATTAAGACTGTAGTTGGGTGTACCAGATGTTAAAAGTTTAGGTTATATGTGTCTGGTAGTGGAAGAAAAAGATGGACAATATCAGGGATTGTTAGTATGAGAAATAATTAATAAGAGAGCCTTAGCAGGTGTTTGTTCATTGGTTTTCTAATTCACTGTTTACTCCCATCCAAGATTTAACTTGTATATGTGGGTGTATGTTCATTTTACATCATCTCACACTTTATTCATATTTTATACTATTACTTATAATGTCCAAATTGTAGTAACAGAATTCACATGCCATAGAAAACAGATACACACATATACCATTAATTAGAATGATTTATTTATATATATATTATTTATTATTTACTAATTATGTATTACTTGAAATCTTACATTTAAAATTGCAAAGGTTATCTGTTTATTATTAGGTAGCATTTGTAAGTTAATATTTAATTTTTTTTTCTTTCGTTCCAATGTTCTATTATTGACATTTTATAAGTAAGAAAATTCTGGCATATTGCCAAATTGATTATAATAAAAAAAGAGGGTGTGAGAGGGAGTTTGACAAAGGGTTTCCAAGAATGAAGATAAAAAAAAAAACAGAATGATTATGGAAAGTAAAATATTTTTTTAAAAAAATAGTAAAGTAAGTGAACTAAATATTGTGAAGATTAGTTACTATTCCTATGGATAATTATATCATACTACTCGAAGGAAAACTATACATGGAGAACTAAATTCTTAAGGTACCCAGCTCTGGCTTTTATCTACCAATAGTCTAAATTTATTTTATTCAAGAATGCATGGATATTGTATAAGATTGTTAATTATAATTTATTTTAACTTATTTACTATGAATAAATGATGTCAGAATTATATGAATTATTAAAAATGAAGTTAACTAGAAAAATTGTGCTCAACACTTTATGGAATCTTAATTAATAAATTTTCTGTATTATATTATGCAAAACAAAATTAAAAATGAAGAAATTTGTGTATTGTTACTCTTATATTAGGAGGATAGTTATATACTATAGAACCTTACTATTCGCACATATAAAAAAATGAATAATTGAATACATGACTTAATTACATATACAAGTATGGATAAATTGTTGATAATGGATATAATGGTTAATAAAAATTATATTAAATACTAAAAAACCTAAAAGAAATAAAGTCATAAACTTTTACTAGGATTTTCTTACCGAGTTGGAGATTTTGTTTCTTGTGACTAATAAAATAATTTCATTGCACACAAAGGTTGTTTATAATGTTTATTAGGAAATTCTAAAACATTGGAAACTATTGCAGCTTTTGTAAAATTTTATTTCAGAACTGTAGGAGCAACATTTGTATATATATATTTAATGTTGTTAATTCATTGTTATTATTGGAAGCAGCATGTATGCTTTCATTCAAATTTTCAAGTCTAAAAAAACTCAACATTTAATGATTAAATGTTGATAAGTATTTCTTCCTATTGCTTCTAATAAATAGATATTTTTTGTGTGTGTGTTATGCTTAGTGTAACTTATTATTATTGTAATATGACAGTTTATTGTCGTATATGATTTAAAAATCATAATATATATAATTGTATATTCGGGTATGTGTGCACTGTCATAAATTATTTTTCCAAAGTTGTATTTTATTTTTGTTTCAATTTCATTTGGTGCCATTTGTTAAAGGAAGATAGAAAATTAAAAGTTTGTCTGTTTACAAATTTGTTTATATAGGAAATACATTGAGTGCATTTGGATGTAGAAGCCATAGAGGGATGATTTTATTATGTGGATTGAGTTATACTCTCTTTGATTATTTGCTTATTAAATCAGGGGTGGTTAGTGTACTTATTTATTTGAGAGCATACGATTAAATAGTTGTATTTTCTTTTCCTATTAAATGAAGTGGCAAATGCCCCATTTATTGATGATAGGTTGGTTAAGTTCCGTAATCTTTGTGTCCTAAAAGTTAGTAGATATTATATTAATGAGTCGAGTTTGAATTTGGAGATTTTGATTAACCCTCACATGCATATATGTGAATGTTTATTTATTATTATCCCTATCTCTTTCTTCATTTACTGGTTATATCAGATAAATGTTTTATAGATTTTTATAATATGTTTTAAATAAGATCATTAGTTTTATGATTAACTTATTGCACCATCCATTCCATAAATAAACTAGTAGAAATTATAATTTGTAAATGCATTGTATTTGTGATTTTGTAAAGGTGCACACACTTGAAAATATGGTAAACAAAGAAATATTGAGGAAAACCATCACTAAAATTATTAATTATAAATAATTATCAAATGATATTACATATATTATCAATATCTCATTTATTATCATTATTAACAATTCATCCTCCAGTATGAATGTAATATTAACTTAGAAAAATTTTACTTTATTTAATGAAAAGAAAAATAATAATAAAACTGTCACTTAGATCTATATAACAAATATTAACCAAGTTTGTGTTACTATAAGGGAAATATTAAAATCATCATCGATGTGTTATAAAATAAAGTTTCTTATAATAAATGTTTTGTTGAAATAATATCCCATATGAGTTGTTTTATTATATGCGTTCGATTGTCCATTTCCACACACACATATGTTCAACATAATATAATTATAGAATTTATAGATTTGCCAGTATAGGTCATTTATTTAAACTGTCCAGAGTGAACAGATCTTAACATTGCAGTGCCAAAAATATATTTTACTTTGCTTAAAATAGATGGTGATGAAGAGCAAAAAGGTACCCGATCCTAATCATTGTCTATAATTTATTTAGTGTAATGATTATCAATTTCACAGTAGTCCTTATTACTTAATAGATGCTTATAATATAGTTGAATCAACATTATAGAATTGTTATTTATAAATGTTTCTATCATTTCTATTTGCATTCTATATAACCAACATACCCTATAACCCAAACTAAGCTAAGCCATGGTGTAATAGCAACATAAGAATCTTATCAATAAGTAGAAAGGCAATTCAGTTATAAATTTATTCTATCTTGTATAGAATTGGCACCTGGGCATTTATTTGTACATAAAGTGAAATAGGTGAAGAAAACAGAGATTACAATATATATATATATATATATATATATATTATACAATATATATATATATATATATATATATATTATTCTTATGACAATATTTTTATGTCAAGGTAAATTTTGATATTATTATTATTGCCTTTAATGCATAGGTATTCCTACATATAATAAGGTAAATTTCATATCATTTGATATTTTCTGGTTAAGGTAAACTTTATAATGATTTTATTTAGTAGAGATATTCATCTCTTACATTTTTTATAAGATTTATGAGTGTTTCATTCACTCATTAGTAAAACAGCCAGAGTGGGTTTATCATAAGTCAAAAATTTTCATAATTATTGTGATACAATGATTTACTGTTAAATTCCAATATAATTAAATACTTATCAGTCTCATATTATTTAAATTTGCTTTAAAATTGCACCCACTTTGTTTCTATGAATTTTATATTATACATTGCATATATCTGTGTATTTCTTATCTGATGCCAAGTTTTAGTGTGCCATTATTTTTAAATATTTTTATAGTTGCTTAACTAATCATTAAATTGTTGTTTTCAGACATTGCTTATTGTCTGTTAATTTTTAATGTGAATATTAATTTAGTAAGCTTTCTCAGTGATAATTTGATATCTTGCAATTGTTCAACTTGATATATATGCTTCAGGAACAGTAGGCTTTAGTGATTTTGCTTGTTTGCTTTTTTGTGCTTTTTGGGATGGAGATGCTCTCCTCATTGTTCACATATTTAATGCCATGAGTTGATAGTGCTTTATATTTTGTGATAGTTATCACATCCTATTAAGGTACCTAGATCCTGGAGAGTATCATAACTTTGGTGCATTTTCCATTTTTTTTATGTGCTGAGACTGTGACCACACACACCCTTTTGCCTTAGATATAGGTATTGGAAACCATCATATTTTGTTCTTGTTGTTTTGCTCTGTAGAGACTATGCTTTGCCTTTCCCTCATGATGTGTTTAAATGCTTTTCCAATGTAGTAGGTGAGGTTATTTGTGTATTAGATATGATATGGCAATAATAAGTTAATTATTGAAGAGTTTAGTTCTTCAGGTTGAACTTTGTTTACAGTGTTTGGTTAAGTATAACAATATTGTGTTGCTGTGTTGTTCCAGAAGCAAACCAACAAGATGTTCAGAATTTAAATACTTATTATTTAGAACATGGCATAATAGGCAATACACATCTTCAATGTATTTGTCTTCACTATCTGGAGCATTTTACCAATGGATTTGTAAAGTATTTAATATTAGATATTGTATTATTATTATTTGAACAATAACTCAGTACGATATGTGTGTACATGACTTCTGATGAATAATCAATTCCTTGCCTTACATTTTATCTAAAAATAAATAAAAATAGTGCCAGATAATCTTAGTTTATTTGTCTGAATCTAATAGTTATTATTATCATTCAAGCTTGCTTGTTTAAACCTAGTCAGAGTATAATTCAAATTAACAGTGATTCAAACTGTAAGAAAGGGTATTAATAGTTGTTACCGACCAAGGTATATTTTAATTAAATTATATTGCTCAGCTATGACTTGAGTTATTATTTTTATTTCCTTAAACCTAAATTTTGTTAAATGGGATAATTTAGCTAAGTTTGAAATTTAGATAAACTTGCTAATGTCAAACCAACACCTCCATTGAGTGTAGTTGGTTAAATAAGTCATTCAAATATTTTTGTTAAAACCTTAGATAGGTTGTTATTGAGGTTAAAAGTTGTTACCTATGTATCATCTGACCAAATAATGTAACAGTACCTATGTTTGGCAAATAGCTTCAACTTTATTGTAAATAAATTGTTGTTTATGTTGCTTTATAAAATCTTAATAAATGTATTTGTTAATACTTAAAATTGAGTTTCTGTTTTTCTATATGTGATTTGTCTTGAATTCACAATGTTCACAATCTTAACAATTCTGATTTCTAAACAAAATCTGGATAAACAGATAACCAATTTCTGCAAATCCAAATCTCAATGTTTTCAAATGGTGAAAATTATTTTTTTTATAAAGGCTTCAATTCCAAAAATTGGAATTATAATAAAGAAAAATAAAGATTTATTTGATATCATTTAAAATTATTCAGACTATTTTTCCAGACAGCACACTGTTAATTTGTCTATTTAAAAATAAAAAGTACAATAATCATTTTTGATTATGTGAATGGTGTTGTTGATGAGGGTAGTAGAAAGTCATAAAAAGTACCCTTTTCTTTCTACTATTTCAAGTGATATCCTGGATAAAGACTATGACTATTCTAAATTTTGTATATTTTTATTATGCAATTGTTTAGCAAATTAAATATTTCTTTGGGTAATTATTATTATTGTTCCAAAATATTAGGAAGCATTAGCTTATAAGAAAAGCATATTTCTCCTATGGTCTATGAGGATGTCAGTCATTTTATAGGCAACATAATATTATAGTACAATGTCTAAAAATTTACAGAGAACCCTGAAATCATTATTATTATTACATCAATTATCGATTCATTTGTTTAGATTATGATTATGGTGGTGGCAAAAAAAATTTGTGATTATTTTTTATGTGCCATTACAAAGGTATCTTATATTTACTCTGCATGAGTAGGGTAGCCTACATCATGCTAGTAACAATTTTGTGACTAATAAGTTATTATTATCAGGATATTTGAAATGAAGATTCATAGAAAATATTATTCAAAGTGCAATATTATTATTTTTACTTAGAGAATAAATTTTGATGGAGGGGGATGTGTTCTTAAAAATGTAACATAGGAAGGAGTAAAGTTTTTCTCTTTTTAGTTTAATTTATTTACTTACTGTATAATTATGCATTTTTATTATTGCCTTAAAAATTTCTTTATCTTAATAGATGTCTCTGGAGTAACCATTATTATGTAAATATGTAACCACCATGGAGCAAACTCCATAAGAAATATATTGGATTTTTCATCATAGCAAGATTCTCTCCCAACTGCCATAATTTAAGGTTATAATATATATATATATATTTAGACAATCTCACTATCAAAAACAATCAACAAACTCAAACTGTTGTCAAAGCATTCTTCTTTAAGGGGTTTATTTAAACTTCTTTGTACCAATAGCTTCAATCTCTGTGTTCAAGTTCAATCTTTAGTATCTATATAAATATGGGGATTCCACCTTTATTATTTAAAGGAGGTTGCCTTGACATCAGTTTGAGATTGTTGGTTGTTATTGATACTGAGATTGTGTTGACTGATTTTTAATGATTACTTACAAATCCATTTAGCCTTGAACATTATAAAAATATATATATATATATATATATATATATATATATATATATATATATATATATATATAATTCAAACAAATATATTTAACACAGTATTCAAAATTAAATAATGTATTCTTTACCAGAAGTACTTTCAATTGTTTCACTGACAATCTTTATCAACTGTTAATACAAATGTACAAAAAATAAAAACTTGCATTATCCATCATTCAATCCATTCAAATTTCCCACAATGGATTGAATGATGGGTAATGCAAGTTTTTATTTTTTGTACATTTGTATTAACAGTTGATAAAGATTGTCAGTGAAACAATTGAAAGTACTTCTGGTGAAGAATATATTATTTAATTTTGAATACTGTGTTAAATATATTTGTTTGAATTATTATTATATGATTTAAAAATACAGACATTTAATGGTTATATATATATATATATATATATATATATATATATATATATATATATATATATATATATATATATATATATATAATGTTATCCCAGTACATCCATGTATATTTTGTTGTAGTAAATGTATATAAACCAATGTATTTCAGTCAGGATACAGAGATGATCAACTGGATAAGAAATATTATGAAAATTCTCTAGAGGGCTTGCAAATATTTACATATGATTTTATATATATATTTCATGTAAGGAAGTGAGGAATCCGTTTGGTAATATACCATAAATTAGTATTTGTTTTAAAAACTACATGTATAACAAGGCATTAATGTATAACTGAACTTAAATATAAAATATTATTAAAACATATTGTTATATGGATTAATGAGACTTACTATCAGATAAATATAATCAACAATCAAAGAAATATTTTATTGAATCCAAATTAATTTAATACCTAAATAATCTAATGTTCAATCAATTAATCTCTTTTCAACATTGAGATAAAGTATAAAAAAATAAAGTTTGAAATTAAAATATATATGAATTAGCTAGCATTATCCGTGACTCATGCCCTTTGATAAGTGGTGTAATTTTAAATAAAAGTATAGAAGTCATTTTTTAAATAAATAATCAAGTAAATATTTTATTAAAATTAATAAGAGAATGTTAATAATAACAATAAATCGCAATTCCATTATAAATTGTTCTCAAATAATTTAGGAAATATCACTTTTGGGTAACAAACATTTTTTATTATTATAATATTAATAGAGGCCACCTATATTATATAAATAGATAATATAATGAATTGTTTAATTAATATTTAAATAACTTGAGATCATAGAAGTATGTTTTCTTTGGTGAATAATTATTACTTCCCCAAATATATGAAATTCTCTTTAAGTTTAAATATATCTATTTTTTGCGAATACTTTTTTACATACCTAATGACAGATCCTTTTATTAGGTAGCAAAATATCTAAATATCGTAGGAGCACTAATATTGGAACTCTTATGTCATCTCAACTTCATTTATATTTAAGGGATTCAGTAAATACCCACAACAATGCAATTCTAAAAAAAAACACTGATTTTTTTTAAAAAATATATATTTAAAATGACTTTCTTCAAAAGTACAAAATCTCACATTTACATTAATAACTCAATAATAGTTTTAACAAGGCTGTAAACCTTAGCAATGAGCGTCTGAAAAAATCGTCACTAGGGACCTCTGTAGGTCTTTAAAACACATGCTTACGCTATGAAGAAAAGAGAGAATCCTTCTTTACTTCGACCTACTTTTATATATAAATAGGTGAAGCAGAAGTGTTTTGATCTAAGAGTGTGAAGCTATTAAATACTTCACTAATTAAGTCCACAATTCTTATAATACATTAATACTCGCGAAATCTTACGATTTACTACGAGTTAATGAAAAGATCTTATAGTAAGAAATATATTACGATAATTTAAAGTTGTAATTATAAATTTTATTAAACGCTCACTATTATTTCAGTAATAGTTTTAACAAGGCTGTAAACCTTAGCAATGAGCGTCTGAAAAAATCGTCACTAGGGACCTCTGTAGGTCTTTAAAACACATGCTTAAAATCACTATAAGATAAATTCATCTTTAAACAACGATTAAATAAATTATTACAGGTCAAAAGCAATCTATATTAGTAATAATAATGGTTTCATAACTTAGGTAGCCTTTAACAATGAGCAATTCTAATGTATATTTAAATTCATCTCACACACACTGTTAAACAAATTATGTGTGGTATAAATAAATGTATCATATATCATTAAATTAAACACTTGTCCTTTATTCCTAAGTTTTCAATGGCCAACACTAAAAAAATCAAAACATATACAAAAATTATTAACAATAATCAGTTTTGGCTTTTCTCTTTATATTTCTTTCTAACAAACTCCAAGTAATAAAGCCATTCTATTATTATAATACTTTATCATCATGAGAGATAGTTATCAATTACTTTACAATCACATCTTTAATACACATATTATGACTGGGAATAACATTATAGAATTTGAAGAGCTGTTTATAGCACCGAAAGTAGATAAATAAATATTTGTTTTTAACTCTGAACGGAACATAAAATTGTTTTAGATTTTTTAATGAAACAATGAATGATGACATCGCACATACAAAAGCCTTAAATAAATATTTTATTTATAGGCTAGTTGTCTAAAAATTAGCCTACCAGTTTAGATGGAATTAGTTGCATTGTGGGAATAACTATATTGGTTAACATTTAAAGTTAATCTTATTTGAAATTTTATTTCAGAAGTCTTTGACAGCATAAAATGTATAATTAGAATCTCTATTGCTACTTTATCATAATTTGGTTAACTTTAAAATTGGGAAATTGCAAATAATATGAGAGGGACACCAAAATAACTGGAATTGTTTTCTAGTAGGCATACCTGTTATAATAAATGTTTCTCTGAAGCTAGATACATCTTGCAGGGATTCTTCTGCATCAATCTGCTAAATCACTTTGCAAAATCATAGTGTCATAAAGGACATTTTTTTGTAAAGTTGTTTTGCATATTTGTCAATTTTTGTACTGGCTGAAAAGTTGGAACAATATGAAATTCTGTTTTAGAAAATATCAGAGGAAAAATTTGTAATGATGTTTAAAACAGCTTACAAATAAGTTGTTCCAGGATAAACACAAGTTTACAATTGGTTTAAAAGAAGTGTAAAATTTACCATATCCTAAAAAATCATAGTGAATAACATCCAATATAAAGATGCTGCTGATTTTGTGCATAGGATGCAAACAGAATTGTTCACTCAAAATTCATTTCATAACAATCAGACATTTAATCTCTACAAGTTCTCAAACTTTTGTGTAAGCTGGTGAAAAGTAGACATTCCATTTTCTGGCAAAGTGAGGAGGGCATGCTTCATTTAAACAACACACTAGCACACACGGCCTTTAGTGTGAAACAATTTTTAATTAAATTCAGCATGATTCAGCTTATTCTTCAGTCACATTCAGTTCAATCTTGATCCATGTGACTTCTTTTTATTCTCTCAAATAAAAAAAATTCAATCTTTTTTTTTTTTTTGTAGATTTAGAAGTGGTGAAGAAAAAATAATGGACATATTAAAAGGAATCACTTTAAGAAGGTTTCTCAACTATTTTCAAATATAAAAAAACATGTTTAGACCAGTGCATTGCATTAAATAGACTATACTTTGAAAGATATTGCAATATGAAACCTCTAAAAATAAATATACAATTTTTTATTACAAAATTCTGGTTATTTTAAGGTCCCCTGTCATATTTAAAATGTAATAACTGAATATTTTAACTTTAACCTTTGATTAAATACAAACAAAAAATCATTGCATAAAAATAGAACTGACAACAAAATACTTAATAAGCTTGTATTTGCAAGTGTTATATATAGAGAGCGAGCTCTATATATAAAAATAGAACTGGTACTTTTTTAGTTTTTCCTTCACTCTCTTGCAATTATCTTTAGCACTACTTTGGCACATTTGAATTCATTCTGATAGTATAAAATGGATTAAAATATTTATTGATTTATTAGTTTTTTTTAAAAAAAAATTAAAAATATCAGTACTGTTCAGAGAAACTAATATAAAAGTGTTGATGATAATATTACTGATTAATATATTATTTCTTCTCAGGGTTTGAAAGTGCTTGTGAGAATACTTGCAAATGTATATTTGCTATAGTTTCATTTAAATACTTATGACTATTTTTGAAAAATATTTATAAAGTATTTATTTAAAAAAGCAAAAAAACAACAAAGATATTCATGATTACACTTAGATTTATTTAAAAGTTATTTTAAAATGGACATATTAAGAAAAACATACTATTTGTGAAAATAAAATTAAGGTTGACTCACCTACAGAAACATTGTAATATAGAAATTTTAATAATTATAAATGCAATTTTAAATTTTAGAACAGTATTTTATTACATTGCGATAACTAACAATAATTTATTTGGATTTTCATAAAGATTTCCAAGTAATAAATATTTTAGTAATCAATTTTTTATAAGCAATGCAATAATCATTCAATAAAATTATTGTTTTGATTATATGTAATTTTATTACTATTTTTATTATTTTTAAAGATATTTTTCATTTATAAATTATGTTTATAGTAGAGGAAGTATAATTTATTGATTTATGATATACAATAAAGGTTTAATACTAAAATGAAATTTTTGAACTATAACTCAAATAACTTCTTGGTTAAGACAAAGGAAACATTTATTAATTAAAGGATAAATAGTTGCTTGTGGTTTTAGTACAATAGATCATATCCAGGTATTGAGAGAAGTCATAGAAGGACAAACGAATATGAGTTGTCTTTATGTTTTGGATTTATAGATTATGAAAAGGCATTTGATTCTATACACATTTCTTCAGTGATTAAAGCATTGGATCATCAAGGTATAGATCCAGGATATTGTCATATTTTAAAGAATATTTATAAAAATGCAACAGCAACAATTAGATTACATAATGATACTGGAAAAATCAACATTGAGAAAGGTGTAAGACAAGGTGACTCCATATCTCCAAAACTCTTTACAGCAGTGCTGCAAGAAGTATTTTGTGGATTAAAATGGGAAACTAAAGGAGTGAAAGTAAATGGAGAGTATTTAAGTCATTTAGATTTTGCAGATGATGTAGTTGTTTTTGCAAATAATGCTTCAGAGCTGCAGGAAATGTTGCAGGAGTTAACAGATGAAAGTAGAAAAGGAGGACTAAAGATAAATGTTAAAAAGACTAAAGTAATGTTTAATCGATTTGCTCAAAATATGAAAATAAAGATTGATTATGAAAAATTAGAAGAAGTTAACAGTTACAAATACCTTGGTCAGATTATTAATACAGATGGAAACATAATGGAGGAAATTAATCATAGAATTAAACTTGGTTGGAGTGCTTTTGGTAGAAATAACTTGATACTAAAAGGAAATATGCCTATGTGTTTGAAAAGGATGGTTTTTAACAAATGTGTTTTACCAGTTCTTACATATGGATCTGAGACTTGGACACTTAATAGAAGAGCAATACAGAGACTTCAGACCACTCAAAAAAGTATGGAGAGGTGTATGTTGGGAGTAACAAGAAGAGATTGAAAACGCAATGTATGGATAAGACAACAAAAAGGTGTTACTGACCTTATTGAAAAAATTAAAAGATTGAAATGGAGTTGGGCTGGACATATTGCTAGAAGAGATGATAATAGATGGACAATTGAAATTTTAAACTGGATTCCAAGAGATTGTAAAAGACCCAGAAAGAGACCACATGTGAGATGGATAGATGAAATAAGAAAATGTGCAGGGGTGTTGTGAAGAAGAGAAGCTAAAGATCGGAGAAGATGGATTAAACTTGGAGAGACCTTCATCCTGCAGTGGATTGATAATGGTTGATGATGATGATTGTCAAAGGAGTTAAGTTATTGTAGAGATGCAGTGAATTACAAAAAATGACTATTTATTTTTTAAAAGTTAAGATATGCTTCCTTATACCATTAAGCGTAGAATAAACCAATAGCTTTTAAAAATATTACTGCAGAATAAAGGACCCCTTTTACATCATTCACCAAACTTGTAAATGACTGGTGGTGAAAATTTAGATAATTTTTAATTTTAACATAATCTAGCCATGAAAGTGTATAAGTAAACTAAGAAAATATTTCAATATTGTTAATAATTATCTGTTTTTGAGCTTACTGTTGCTGTGATATATACTAACCTGTTTTCTGTGATATTATTAACAATTGAATGCATTTGGAATATTTAAAATAAAAAGTAAACTTTTCTAAAGACATTCAACACACATATTAGATGATGGAAATAGTCCAACATAAACATACAACTGGAACACCATAATCACAAACCTTCAGAAAAACAATATGTCTGATTGGTATTAGTATTTGTAGCTATAAAACGAGTTTTCTTGAATTCAAAAATATTTAAGCTTTTTGAATTTTAGTTTATTATTTTGGACAGTATAAAAAATAAGAATGCTACTATATACAAAAATGCATTATTCATGAAAGGGAAAGACAAAACTGGTCTAGGTATGTAAATATGACAAAATACCATTGGCATATATTGATTACTAAGAATCATAGTAGAAGGTTTTAGAGTAAAGAAAACAGTTCTTGAATAGCTAGATAACTATTTATCAATGAATACTGGTAGGTTATATGAAAAAAAATTAAGCCTGAGTAGAATTCAGATTATAAACAAGACAAAACATATTTTATCACTGATTATCCACCATCATTTTTAACAAATGTAAGATAGTATTCTCACCAAATTTAACTCAGTTTCTTTGCTCATAACTTTTGTTTTTCTCACCATTCCAAAATCCTTTCTTATTTTAACTATCCATTTGACACACAGTCCTTTCTAGGTTTTGTGACAATTTTTTGGAATTCAATTTAAGATTTCATTTACCTATTATTCATAGTTTTGTTAGAGATATCTCAGGGTCAACAACATTTTAACTTTTTAATTTTTTGATAAAATCAGTAATTTCTGTTTACTTTATAATTCATATATATATAGACAGAGTAAGAAAATAAGTAAATATAAATAAATAATGGTTGGATGGATGGATAGATAAATAGATGGATGGATGAATGGATAAATTGCTGAACAACTAGCGTTATGTATTTAATTTTAAAAAGTAACTTTTTCTACTTATATTTTCATTTTTTTCTTTGCATAAGATCACCTTTGATGGAATAGAAATCATGTTGTATACTCCGATATTTTAGAAGTTTTCTTATAATCTAAAATATTTCTACAAAATAGTAGAGAGTGAAAGAAGTACATCTAAGCCGAACTTAATGAGATGGATTTTTCTATAGCCAACTTTTAATAATGTGAAGGTCGAATAAAACATATATATATAATTTAGTTTTTAGTGAAATCCATTAAGATAGATAAGATCCCACTGAGAGAGGATATTTGCCTGATTGCTTTTGATGCGAACAATCGAAAGTTGCGAAAGACATCCTTTCTATTCCTATAATTGTTTGGCTAAGAAATATTGAACTTAGCTATTCATAAGAATTTTAAATTGCTCAAAAGCTATTTGAGAAAAAGGATAAATGAAAAATGATGAGGAATTCAAGCAGAAACTTGAATATTTAACACTGAAAGGCTGTCATTTAGTAGGACCCTCTTCAGTAGATAATTTTTTTCATAAATCCTTACCGTTGAACTCTTTGTATAGCAAGCATATAAGCACAAATTAATCTGATGAAATAGAGGCAAAAAATCCAGTGAAGTAAGAAATTAGGTCAAACGCAACCTTTTCCCAGGAGATAATACTCAACACATATTATGTACTTCAGCAGACATGCATTAAAAACTAATTCAAAAAAAAAAATAAGAGAAAGAAACAAGAGAGAAGTAAAAAATATTAATTATAAATAAATATTTTTAAAAAATGTATTTTTTTTTCCTGTCGCAAATAACTTATTTTCAAAAAAAGTACCCTGTCCATTAAAGTTTGAAGATTTGCTATCTTGATATAAACTGAGCACTGATTATATATGTGTGTGGGAGATGGTGATAATCAGCTATTGTAAAAAATGTATTTGATTATTTATTAATAGATATTTTCTTGAAAAATACAGTACAAACTAATTTATTTCACTTGTATTTATAGTAATAAAATATAGAATATGTTGATGAGCAAACAGACTTAGGAGAATGAGAAAGCCGATCACTCGATCTTTTTATTCAAACTATATATATACCATATTTATATATATGTGTGTGTGGAAAACGATGATCCGGACCAAACTGATGAGTGCTGGTTTAGCATGAAATACTCATATTGGAGACCATTTATCTTTATCACATGTATGTGGTCATGTGTATCGGTTATACTGAATAGAGTGGATGACTATAGGAAACTTGAAAGTCTGTGTTCAAATCCCCTTTAATTATATCTAGGTTAAGTATACACACTAAACTCCTGTTTCAATATTAAACTACATTTATAGATTTGATAATAATGAAAAAGAAATATATATATATATATATTTATGCATATGACTACTTAAATTTAAATGATTTTAAAAATCAATAAAGAGAATTTACTGAACTTATTTTTATATAATTAATATTTATTAATAAACAATAAACATAATTATTCCAGAGCATTGAATCAACTTAAATATCAAAGCTTTCATATGGGATTTGTAAGTTTGGAATTGAATTACAAATATAGCTTTCAAATTTTTATATACTTGTACAAAAAACTAAATATACTTAATCTGAATGTTATTTAGATTAAAAAGATCTTTCATTCATTTTTCACTCTATTGTTTTAATTCCTCATATAACTTTAAAACGTCAAGCGTTGTTAGCCGAGAGGTCATCGCAACCACCTTGCAAGCAATTAGTTGGTTGCAGACGGTTGTGGGTTCGCGTCCCAGCCGATGCTATGACATATGAAAAAAAAAAAAATTCTTTTAATAAAATAATAAAGACAGTGACAAAAATATGCATACAATGTGATATAAATAATTATGTATATTTTAGAAATATTTACAATAAGAATCAATAAAAAAATAATTAAATGATTAACGCTTGGAAGGTCATGCCAATGTTCATGTTCCGGAAATGACAGATTGATATCAAATCTAAGTATTTTCATTTTTTAATTTTGTCATTATATAGGAAATAAGAGATAATTTTATTTGTTTTCAATAACTAATTAAATACATTAACTCTTTTCTGACTAAATATCATGATTAAATTGAGATTAAAGATGAAAAATTTAATTTTTCACATAGAGTATTTGCATTCTGTTTGAACAATTTTTTTACAGAATAAAATTACTTTTTAACAAATTTATTACTAAAATATAATGTTAAACATAACTAAAAAAGTAAATAAATTATAAAAATAATTATTTCATTTAATTAAAGGATTAAAAAAGCTTACTTTTACATTATCTAGACTAATGTATTTTTTTTATTTTGACAAATTTAAAATCATTCTCATCTTTAAAATTATTAAAAACAATCTGAAAGCAAAGAAATATATACAAATTTCTGTTTGACAAATAATTTATGAACCTGTGCTGCCATTTTGTGTAAATCAGTTCTACAGTATAATCCCAGACATTTATTAATAAAAGTGAAAATAAAATATATATTATTTACCAATTATTAGGAGTACTTACTGCAAAACTGAAGCATTAACTTCAGTATGCAAATCTTTCAAATGCTGTCTCAAGATGAATTTTCACCATAGAATATAATTGCCTATATTACTCCAATTTGAAACAGAATTTTCTAGGAAAGAATTAATATAGGGTTTCTATATTTTATTTTTCACAAGTTTATTTTTATATTATAATAATACCCAATGTTAAAAATAATTCAATGTTTTTTTGTTTTCTTTTGTTTTTATCATCATCATCATCATCATCATCATCATCATCATCATTATTATTATTATTATTATTATTATTATTATTATTATTATTATTATTATTATTATTGCCTATTTTTTGTTTTCTAAAGTGACTTGATATATTTAACATGGATATGTGTGATATTTGTGATAATTTATTGCCTAAAAATGGCAATTATATTTCTTGTCATGGTTGTAATCGCAATATGCATTATACATGTTCACTGTTATCAGAAAATACATACAGATGTATATCTATAGGTAAAAGGCAATCTTGGAGATGTTCTTTTTGTAGATATTCTTTTTCTACTACTAATGCAGAATTAAAATCTTTTCCAACATCAGATAGTTCGATTTTGTAACAGATTATGGAAAAATTACAGTTGTTACCAGTTATTCATAATGCATTATCAGAGATGATGCAAATTGTTTCTGAAATGCAAGCTGATTTTGATATTTTGCATTCAAGAGTTGATAAGAATAACCAGGATATTTCTTGACTGTCTTCTGTTTGTGATGCCCATAACAACAATATATCTTTGTTAAAGGATAAAGTGGTGGTCTTGGAAAGATTTCAAATGGCTTTTGAAATTGAGTTACATGGCATTCCTTATCAATGTGATGAAGATTTGTTGCAAGTTGTTTCTAAAGTAGCAAATAATGTTAATATTGAACATTTTTCTAATGATTACTTAGAACAGATATTTCATAAAGAAGCTAAGATGGATAAACCAGGACTTGTTATTGCTCATTTTAACTCTCGAAATATAGCTAGATTATTTTTGCATGATAGGAAATCTGTTATTTTAGTGTCAGATATTTTGCCATTGGAAAATAATAATCAACATATTTACATTAATGAAAGGATTTTCTTGGCTACTCGGCAGCTGTTTTGGAAAGTGAAGCAAAAAATGTGTGATCAAATACAAGGTGTGGCATTTATCTGAAATGGTTTGGTACATATAAGAAATAATAATTCTCCCAGTGTTGTTATAAAAAGTGAAGCAGATTTATCCTCCTTCTGATTTTTATTGTCCAGTATATGGTCTAATAGCATTCTGGATTATAAAGACTTAAAAAAATTTTATTTGAATATTCATAGTATATGAGCTCATTTTGATGAATTAAATGTATTTTTAAATGGACTTAAAATAAATTATTATGATATTATTATTCTGTCTGAAGCATGGATTTCTTACGAGGAACACTATTTATATGTTTTGGACGATTAGAAAAGTTTACTTGCACCATGTTCTTATTCATGATCAGGAAGTCTAATGGTTTTTATAAAAAATGGATTAAATTATATTTATGAGATTCTAAAGTTTACTACTGCTGAATCAATATTGGTAATGCTTAATTTTTTAAACAGAGTTCTTTCATTAATTGCAATATATAGATTGTGTACCAGTTTTATTATAACTTTTATTTATGAATTTGATAATTTGTTATCTAATTTGTGTTCATCTTCTTTTGTAATGATTGGTGATATAAATATTGATTTATTGAGTGTGGAACATAATTTTACCTGTGGCTATTTGGATTTGTTATATAGTTGTGATTTTGATCAGTTAATTTTTTTACCTAGGTGCACAACACCAACTTGTAAATCTCTACTTGATCATATTTTTATTAGACTTGATCAGAATTATAATTTTGAATCTGGTGTATCTTTTGCAATTTTTTTTAAATTGTCTATGATTCATAATAATTCGACTAGCTATAGGTATGTTGATAAATTATCACATATTAAATTAAATCATTTGTTATCTATTCAAAACTGGGATTGTATTTTTGATTTGGATAATGCTGATAAAGCTTTTTTAGAATTCCAAAATATTTGTTGTTCTTTAATTGATAAGGCTACTTGTCATATTAAATTAAATAAAAATAAATAAAAATAATAATATTGGCTGGTTAATAAAACTTTCTCCAATATTGATATTCGAATAATTTCTCTTATTTTTTACAAAACAATCTTGCTATTATAATGACTCTTATAAATGTATTTAATACCTTTTATAAACAAAAAACTAACCAATCCATATGATGAGATGGTGAAAAAAGATGTACATTCTTTATTGTAGCCTTATATATAATTTTAAAATTTTAAGATTAAATATTTACTGGATTTACATTTGAGGTACTGGAAATGCACAACCACAAGACCTACACATCAAACAAGCAACCTACACTCAGATAAATTAAGAGTGCAACTGAAGATAAGGGTGGAATTCCTCAATATGTAAAAAATATATCAATTGTCAGGATAAAGTCATGGTAGCACACTACAAATGGATTTATATAGAAATACACTACAAACAAGATCCACATTTTGGGATGATAAAGCAAAGTAAAATGATAGCATGAACTCAAAAAGAAAAGACACCTATATCTGAGAACAGTAAATTAACTAGGACTTAATCACAAGTTATATAAGTATTGAGAATGAACCATCAAGAAAAAACAGTAATAATAAGATTTGCCCTAAATAAAGCATTATATGCATAATACACTAAAAAAAATATTAATAATATAAGAGACAAAGCTACAATATCTTAAAATACACTGGAAAGATAAGAATATACTTTAAACAAAAGAGAGAGACTAATATTACATTTTAAACTAAATAACTAATTGATATGTAATGCTGATAAATGGATAATAAGGTGCTAAACATAGCTTAATAAAATTATGGCATAAAATAAGCAATAAAATATACATCAGCTTCTACCAGCATTTGCATATACATTCAAGAAATAAATAACTTCACAAGAGGAATAAATATAACCCATTTAAAATATAGCCTTATCAAACTAAATATTCTGAAAACATTGGACAATATACTTTATATGTAATATATAAAATATACCAAATAAAAATGCATAAAATAACAATAGCATTTAAAAAATAAAAATTATGAATATATAAGTTTAAAAACTAAAACCTTTTACCAAATATAAAATAAAAGTTCTTCATCTTGGTTTCTACTATTCAACAGGATACAGTTTCTGAAAAATAAAGTTTTGAAGATATTGTAGATATTCAGCTTACTATAACACAGCATGGTTAAGTTATACACAATAAATTAACCAAAACATTTAAAGTTGCTAGGACAAATACATATGGTTATTTAAGTGGATAAAACATATTTCAAGAATAAGAACACAAGTAGCAAGACATAATTCATATTTTAATAGAATATCATGTTACTTTTATATATCTTTTGAAAGCATTTCTTTTGACAATAAATATGAGGAGGAACTCTTTTTTTAAAAAGAGCAGACTTAAAATAATAATAATAATAACAATAAAAAGAGAGCAGATATATTGCAATAAACACAGGAAAAGTTTATAAATAAACTTAGATAAGTAAATAATTGAGCATTCTTCATATCATTAAGTATATGTAAAATAACTTATTTCAGCTATCAGTGAACAGCAATAATTTTTGGGAATAATAATAAATTCCAAAATAAATTTTCCATTAATATTTCAGGAATACTATACTTAAAAGTATATAATATATGTTTTTCATAAACAATATAAGTCAATTAATTTAACTTCAAGTCATGAAGAAAAATATATTTCCTTGCTTTAACTTGAAATAGACATAACAAATATATTTTAGCAAAATCATTTTCACATCACTGGTAATCATAATAATAAATGTCATTTTAAGATGTTAGCATTTTAAAATAATTTATTTTTCAATAAATAAATATTTTTTTTAATAAATGTCTTATAATAACAGCAATGCCTATTAAATACATTTAAAAGCCATTCATTCTAATGCATATTTTAAAAATATGAATAATTGTCCAAGGAGTATAAGTTAAAATAAATTAAATATTTTCTTATTGAAACATATATAGCTTCAGATAAGACATTTATCAAATATCTATTATTACAACATAGGTTTTACTATTTATAATTACAAACTTTCATTTAAAAATGAAAGAAACTCTAAAGAAAATCTTGTTTTGAAGACAAAAAATTTAAGCAAAACATTCTTCAAATAAATATTTCTTAAAACAAATAGTTTAAAGTCTTTATCAGTTTTAATAATTTTAACATATATTAAATTTAACTGATAATATCATCTACTTATAATATGAATAATAGGAACAATTAAAGTTCTTATGCAGTAAGAATGATAATGATATTTTATTTTGAAATCCAGCAAAGCACCTAATTCTAATAAAAAAAATTAATTAACTGTTGAATAATCTGTTGACTTTTCCTTAATGTTTTGCTTTAATGCAAATTATAAACACTGAAAGTTTATCAGTTGAAAATTTGAGCCTAGATAATAGTTTAGCAAATCATTCTTTCAACTTTTAAAGAAAAATAAAACTAATCAAAAGCAATTAAAACTTAGTTAAAATCAGTAAATTGAAGCAAGTTAATAAGTGAGTGATTATAAACAAGTGTTCACTTGTAAGCAAGTGTGGAAATGTATTGACCAGCTTTTTTCATAACCTAAGTCATGTGACTAATTTTTGATGGCTGAAATTGACATTTTAATTTATACCCATTTGACATAATTGATTACAGTTCACAGACTTATTAGTATCTAGGAAAACTTCTAAAAATAAATTAATATGCATATTCCAGAGTCTTTTAGAAAATAATTACATCTAAACAGTTAAATAATTATTACATTTCTTTTTAAAACAAATTATTTAGAAAACCAAAATATTATAATAAAATAAAATATATTACATAATGAAAATTACCTTAGGCTAAATAGAATATTGTTTATAATTTTATACAATAAACACATTTTTTTAAAAAATTATTTAAGAAATCAGAATATTTTTAATTATACTTTTGTTTAAAAAATAAAGATTTTTAAAAAAGACAACATTAAATTAACAAGGAAGTTTTTGAAGATATTAAGCTTTTACATCCATGTATTCACACATCCATTAATACATTTCTTTAATTCTTAGTTTTAAAATTATTTCTTTTCTAATCAAGTAATCTTGAAAATATTTTTCTATAATTAAGATAAAATGATGTTTTTTTACAAATAATTTAAATGTTTACATCCTAGTCTTAAGGGTTTGAACTTAACATTTAAGTTTTACTCTAATATTAAATTTTAAGACACTCTAATAATTAAACTAAGATGATTTAAAGCTTAATATTTTACCATTAAATCAGTTACTACTTTAGGTCTATAATATCCCTAAGACTAAGCATTTGAAATTATAAAGAGCTACCTATGGAATTTAAGAGATTATAAACAAGCTATTGAGATTATATTTAACGTTATAAAAGTTATAATAGTTGTTATCAATTAGTTTATCAGATACATAGACATTGGTCTATTAAGTAGTGATAATGTTTATTCATCATAAAAATTAAACTATTGAATATTTGTTTAATATTAGGTTACTATATAATTTACCATTTAGCTTTAAAAGAAAAGCTAAAAGTTACAATATATATATATTCTAACCTATCAAAAGTTTGTATACTTTTATATATATATATATATATATATATATATATATATATATAACTGTATAAATGTAACAAGTATGTATATAAGGTGCCCAAAGAATAGAAATTCTATTGAATACAAAGTTGAATTTAGATTAAATGGCTTTTGTAAAATTTGTGCTAATTTGATTCCCCAAGTCATATGACCCATACCACTACAAGTTTGAAAGATACATAAAATCATAGGAATGCTAGGGATGGATAAGGTTTCATAAAATAATATCCTAATCTTTATTTGACCTAAATAAATGTAAAACATAAGATTATCCAAATTATACACTTACATGTCATCATTTATTAATATGCCTTGTTTGACTAAAACAAATAAAATCTGTAACTATAAATTAATAATAACAATAATAGCAATTTGTTTCTATTGAGTTATAATTATTTACAAATAATCTTAGTAAAACATAAGCTAATAAATATAATAAATGTTTATTTAATGTATAAACCACTTATGATGTCAGACAAATGACAAGTTCAAAATTAAAGGAAAATCTGTGATTATTCTTATTTAGTAAATATATGAAGTTTATATATTTTTTTAAGACTTATTCAGATTTAAAAGTGATATGAAATATCAGTAAAATATAACATTTTTATTTAATGATAATTCAATTAATTATCAAGTTTTTTTCCAATTTATTTGCATATTTCTAACATCTATTCATAACTATAATATGTACATATATTGCCCATTAATTATGCAATAAAAGCACTTGAAAGAAGTTGAAGATGAAGAAGTAATAAACCATATAATGTTTACACGTACATAAACATTGTAAAGGATCCAGTGCATATTAATTTATGCAGGGTTCATGAGACATCTAAGCATCAATAACTGTTAATAATTTTTCCTTAACAAATCCTTAAGTGATTTTGTTGTTAGCAATCTTACTTAATCTATATTAGTTAACTTTCTATGATCTAATATTGTATAACTTCCATCTTTAAAAATATAGAGAGAGATGTATGGACCATCTAAATTACTTGCATTTCTTTGAAGGGTTCATTTAATTCTATCATTATATGTATATTTCCCAAAATAATCATAAAATAGATTTCACAGAGGCTAAACTCTCCATACAGTAGCACCACCAATGCAATCCAAAGTAATCAATGGGTGCAAAAAGGTTTGTCCAAAAAATTCCTATCTAGTGCCTAGTCAACAAATATTCCCAGACTAGTTTCTAGCTTGTGCCTTTCATCATTGAGAAGCCTTGGATCTGAGAGCACTGCACCTACTTCTTAGGGTTTAATGCAGCCCTCCAACAGCCATCTTTTATCTTATCTAACCATAAAGGTTCAATTGCAAAATGAAAACACAATATTGTTTACAATTCAAGCTCATTAGCTTGTATAGTTGTATAAATCTGAATTCAGTTCAGAATCATTACTTTTTGGCATCTTTGCTTCTTAATAACCAGTCACCATAATCCTATTGGGCAGGATTGGTTTTAAACCATTAAACATCACATGACCACTTTTTCTTATGCTTACATAAGCTCTTTACACAGAGGCTAAATTATCTATATAGTATCACCACTGGTGTAAGTCAATGTAATCAATGGATGCAAGAAGATTTGTGCATAAAATCACTACCTAGTGGCTAATATCTCCAAATGAGTTATTTAGTTTCATCAGTGAGGAGCCTTGGATCTGAGAGCACTGGTGGCACTTACTCTATGGAAAGTTTAGCCTCTGTACAATCAGCTTGTGTAAAGAGATGGAGATCGTGTGATGTTTAATGGTTTAAAACCAATCCTGCCCAATAGGATTATGGTAACTGTGGTTATTAAAGAACCAAAGACACTGAAAATATGGCTGCTGAATTGAGTTCAGATCGATACAATTACACAAGCTAATGAATTTGAAATAAAAACATTATTTTGTTTTCATTTTGTACTCAAAGTTTTATAGTTAGCTAATAAAATAAAAGATGGCTGCTAAAGGGTTGCAATATATCCTAAGATCTAGGTGCAATGCTCTCAGATCCATGATTCTTCACTGATGAAATCCTAAGATCTAGGTGCAGTGGTCTCAGATCCAAGACTCTTCACTGATGAAAGCCACAAGCTAGAAACCAGTCAGGAGATATTAGATGAGTAGTCATTAGATAGGAATTTTGTGCACAAACCTTTTTGTGTTCATTTATTACTCTGGCTTGCACTGGTGGCACTACTCTATGGAGAGTTTAACCTCTGTGTAAACAGCTTATGTAAACATAAGAAATAATGATCACGGGATCTTTAGTTGTTTAAAATATATTCCACCATGGCACACTATAATCATTTGCACAAATATTAAAATAAATTCATTAAAATTTTGATAAATTTTCTGAGCATGGTGATAAATGTTTTGGAAGTTAATCTTTAATATTTTAATTTCTTTGCCAGCAATAGGTATATCTGATATGTTATTGCTAATGTTGTTTTGTTTTAAGGTAATTTATCATCATTACACATATGAAGTTTTACATTTGATTTTAACAGAATTGTATACATGTATAAAATTACTGTCTGAATTCAGCTGTATAAGATTTGGAATACCATTGAAGGTGAATCAATAAATCCCTTTAGAGTACCATGCTAATGTATTCCAGATGTAGCTAAACCATAATCTGAATTTAAGGTCTCATGATTCAAAGCAGATGTAAACTTCTTCTTTAGTTGTACATTTTAAAATTTTTCTTTAACATATAAACTTAAAATAAACACCTTTTTGCTGTTTATTATGATATAAAATCTCTATCATGATGAGTAATGTCTATATATAATATTCTTTTTTGAAAGAATGAAAAAAAGATTTTTTTTTTACTTTTAGTGACCTCCTTGTTGTTTTTCTTTGTTGTTAAGTAATATCCAAAGTTTCTGATCATTATATTTGATTTTGCTCTTGGACATTATTGTTATAAAATTTAACTGGGTAATTAATCTTCATTACAACAAAACTCATTTAAATAATTATTTATAAGTATACAAATACTCATAATTGCATTTATACATATACATGTATAATATCTGTTTATTAATTATCTTATGAAGTGTTTGTATTGATGTGGCAAAGTGACATGATAGCTTTTATTTCCAAATTTTAAATGTTGCTTTAAATTTTAATGTAAAAAATTATTTCTCCTAAAATTTGAGTGATATCTTGAAGTAATTTTATTGAACAGATAGTGCATTTTCATTTAAGAAGATATCAATTATATAAGGTCATTATTATTTTCTATTTTTATTTTTATGACTATTGAAATATATTCTTACTACCTAATAAGATGGAAATGAAGTAATGTGGAAAATGTAGAGACAACTATTAAAAATGTTGCTATATAGTGGTTTTATGTAGATGATATTTTTGACTAAAATTGGTGATGTATACTCCAATGGTGCATACCTCCCCACTAAAAGAAAATTTCATGTAGAAACTATATAATACATATAAATGTTGGTGGACAACCAATAAATTTCAAATAATGCAACAGAACTACTCATTAACTGAGTCAAATGTCTTCTCCAAATCAATAAATTAAATATATAAATTATTCATTTGTTCCCAACACTTTTTTGCATCTATCTGACAACAAAAACTACCTATAGTGCTTTTTAATTTTCTAATTTTACTATCTATGTAAAATCTTTGTAAATGCTACACAAAAGATACATGCATTCAATGATTTTAGCTGTACCATAATGAGATATCTCATGGCAATAAAAGAAAATATTCATACAACTCACTCATTAACATGAAACTGAATTGATCAACTATTAGTCAACCTTGATATTGAATTAGATATATGAATGAAAAAAGATACCAGGTTTAAATTCAACCACTGATAATAAAGTGAAATGAGTGATTGTCAACTAAATGATACTTTAATTCCTTGAGGATCATTATAATTCCATCTTGAGCTAAATGGTGAACTACATGTTCACTAACCAGGGACTCTTGGTTTGGATAGATTTTGGGAATGTTAGGAAACCTCTACTGAAAATCCTCTTATAATATCAAAATTTATCATTTTTACTGGGATTCTTTTCTACAAGATACTTTGTTATGAGCCCATAATATCCCTTGGCTTGTGTTTCACTATTAACCTACTTAAAATTTTGATCACAATCCGACATCTATTGTTTAACTGATTCCTCCAAGAAAAGACTTAGGCAAGTGTTATGATTCACAAGTAGAAAACATACCATACCTTCTATCCACACCTCTACCTATCATATATTTACTCATTATCAGTGATTAACATATTTTCACCAACTAGTACATGAAGTACTATTGTTATGATGGGATTTATGAGATTAGCATGAATCTTAGCCTTATCATTTCTTTTACTACTTATATTAATGACTTAATAATTAATAAGCTTTATTACTACTTATAACACTGAATATTGTAGCACAATATATGCCATGACCTAAGTACAACTCTGCCTAGAGGTCTTCTATTTACTTTTTCTAGATCTCTTACCTTCATTAATATGTGAAATATTTTAGTTATGTCCTACAAAACTATATATATATATATATATATATATGTATATATATTTATATACATATATATATATATATATATATATATATATATTATGTAATGAATATACATTACCTATATAAAAAAGAATTTAATAAATTGGGTATTTTTAAACTGTCAGTATCTCTTTACACAAAATAATAAATACAAAAGTAGAAAGTAAGAAAAAACAATAAAATGATTTGATATTCAAGACGTTTAATAATCCAATCCTGTAAGTCATATTTTTCCATTGCATCATTGTTTGCATTTCCCATTAAATATTTTTTTCTTCTTACCACAGTTTTATCATAATGCTTCTATTTCAAATGTGTTTCAATAATGAGTGCATAAATAATATGTTTATTATTAAGAATACTGGAAATCATTAAACCTCACAAATATATAAAATATTGCATGTAATTGATATATTAAGAAAGTGTGACCATCTACATTTATGACACAGTCACAAAGTATTCAGGGTAGACCATTATATACTTCTGACATTGATGTTACAAAAAAATTATGAGATAGGTTTAAATCTAATAATTTACTACAATCATCCTATACTTTAAATTTGTAATCCTTAGCTACTGTCACTATGAAGCTATTTAGAAGATTGCAGGTGACTTTTAAAATTAAGTTATTATGACTTTGTCTTAATGAAGGCCTAGTGCTTGATTGTAGGAATTTGATAAAATACTGCTTATCGACAATAAATAAAATTTTCTCTGGGCAAGAATTTTATGTTGTAGCATAAAATATATCATTATTTTGACCAGGTGTGGATTGCAATTTTCCACCCTAAATTATGTTTCAACATTATACCTTTTTTGATATTGTTCAAGTAGAATATTTATAATGTAAATCCTTAGGTTGTATAGAGGATGTGAATTTTTATTAATATACTCACTTCTTTGTTTAGCCTTCCAATTTTATAAAATACCTTCTTGGTCTTTAGAGAATGTACCTTTGTTTTCACATAATTTTCATATGTACATGTCTTACAAATCTCCAAAAGATTTTTTAAAATTTAATCTTATGTTTGTAGCACTCACAAGCTGTTATTGTGTATGGCAATTAAAATGTGATCTTATATCAGACTCATGTTTACATTCATTAGAGTAATATTTATAGCTCTCAGAAATGATCAATAATAGGTTGCATCAAGTAATTCCATTTCACTGTCATAAAAAATATTCATGACAATAACTCTTTTGGTACCATGAGTTATTTGGATATTTATAAACTTTTTTTATCTTATATCTGAGGACCAAAGTTTGAGTGCTTTAACTTTCTGATGAATTTATTATATACTTTGTTCTGATAGTTACCCACATCTTGTAGAACTTTTCCGTTAGAGTTACATCTAAGACAATGAAGGCTACAATCTATTTCATATGACTCATTTAACTTCCTAATATATTTCATATTTCTAGAGATCTTATTATAAATCACTCTTCTATATATCTGATGAATTTGGTGCTATTCAGTTTTATAATCATAACAAGAGAGCTTAAATGACTTTCCAAAAGAATTCTCAAGCCAGTATTCTCTAAAAAGATCTTTCACCTGACTCTCATCTAGTTTATGTCTATTTACAACACTTATGGTGATAGTTATTATTGAAAAATACCTCTTCATTAAGAGATATAAGCTTATGATTCCCAATTCCATAATCACCCTTTTCAAATATTTTTGAGTTAACTCTAACTTGTTCTCTAATCTTTTAGTTTCTTCTCTCAGATCTTTAAAATGTGTGTTCCATTTATCATATGCCTCTTTCAATTTGGTTTCCAAATCTTATTTAAATTCTTCAAATCATGCATTAGATGCATTGAACCTCACATTAACTTCATCTTTCAATTCTCTAAAATCCATCTTTGTTCTTCCATTTCTTGTTTATACTTTCAAATTTCTTATTAAAATATGTTTTCTGCTTGAAGAAATTTTTTTTTACTTTCTACTTTTGTGTTTCAAATATCTTATTTATACTTTCAAAACTCTTATTGAAATCTGTCTTCTGCTCTATTAATTGTTCATTTAGTTCCTGTCAAGGACTGATGATCATGAAATCTAAACTCATAGTACCAGCAACTAATTCTTGTTTCTAGGCTAACATAGTAATGCCTGATAAAAAAAACTTTACACATAAGTCCATGTCCACATTGAGTGAGAAGAATTTATTTTATGGTGCACTAAATAAAAATCTGAACAAAATTAAATATACTTTATTAGTATGAAAAAACACAAATAAATGTTTATTATAGTAACAATAAAATAACATTGTTTATATAAGTAATATAACACAATAATAACGTATTAATAAGAAGGATGCAATTGATTTTGAGATAGAATTTTGTCAAAATGCAGCTCAAATTAAATAAACAAACACATAACTTGTCATCTATCATCTATAATCATTTCTATTTTTTGATTTTATTTCCATAAGTGCAAGAAACTTGATTCATAAAGATATAATGATTCAAAAAGCAACAGAGATTTAACAGGCTATAGTAGCTAATTGAAGATATTGGCTTCTGAGCAAAATCCAAAATTCTGACAATTTAGCACAGAAAATGAGGCATTGCAGACAGGATCATTTTCAAGTCTATTCAATTTTCTTCTCCTGTTAATGTTAATGGCAGATGTGTACTATTGTAATATGCAAAAAGATTGATGACCCACTGGTATCTTTGATAATCAAATGATGGGAAATATTTAGAAAATGATACAGAGAGGTTTTAAAGTCTTCTGCACTTCTGAAAAAATTTTAAAATTTGTTTGAAAAAGCTTCTATGCCTGGGAAGCAATCAAGCTGCAAGTTTTTAACTTTCCTGGTCCACAGTTCTAACTTGTTAGTGAAAGACTTTAATTTGCTTGTAATTGTAATACATTCATTCACTCCTTGCAGAGTCAAATTTAAAATGTTTAACTTTTCAAAAACATGGTGGAGAAATGCTACTTCAAGCCATTAATTAATTCAAATCCAGAATTTTCATCATCAAAGAAACATTATTTCAATTTTCAAAAAGATAAATCATGTGAGCACTTTTTCCTTTGAGATCCATTGCACTTCTATATGAAACAGTAAACTCTTAAAATCAAAATCCATAGTTTTACACAGGGATGCAAAGATGTGAAAGGTAGAGAATGTGATTTTATGTAATTCCACACTTTAACAATGTTGTCCACCATCTTCAGTAGACCATCAAGTAGAGATTTTGCATCAAAACTTCATTGGGGAATCATCCAGTGTATAATTTTAACTTGTGGTTTTTTTTTGTAATACATGAGCCACAAAGCCTTATATATGACCCTGCATGGATGGAGCACCATCCCTCTAAAAAAGACATTTTGGTTTACCAGGTTAAAGACATCTGTCATTCTTTTTTTCAATTCACAAGAAATGAAAAACTGACATGATTTTACTGCCTCTGATAATTCACAGAAATGAAATTGTTTGAGATTTGTTGCTGATAGCTATACTTTCATTGATTTGTAAGGCCCATACATTTTTGAATTTATTTTTTGCTTCAGTGAAATATTTGCTAAGATGATCATCAATGTCTCATGAAATGTCTTGAATTTTACAAGAAACTGTGTGGGCTGATAATGGAATAACCTTAATTTGTCAGCTTCATCATTCATAATTATGCCAATGGTTATCTACAAAGTTGGTAAAATAATGCTTTCAGCATCAGAATGTGGGTTTTCTTCTTTGCCAAAAGCTGGGCAATCTTATAACTGGTGATTTGAGTTTTTTCAAGAGAGAATAAAATATTTTCAGCCTTTTTGATTGAATTTTTAAATTATTTTTAACATCTCAAAGTATTCTTTTGGTTTGAGCTTATGTTGTGGATGATTTATTATTAAATGACATTGAAATTTACTGGGAACAATAATTTCATTTGAGAGTATTGTTAAACAAATCAGACAAAAGGAACCAAATTGTTTTTTTTCTGATGATATAAACCATATTGGATGTAATTTTCATTATATTTTCGTTTTCATAAGGTGGATTTTTTATTTTGGTGTTTATCTTGTTTGATGTGACTCTCTTTCTCATTTTTCTGAGGTCTCAATAAAATTTTCTCCATGTTTAAAATATTTTCTCTTCACTAAAAATCAATTAGAATTAACATAAAATAATTTATGTAAATTATAATAAATCATAAACTACAAACTATTATGACTACTAAACAATTTAGTTACATACAATCCCTATTTAACTTTATTAATGCAGAAATGTAATATATTATAGCAAAACTGTTGTTATTGTGTAATGCAATCAATTATATTTACAGTATTTTGCACTATATTTACAATTTCAACTGTTTTAAACTAACCAATAACTAACTAATCACTATCATTATTATTTATATAACAAATCGCTCAATTTATTTTACCACAGTACCCACTTTCCCAAGGTGATTTCTGCCCTACTCTGTCCACTGCCATTATATATATTCAATGTGGTATTATTCCAGAACATGCTTGAAGTTTGCAAATAATCTTGGATTTTTGTTTCCTGAAACTACTGCAGGGTACTTATAATTGAATAGTCTGTGGTGTCTTCACATGTTATTTACCTATATCTTTAAATCTTTTGTGGCACACCTGGAATATTTTATGATGCACTACAGTATCATGGCACCCATTTTGGCAGACTCTGTCTAAGTCAACATTTATTTATGGGTATGCACAACATGCAAAATACTAATAAAAATAATTACTATATTATATTATGTCTATTTCTTGGTGAGTTACATCAATAATGACTTAAAAATGCATCAACTGGTGCTGTCACAATATTTCATGTTAAATCCTAACAGATTAATTAAAATGACTAGTGATGTCTTCTACTCAAAAGAAAATACTAATTGATTTACTGGACTTTGGTACAAGTTCCTTAAAATTGATTTATTGTTGGGTTCTCAATATATATATATATATATATATATATATATATATATATATATATATATATATATATATATATATATATATATATATATATATATATATATATATATATATATATACGTAAGGTGCCCACAAAACAGAAAGTCTATTGAATATAAAGTTGAATTTAAACTTATCTTAGATAAATAACTTTGGTAAAATTAATGCTAATTTGATTCCCCAAGTCAAATGATTCATACCACTATAAGATTGCAAGATACATAAAATCATATGAATGCTAGTGCAATGTATATAGGATAAGGTTTTATAAAATAATATCCTATTCTTTATTTGATCTTAATAAATGTAAAAGATAAGATTGTCCAAATTATACTCTTACATGTCATCATTTATTCATATGCCTTGTTTGACTAAAAAAAATAAAAGTTGTAACTATAAATTAATAATAACAATAATAATAATTTGTTTCTGCTGAGTTGTAGTGATTTACAAATAATATTAGTAAAATATAAGCTAATAAATATAATACATGTTGTTTATTTAATGTATAAACCTCTTATAATGTTAAACAAATGTCAAGTTCAAAATTAAAGGAAAATATGTGATTATTCTCATTTAGTAAATATATGAAGTTTATATAATTTTATGACTTTTTCAGATTTAAAATGACATGAAATCTAAATAAGTTTAAGTAGAATATAAAATGTTTATTTGATGATAATTCAACTAATTATCAAGTTGTTCCTTCAATTTATGTACATATTTATAACATCTATTTATAACTATAACATGCACATATATTAACCATTAATTATACAAATAAAAACACTTAAAAAGTTGAAGGTCAAGAAGTAATAAAACAAATAATTTCTACATGTACATAAACATTTTAAAGGATTCAGTGCATACTGCATACTAATTTATAGACGTTTCATGAGAGATTTAAATCAATAACTGTTGACAATAAATACCTAACTCTGTTTGAACTCAATAATGTTAGTTCCATAACTCATCTAATATTGTAATTTTTCATTATCCATATTTGTAATGTATCATCCATATTTATATCCATTTCATAAAGAGTGTAACACAGATATTAATTAGTTTAATAAATGTTTTGAGAATAACTGTTGACAATTTTTCCTTAACAAATCATTAAGTGACTTTGTTGTCAGCAGTCTTATTTAATCCATATTAGTTTGCTTTTTATAATTCAATATTGCATAACTTCAATCTTTAGCAGTAGAGATAGAAATTAATAAACTGTCTAAACTACTTACATTTCTTTGAAAGGTTTGTTTAACTCCATTATTATATGTATATTCCAAGAGATAAATGTAAAATATATTCGACTTTGGCACAAAAATCCTCAGGCATTAAGATTTGAACAAAAATAAATTCATTAAAATTATGGTAATATATATATAAACAACAAAAAAAAGACTTATAAATCCAATAAATAATATTATATTTCAACCAGAGGACTGGTTTTCATCAGAAAGAAAAAAAATACACAGTAAAATGGCGATAATCAAAAATTACAGATTTGGTAAAAGATTAAAAATTTAACAAAACCCCTCTGATTGGTCACAAAATCTAACACAGAATATCTACCCAATCAAAGACAAAATTCAAACAAAAAAAAAAAAAAAACTACATTCCCTCCTAATCAAGCTTAAATTCTATTTAAATTAAAATATAAAAATAAAAAATCCAAAATTAAAAATTAAAATATACATATGTGCATACATAGAAAAATTAAACTATGCTCACATACAAAAAATAGCTGTGCTCACATTAATATTCATTAAAAACTAAAATACTTATACATTTTAATCAAAAATTATAGTTAGTGCAAAGTACAATAATTTATAACTAATTATTTATCTATAAACCAATTAAACACAGATATTAAACATCCATGTAACCAATCTTTACATAAAAAACCTCATATAAGAAATTTTTTACATAAAAAACACACATATAGAAATCATTTAGGAGACCAGGTAACCCAGAGATGTAATAGTTCCAGTGTTCAAATTCAGTCCATGTGGTTCTAAGGTCTTGAATTTAAAAATAAAAAAACTCTCCTTTTGTTTCCTCTCCCTTGTAGAAGAAAAACCTTCCTGAAGAATCACTACTTTTAAATCATCAATTGAATGATTCGGTAAGTTAAAATGTTTTGAAACCGGTCTATCTTTATTCTTATGCAAAATGTCAAATCTATGATTAGTCATTCTGACATGTAAACTATTTGCTGACTCTCCTATATACTGGTTTAAACATCTACTACACTCTATCAAATATATCAAATTAACACTTTTACATGTAACATAATCAGGAATATACCATTTGAAATTACAATTCTTAGTACTAAAGACCACTTTTGTCACAACAATATGTTTACATGTAAAATATATTTTATCTTTACATGGAGAACATCCTTTTTCCTGTATAGAACTACTAATAAAATTTGTTTTGACAAGTATATCTCTAAGTGATCTATGTTTTTGAAATACAGCCTTAGATGGATCAGAAAAAATAGATTTTAAATAATTTGTGGACTGTAATATGTTAAAATGTTTTGCCAATATCCGGTTAATATTAGGTAAATCTCTATTAAAAGTAAGAACCAATGGTGGAACATCTAATTGCTTTTTACTCTTTTCAGATAAAAGAAGTTTCTTTCTATCAATTAAAGAAGATCTCCTTACTGCATTATCCAACAATGTCTTAGGATACCTCATATTGAGCAATCTATTATATAAAATACTATTATTTTGCTGAAGAAATTTCTCATCATTACAAATCCTCTTCATCCTTAAAAATTGACTATAAGGAATATTAGCCTTTAAATGTTTAGGTTGGTTATTATAAAACTGTAGATAGCGGTTATTATCAGTTGGTTTCCTATATACAGTAGTAGTAAGAACTCTATTAGTGTAAATAACTTCAACATCAAGAAAATGAGCAATTGATTTTGAAAAATTCATTGTGAAATTAATATGTTTATTAAAATTATTTAAATAACTTAAAAAATTATGAAGTTCAACTTCACTATGTGACCATATCATGAAAATGTCATCTATATATCTAAGCCAAGTGTGAGGTTTCAGCTTAGCATTATCAAGTATAGAGGACTCCAGTTTTGACATAAAAATATTCGCATAACTTGGGGCCATCTTTGTACCCATTGCAGTAACTTGTTTCTGTAAATAGTATCTAGAATCAAAAGTAAAAAATTATTTCTTAAAACCAATTATATTAATTTAACCATAGTAGTAATAAGACCATGATCATACTCTCTATCTTGTAAAGCACATTTAATAGCCTCAATTCCATCATCATGAGGTATATTTGTGTATAATGATACAATATGCAAAGTAACCAAAAAACAATCAACTGGTAATTCAGATTTAATATTTTCTAACACACAAAGAAAATGAGTAGTATCTTTAACATAAGAATTAAATGATGGTGGAATAAATTTAATAATATTATCAACATATGCTGAAATATTTTCTGTAGGACTACCAATACTAGCTACAATAGGTCTGCCTGGACAACCAGGTTTATGAATCTTTGGCAAAATATAAAAACTACTAGGATAAATTTTGGTTGGTACTAAAAAGTTATATACATTATTATTTATAAGACCCCTAGCTCTCATATCTTTTAAACTAAAAAGTATACCCTTGAATAATGAATTAATAGTGGTTAGTGAAATAGGCTCATAAAAAATTTTATCATCTAAAAGCTCCAGAGCTTTTTTAACATAATCATCTTTATTCAAAATTACTATTGATCCACCTTTGTCAGCTGGTTTTATAATAATATCCTGTCTTTTCACTAAATTACGTAATGCATTCATCTCTCTCAATGTTAAATTACTCTTATACTTACTATGTTGTTTAAGTCTAATTTCATTAATAATATCCTGATATACATTATCAATGTAAGTATCTAATAACACATTCCTTTGATGTGGTGGTGTCCAATCAGATCGTAATTTTCCAATAGTATCACATTCTTGGTTTCCAAAAAATTCTCTTAATCTAAGTCTTCTTGAAAAATTATCTAAATCCTGATGAATTTTAAATTCATTTTTTTGATAAAATGACTGAACTGTAGGGCAAAAAGATAAACCTTTATTTAACAGTGAACATTCTGCCTCACTAAGATAATGTTAGTTAGATTAATCACATTGTTTTTCTTATTAGCTAAACATAAAAAGTCATTGCTATAAATATTTGAGTTAGATTTATTAGTATTTCCAGAAACTAAAATATTGTTAGTGCATTCAGAAGAATCTGTAACTCTATGAACCAATGCTAAACCAGCATCACTATTAAGAACAGACGGTAACATTTCAGCACAATCTAATGAATGTGAAGATGATATAAATGATTGATCAGTATCAATTGGAATCACATCCGATGTAGAAATATCTGACACAGTATGATTATTAGAAGTCATACAATTAATCAGTGTTTGTGACTGATTAGTAACTAATTCAAATCTTAGCTTATTACCCATAACTTTGAACCAATGATACATTTTATTATGAAATTTCTTCACCAATAACTTCTCTCTCAAAAAAACCCATTCCTGTAATTCCTTCTGTTCATATATATTCATTAAATTACAACTACCAAAATGTATAATTTCTTTTTCAATTAATTTAAGTCTTACCAAAAATGCATCTTTCAAAATATGTATTAATGCAACATATGCTTCTCTTATTGTATTATCCCATTTAATTGCATGTTCCCTAGGAAATTGGTCTATGTTAACAATAATTTTTATTCTGAGGCCTTTAGGAATTATGTTATTGTTAATAAAATATGCAAAATTACTAATATGTTGTCTATATCTAACTAATTTCTCATATAATTTTCTAAGTTTAAGAAACGATGTACTATGTAATGTTTGTCAATTACTTATAACCTGCTTATTATTTAAACGTCTAGAAAAACGTTTAGGGATTGCCCCTGTATTAATTAATGTTAGACCCTGTAAATATTGTTTACTAGAATAATCCCTACTAATATCAAACTCTGTATATATATATATAATTTTATCATGCACAACTTCTTAGCACAGTTATACATGTTTTGGAAGTTAATCTTTGATATTAAAATTTCTTTGCCTAATATTGTTTTTTTTTCTAAGCCAATTTATCATGTTACATATATGGGGTTTATGTTTCATTTTAAGAAAATTACATAAATATAAAATTGTTGTTTAAATTCAGCTGTGTAAAATTGAAATATCACTGAGGATGAATCAATAAATCCCCTTAGACTACCATGCTAATATGTTCCAAGTGTAGCTAAGCCATGATCTGAACATAAGAACTTGCCATTCAAAAAAAATGTAAACTCCTGTACATTAAAAAAACATTTCATAAACATATAAAAATGGATTAAACACATTTTCACTGTTTTTTGTAATACAAAATTTAATGATCAAATTCTTCTTTGAGTGGGTAATGTCTATACATATAAACTAATATATTTTTTCAAAAGACTTGTGATATCAAAATTTTGTGATCATTTTGATTTGCTTGTGGTATTATTGTTATAAAATTTACTGAGTAATCTTCATTACAACAAAACTTATTTAAATAATATTTACAAATACATGTATATACATTATTGCATTTATACACATACATGTATAGCGTCTGTTTAGTAATTATATTATGAAGTGGGTGTATAAAATAAGTGTTTTATGTGGCAAATTTAAATGATGATTATTACTGGACATTTGAAATGTTGCTTTAAATTTTATTGTAAAAAATATTTCTCTTAAAATTTGAGTAATATCTTGAAGTAATATTATTAAACAGATAGTGTGTTTTCATTAAATAACACATCAATTATATTAGGGTATTATTTTTTACTATTATCTTTATGTCTATCAAAATGTATTCTTACTACCTAATAATGTGGAGATGAAGTAGTGTGGGAATTGCAGATAGAACTGTTAAGTATTTTTCTAATTAGAGGTTTTGTATAGATAATAAAAAAATTATAGTGCATATTTCGACTAAAATTGGTGATATATATATATATATATTGAAACAGACAGATCGGAGAACCGATCTTCGTTTCAGGTGTTTTTATGTACGGTAATTCAAACCACTGTTCGCCCGCAGTGAGATTTTGTCTATTTTAATTTATAATAAAAATTAGTTATATATTTTATAGTTTATCAGTCAATATGTAAAGATTCCGTCTATAAATGTCGCAAACCATGAAATAATATTTGTGTGTGCGTGGTTTGCGAATTTATATCATTTAATTTAAAGTTTCAGTGCGGGCGTATTTGTTTTAAATTTTAGTTTTAAAATTGTATAAAGTCGTCTAAAAATACTGATCAAAAATCACATTCCTTTGATCAGTGTTTTTAATTAAAATCTAATTGCACAAATGTTCAGAGCAATTAAGTTGTATTCAAAATTAGTAAGGAATTTTTATATGTAATTAATGTATCGATTTAAAAATGGCATATTAAATTAAAAGATTGCTAAAAACAGATAATTGATTGTTGGTCAAGCTGCATCGCTAGAGGCTAGAGAAAGTAGGCGGAGCCTAAAACAAAAACAAGTCGGAAAGGTCAGCAGTGGCTACTTTAGAGAAAAACTTACATTCTAACTTTGGTCGTGTTTGAGAGAGGTAGTCTCGAGACAACACAGCAGTTAATAATAATTCAAATATCTTATTAAGAAGTTTACCAGTGAATCGCAATGTTGATGGGCTAATTGCCAGGAGCTGGTCTCTGCCCGCCAATATGGATCCTCGTGCCGCTGTTTGATCATGTTTCATATACTTCAGAATTTCCAACTTCCAATCTCAAAATTTACTATGCCTTACAAATAACTTTCAAAAATGCGCGCCTACGTTCGTTACAAACCAAGCTGGATGAAGAAAGAAGAGAACTTTGTTACACGAACTTTAACTTTCTTACGTGCTTAATATTATCAATCAAGTAAATCATATGTAAGTTTTTTTTATATCATTTATAATGCTATTATTTAACCTGTCAGTAAATTTTCTTTTCTTTTTTTTAATCCTCTGCTCTAGTCTTTAGAAATCATTTATAAAATTGTAATTAATAGTAATAATATTTCAACTGAATGCATTTATATTTTCTTATGTTGCTTATTTCATGAACAAACATTGCCAATAGTAATATTTCCAACTCTGTGTAAACTAGTGTGTAATAATGATCAATTTAATTTAAAAGTAATTTCATGTTCTGAATTAAATATTCTTTCACATTCCGAGTTAGTAAATGTTAAATCACTTTATTATTCTATGTTAAGTTGTTATAAAATTACAATCTAAGTTTCAATCTTAAATATATATATAATAGTTTCAAAGTGTTCATTAATGTTATGTATAATATGAGGAATAATTCACTGAATAATTTGATACTATCGCTACCGCCTGTCAACCCGAAGGGTTAGAGTTTCAGAGTAAATTTAACTAATTATTGTTCTCACCGTCAGTTTAATTTCGCTATGTTTTTATTGGGATCAGGATCTCAGCCTGTGGCGTAGAAACAGACAAATAGTTTCCAGGTTTTATATAATTTCTTTTAAAAATCCGCTTCCAGTATTCGTCCTTCACGTCTGTGGCAATGCCTTCCCTTCGCTGAAGTTAGCGTCTCGCCATTCTACCATTGGGGAATGAAAGCAGTTTTTCTTTCCCGGTAATCTCTTGGATCACCGGGGTTCGAAATGATCCCGGCTGGTTGTCGTGTCCCGGAGCTACTTGGGGGCATTAAGCCTTGTCAAAGTACAAGCCGCCCGGTATTCCGTTAATGCACCGCAATTGATTACTGTAGGGCTTTTGAATCCAGGCAACCACCAGTTCATCTATCTTCCATGTCGTATTTATATAAAACCACCAGTTCATTTATCTTCCATGTCGCATTTATATAAAACCACCAGTTCATCTATCTTCCATGTCGTATTTATATAAAACCACCAGTACATCTATCTCTTATGTCGTATTTATATAAAACCATCTCCACTGTTCGTCTACGTTCCGGCTCGAGCCTATTCTAATAAAATAAGTTAATAAAAATCTTTAGAGAAATATTTTTCCAGTGCTCAAATACTCTGATTCTCTTAACCACCCGTCAATCATTTAACTACCCAGCTATTGGCATAAGTTTGTTTATTAAATAAAACGTTCACTAAAGACTAGTAGCCAAATACAAGAGGATTCATGGAAGTCTTACCGTACTGTTAACATTATATTTATATGCTGTATATTTCCATTATATGAACACTATATTTATCCGCTTTCTATTTGTCTTATTTAACACTATATTTATATGCTTTATATTTTGCTTATTAAACACTTTATTTAATTAAATTTTTGTGTCCTCCACCTTATTACTCTCTAAGTCTATTTAGCCACTTACTGTCTGTATTGGCAACTTAAATATATACGTTACATGAATGACCGTCCCAGTATCTAGAGTCTAATAAACCTATATATCATTAACTGTAAGAATTTAGTCCATGTTCTAAGCTGAGCTAGAAAAGGGATAACCCCGTGCTGTTATAAAGTCATCATCGGTTAGTCATACCGGGGTTTGGGTTTGAATTCAGTTGGCGTTTTGGGAATTTATTCTTAAACGTGGACTGGGTTTGAACTCGGGTACTGTGTATGAGTAAGCGTGGTGGATTTATACCGGTACAGTTATTATATTTTTGGACGCCCTCCGTGGTGCTCGATGGAAGAAATCTCCCACACCCTGCAGAGTGAACGGAAGGAAACAGTTAAATGATAAAAATATTCAATTTTTTTTGTGTCGAGTCATAATATTGATACGTATTTGGCGTATTAAAATGCGCAAGTGAAAACTATAGTAATAAAACAAATGTATATAAATTTTTTTTTCCCTTACACAAAGGTTCAGTATATAATCCTCCCAAATATTGTTAAGTCAGAGTGAAGATTTTTTTTTTGAAAAGAGAGCAGAAGCAATTCGTGAGTGTAATTAATTAAAATAAATGAGTTATTCCATAATGTTTTTGTGAGTTCATTCTTGTCGTTTAAATCATATGAAAAAATAAAGAAGTAGAATTAAGTCCAGTTCTAAAAAAATAAAAACGTGTACGCGTATATATATTTGTGTACGTATATATATATATTTTCGTTTGTTGTGAAAAATATTTTTTTGAAAAAAGAAGAAAGAAGTAGGATTATTCTTGTGTTTTAAAAATAAAAACGTGTGTGCATATATATGTATGTTGTAATATAAAAAAAAAACCTTACCGGAGTCAGTATTAAATTTTTTTTGCATATATAAATCTTAAATCAAAAATTATTAGGTCATATAAAAGTATATATTTGGGGATCAGTAGATTAAATTATCTATTGGTCACATGTTGCTGGCTGGCGCCTATCAAATAAATTTGTCAGCAAACATGTTTGTCCATACAGCAGTGGCGAGTGTTGTTTTAAAAGAGAGTAGGGTGGCATATATAAAAAGAGAGAATTACTGACAGAAATACAAAAAAATACTATGTTATGTACCCATTATGAATATGTATGTATTATAGGACTGAGGAGAACAGTGCGAACTGGGTGAAAGAAAGTTTTTTTTTCCCTGTATATTTTTAGTAATGATTTTAGACATGTCATATTATATTCCTAAATAAAGAAAAAAAGCGTAGATAACAAAAACCAGACTGAACGTAGGCGAAGGAAGAAAGAGAGAAAGGAAGTAAGCCACACAAACAGTATCAGCAGCGGAGGAGGATTTGGCACAAGGAGCAGGGATCAGTAACCTTTTATGAAATATACAAATCAAAGCGTTGTACGAATCAAAGTCTTATGCTAAAAACATTTCTAAGGAAAAACGAAGCAGAAATGGCAGAAATAGAAGGAAACAAACAGAGGGAGCACGATCGCGATGCGAAGTTTAACGCGATCCTCAGAGAGGGGAGAGAGGACAGAAAGATCATGATGGCCATGTTGGCGCGTATGGTACAGATTGAAGAATGGTATATGGGGTCGGACGTTAAAACAGTTAGGGAAGGTAAAGAAATTATTAGTGCGAGGAGTGGAGCAGAGGACACAGAACCTCAACCAACTAAAATAAGGTTGGAACCTCATGAGATTAGATTAGTGAATACAAATGCCAACTCTACTCAACAAAAATGTAAAGAATTAGATTTGACAGAGATTACTCATAGTCAAAGTTTTACTCTAGCAGATTTAGCCAAGAATGAAGAAAGTATTGAGGAAATGGTGGTTTCAAATTTACTGCAAGCCAGCCCATCTCAAAGTGATTATATCAGTTTAGTACCTTCTAATGGAGTGGCTGTATCGATGTTGAAAGATATCAATAGAACAAAAGATACTGTTTTGAATAAATCTTCTGAAATCATAAGTAATAATTCTGAGTTATCTTTTCATAATAATGATAAAGATGTTCTGTGGAAAAGTGATGATGAAAGATTAATGAAGTCATCAAAGTTAAAGTTTAAAAATGATGCTGAATGGCCTCCTGATATGAAAAGGAAGAAAGTGGACAGATCTTTAGTTGTGTACAATGCTGCACATTTTAATAAAATCCATGATTATTTGTTTATGAAATATGATCAGAACAAAATTGATGAGGAACTGAACTCTTTAAACAGAAATGATAAACTTTGTTTTAAAGCATGGACATATGTTAAAAAAAATAGTTTCATAAAAAATGGAGAAAAACTTCTCAACTCCCAAAGTGAAAATGTTATAATGGATGCCATTAGATCACAGAAAGTTAGAGAAATTCTTTTAAAGCAAGATACTTTTAATAATGAACAATATAATAATATACCAAAGCACAATATTGTGACCGCTTTTGCTATTTTAGTAAGAGATCTAAAAAGACATACCTATAACCCTTATATACCTCCCGACCCAGGGAGAAGGTAGAGATATACAAAATGATAACCCGGGAAATGACCACTATGACATGCACATGATGATGAGAAAAGGAATTACGGCAATATACCCACCTTTGTAAATATTAAGTTCAAACCCTCACCCAGACTGTTCTCCAAGGTCAATCAATTATGTGAAAAAAGAGAAAGAAAAACTGTTAATCAGAAATTATGTATAATCATTTTTTTTTGTTGTTTTTTTTTATAAAGTGACAAGAAATGAAACAGACAGATCGGAGAACCGATCTTCGTTTCAGGTGTTTTTATGTACGGTAATTCAAACCACTGTTCGCCCGCAGTGAGATTTTGTCTATTTTAATTTATAATAAAAATTAGTTATATATTTTATAGTTTATCAGTCAATATGTAAAGATTCCGTCTATAAATGTCGCAAACCATGAAATAATATTTGTGTGTGCGTGGTTTGCGAATTTATATCATTTAATTTAAAGTTTCAGTGCGGGCGTATTTGTTTTAAATTTTAGTTTTAAAATTGTATAAAGTCGTCTAAAAATACTGATCAAAAATCACATTCCTTTGATCAGTGTTTTTAATTAAAATCTAATTGCACAAATGTTCAGAGCAATTAAGTTGTATTCAAAATTAGTAAGGAATTTTTATATGTAATTATTATGTCAATTTAAAAATAGCGTATTAAATTAAAAGATTGCTAAAAACAGATAATTGATTGTTGGTCAAGCTGCATCGCTAGAGGCTAGAGAAAGTAGGCGGAGCCTAAAACAAAAACAAGTCGGAAAGGTCAGCAGTGGCTACTTTAGAGAAAAACTGACATTCTAACTTTGGTCGTGTTTGAGAGAGGTAGTCTCGAGACAACACAGCAGTTAATAATAATTCAAATATCTTATTAAGAAGTTTACCAGTGAATCGCAATGTTGATGGGCTAATTGCCAGGAGCTGGTCTCTGCCCGCCAATATGGATCCTCGTGCCGCTGTTTGATCATGTTTCATATACTTCAGAATTTCCAACTTCCAATCTCAAAATTTACTATGCCTTACAAATAACTTTCAAAAATGCGCGCCTACGTTCGTTACAAACCAAGCTGGATGAAGAAAGAAGAGAACTTTGTTACACGAACTTTAACTTTCTTACGTGCTTAATATTATCAATCAAGTAAATCATATGTAAGTTTTTTTATATCATTTATAATGCTATTATTTAACCTGTCAGTAAATTTTCTTTTCTTTTTTAATCCTCTGCTCTAGTCTTTAGAAATCATTTATAAAATTGTAATTAATAGTAATAATATTTCAACTGAATGCATTTATATTTTCTTATGTTGCTTATTTCATGAACAAACATTGCCAATAGTAATATTTCCAAATCTGTGTAAACTAGTGTGTAATAATGATCAATTTAATTTAAAAGTAATTTCATGTTCTGAATTAAATATTCTTTCACATTCCGAGTTAGTAAATGTTAAATCACTTTATTATTCTATGTTAAGTTGTTATAAAATTACAATCTAAGTTTCAATCTTAAATATATATATAATAGTTTCAAAGTGTTCATTAATGTTATGTATAATATGAGGAATAATTCACTGAATAATTTGATACTATCGCTACCGCCTGTCAACCCGAAGGGTTAGAGTTTCAGAGTAAATTTAACTAATTATTGTTCTCACCGTCAGTTTAATTTCGCTATGTTTTTATTGGGATCAGGATCTCAGCCTGTGGCGTAGAAACAGACAAATAGTTTCCAGGTTTTATATAATTTCTTTTAAAAATCCGCTTCCAGTATTCGTCCTTCACGTCTGTGGCAATGCCTTCCCTTCGCTGAAGTTAGCGTCTCGCCATTCTACCATTGGGGAATGAAAGCAGTTTTTCTTTCCCGGTAATCTCTTGGATCACCGGGGTTCGAAATGATCCCGGCTGGTTGTCGTGTCTCGGAGCTACTTGGGGGCATTAAGCCTTGTCAAAGTACAAGCCGCCCGGTATTCCGTTAATGCACCGCAATTGATTACTGTAGGGCTTTTGAATCCAGGCAACCACCAGTTCATCTATCTTCCATGTCGTATTTATATAAAACCACCAGTTCATCTATCTTCCATGTCGTATTTATATAAAACCACCAGTTCATCTATCTTCCATGTCGTATTTATATAAAACCACCAGTACATCTATCTCTTATGTCGTATTTATATAAAACCATCTCCACTGTTCGTCTACGTTCCGGCTCGAGCCTATTCTAATAAAATAAGTTAATAAAAATCTTTAGAGAAATATTTTTCCAGTGCTCAAATACTCTGATTCTCTTAACCACCCGTCAATCATTTAACTACCCAGCTATTGGCATAAGTTTGTTTATTAAATAAAACGTTCACTAAAGACTAGTAGCCAAATACAAGAGGATTCATGGAAGTCTTACCGTACTGTTAACATTATATTTATATGCTTTGTATTTTCATGTTGAACACTATATTTATCCGCTTTCTATTTGTCTTATTTAACACTATATTTATATGCTTTATATTTTGCTTATTAAACACTTTATTTAATCTAAATTTTTGTGTCCTCCACCTTATTACTCTCTAAGTCTATTTAGCCACTTACTGTCTGTATTGGCAACTTAAATATATACGTTACATGAATGACCGTCCCAGTATCTAGAGTCTAATAAACCTATATATCATTAACTGTAGGCATTTAGTCCATGTTCTAAGCTGAGCTAGAAAAGGGATAACCCCGTGCTGTTATAAAGTCATCATCGGTTAGTCATGCCGGGGTTTGGGTTTGAATTCAGTTGGCGTTTTGGGAATTATTCTTAAACGTGGACTGGGTTTGAACTCGGGTACTGGGTATGAGTAAGCGTGGTGGATTTATACCGGTACAATATATATATATATATATTGTACCAGACCATTCTCCCTGCGGATTTCCTGATCCTAATCTTGCACTGAGCATGAAGTGAACAAGATTTAACAGGAAAAGAAATGGATACCAATCTAGCCAATTGTCTGTACTCATGTATATGGGTACTTCCAGATAAACTGATAGAAGAGTGGATTGACAGGACTCTTCTAGTTAAAAACATCCTTTTGTTGATATCTTATTTGAATGCCCGAATATTTAGAACAATGGCAAGTACACACCTTTGAAAAATCTATTTACAAAATGGACCTTTGTGCGCCACTTCTAGAAAAGAATAAAAATGAATTTTTTTCTTCCCTCCCAGAAGGATGTGCAATACCATATGTCCAGCGAAGCATGAGAATAAGATTCAACACCCCGGTAGAGCGATATCCCTTTGTGGCTAGCTCAGTCACTCTACATCTAGGGTCTTCAAATGGGTAAGTTAAATGATTATTACAGGTATGTGGTTGGTAAGGAAAGAATACATTTTTATCAATATAAATAATAATACGAAACCGAAACAAGTTTAATATTATGATTAAATATTTATTTAATCCCAAATACCCACCACCATTTCATACTAATGATGATATAATAAAAAAAATACTAAATAATTAATGATAACAACCCATGTATGCATTGAAATAGATAAATACAATTTGAAATAAAATAATAATAAATCCCTAAAGCTATTTACAATGTTTATAAGTAATGGAAGTGGTCTGAGCTCTTTTTACCCCATAGAAATAAATTTTACTTTGTGTGATTTGATATACAGCTATGAGATTTTCGGTCATACAGGCATACGCTTTTACTGGTAACTTTAAAACCTTTTTATTGATAGCAAATAAAACAAAAGACAACTATGCATGCATACGTATATTTGCAATATGAGATATTTCACTAATTTCATACTTTTCAACAAGTCAACAAAGTTGCATTGGCTCAGATACTATATTGTACTCACCATAAGGTACTGTATCTATTTCCCTTTTGCCAGAGATAAATTTCTATACATGTATATACATGCATATTTATATATGACGAATTTCAGGAATAACAACAAGAGCAAAACGAATAGCAACAACAAAAAAAAAGAATCTCATTGCAATCTTTGTTGAAAATACTAGAATGTGAAATAGAAAAATTGACTTAAAAGATTTACGTAAAAGCTTTATCATTTATGCCTGTAATAACTGTAAATTCAATATACATATGCGAGAGACAACTCTCTTTTTTAAATGATTAATAATAATAATAAAGAAATAATTATCTATTTAATCGGAAATATCAAAGTTAACTATCTCAATATTAATAAAACATCTTAAAATAAACTTATGTCTGCATCTTCATTCTTCTCTTCTGGGCTCTGAGTGGGCTTCAAGTCAACTGGCTGTGTAGTGAGGATTTCATCTATTTAGCAAGGCGGCGTTTGTCATCATCGTGGGCGGCTGGAACTGGCGTGGTCACATCTTGGCGGCTTGGGACAGAGAAAGGGCGGTGCACTGGCTAGTTGTCTACCCCATGGTCATTTTACTGGACTCACTGGTAGATTGTTTCATATTTTCCTCTGTTTGTATATGATAATAATTTTTATCAAATGTTCATTTTTTATCTTGACTAGTTTATTAAATTCTTAAGAAATCAAGAGTTCTTAAAAGAACTATATAATGGATTTCTTAGAAAATGTCAGCAGTGGTCTAGTCCATAAATTTATCTCTAAGTTGCTAGATGATTGAAAATCTCGGGAGCCAAAGTAGTGAATGACTTGAATGCCAAAAAAAAAGAATGAATCTCACAGCACTGACTAAACTATATCAATCCCACTAGCCCTCTGAGAAGCATGAATCAGCCAATCCTTTCAATTTATCTTATCATTTAGATTATAACATTCCTTACAATTTCTCCGATTAAATTCTACATTTTAAGTTTGATATAATGGTTTCCATCTTAAATAACTCAGACCACTTGCTTACAAAATCAATTCAAAAGAATTTTTAACAAGATAACAGTTTAATTATAGCATTATCAAACATTTTGCTTTTGATCAGATTTTTGCAAAAGCAATTAACATTCTTAGTTTACAGAATAAAATTAGTTTTTAGAAAAGTAATTAAAAAAAGAAAATGTGTACAATTACATTGGAACAATTGCTTTTCTCTATTTGAATTTTTCAGAGAAAAGCCAAATACATAAAATAACATATCATAAAACATATACAAAAAGGAAAAACAAAAACAACACGAGTTTATTATGCAATATTTTGTATGTCAATTTCATATTACTTTAAATTGGTGTGTGTGGGTATTTTAATGCTCAGACCAACTTCCATTATTAATATAGCACGTTTATATATCTGTTGTGCCTAATATGTACAAATCTATATATGTATCTGCTGTAATATTCTTTACAGCAGATTTTGTGCAAGGCCATTTGATAATGCCTGGCACAATATATATATATATATATATATATATATAAAGTTTGATATCTGTATTCGTTTCACAATATATGTAATATACAAATCAATATATATATCAAAATACAGTACAATTTCTATAAATTATATTCTTTTAGAAGTACTTTCAACTATACACTTTGTAGTCTTTATCAACTATATAACGTTGAATAATCAAAACGAGACAACCCTTAACAACGTTATATAGTTGATAAAGACTACAAAGTGTATAGTTGAAAGTACTTCTAAAAGAATATAATTTATATAAATTGTACTGTATGTTGATATATATATTGATTTGTATATTATATATATATATATATATATATATATATATATATATATATATATATATATATGAAAACTTACTCTAAATTCACACCTAACCCCCAGACTAGCCAGAGAATGTAAACTCTAAACCTTTATCCCTGAGACGACTTCTTGTATCAGTGAAACTATTGGTTGTGTTGTTGAGTTTATTTTCTTTGGCTAGTCTGGTTTAGTTGAAAATTTTGGATGTTTTATTATATTATTGACTAATTTAGCATTAGGCTTATAATGTTATATATATATATATATATATATATATTATCATTATCAACCATTATCAATTCACTGCAGGATGAAGGCCTCTCCAAGTTTAATCCATCTTCTCTGATCTTTAGCTTCTCTTCTCCAAAACACCCCTGCACAATTTCTTATTTCATCCATCCATCTCACATGCGGTCTCTTTCTGGGTCTTTTACAATCTCTTGGAATCCAGTTTAAAATTTCAATTGTCCATCTGTTATCATCTCTTCTAGCAATATGTCCAGCCCAACTCCATTTCAATCTTTTAATTTTTTCAATAAAGTCAGTAACACCTGTTTGTTGTCTTACCCATACATCGCGTTTTCGATCTCGTCTTGTTACTCCCAACATACATCTCTCCATACTCCTTTGAGTGGTCTGAAGTCTCTGTATTGCTCTTCTATTAAGTGTCCAAGTCTCAGATCCATAAGTAAGAACTGGTAAAACACATTTGTTAAAATCCATTCTTTTCAAACACATAGGCATATTTCCTTTTAGTATCAAGTTATTTCTACCAAAAGCACTCCAACAAAGTTTAATTATATGATTAATTTCCTCCATTATGTTTCCATCTGTATTAATAATCTGACCAAGGTATTTGTAACTGTTAACTTCTTCTAATTCTTCATAATCAGTCTTTATTTTCATATTTTGAGCAAATCGATTAAACATTACTTTAGTCTTTTTAACATTTATCTTTAGTCCTACCTTTCTACTTTCATATGCTAACTCCTGCAACATTTACTGCAGCTCTGAAGCATTATTTGCAAAAACAGCTACATCATCTGCAAAATCTAAATGACTTAAATACTCTCCATTTACTTTCACTCCTTTAGTTTCCCATTTTAATCCACAAAATACTTCTTGCAGCACTGCTGTAAAAAGTTTTGGAGATATGGAGTCACCTTGTCTTACACCTTTCTCAATGTTGATTTTTTCAGTATCATTATGTAATCTAATTGTTGCTGTTGCATTTTTATAAAAATTCTTTAAAATATGACAATATCCTGGATCTATACCTTGATGATCCAATGCTTTAATCACTGAAGAAATGTATATAGAATCGAATCTACAAATCCAAAACATAATGACAACTCATATTCATTTGTCCTTTCTATGACTTCCCTCAATACCTGGATATGAACTATTGTACTAAAACCACTTTTAAATCCAGCTTGTTCTCTTGTTTGGTGGAAATCCAAAGTTCTCTGTAGACGAGTTGTAATTGTCTTGGTAAAAATTTTATATAAAACTGATAAAAGGCTGATAGGTCTGTAATTTCTAATATCTTCTTTATCACCTTTTTTAAATATTAATATTATTACTGCATTCTTCCAATCTTCAGGTACATCTTTATCATTTAGACATTTGGTATATAACTTTGCTAAAATTGTTTTTATTTCTTCACCTGCTTCTTTTAATATATCAATTATAATTCCATCATTTCCTGGAGCCTTTCCTTTCTTCATACATTTAATTACATATCTTACTTCTTCATTTAAAATTCTGGGCAATTTGGAAGATATAATAGATATAGGAGGTACTTGTTCTTTATTACTATATAATTTTTGATAAAAATCTTCTACCAATTTCATGATGTCATCTCTATTTTTAGTAAAAATTCCATCTTTTTTTCTTATTGCAGATAGAAATTTCCTACAAATACCAAAATGTTGTTTAACATTCTTGAGACTTTTATTTTCTTCTACAGCTTTCCTTGCTATTTCACAGTTATACTTTCTTATATCATTTTCAACTCTTTTCCGTACCATTTTACAAAATTCGAGATATTCAATTCTTTTTAATACATCATTTTTGTATATCTTCATATTCCTTCTTTTCTTCATAAATTCTCTAGTCTCAGTAGAAATTTTATTAGTCAATTGCTGCTTTTTTCTACCAGCTATGTTTGTTGCAGTTTTTAAAAGTGTATCAGTTATTTTCATATTAATTTCATTCAAATCTGAATCATGTTCGAAATCTCCTAACACTTGAAACCTATTTGTAAGTTCTAATTTAAATTCATTAGAATGTTTCTGAAGATTAAGAATTTCAATGGTAAATATTGTTTTTCTTAATAATTTTTGTCTCTCTAGTTTTACATTAACACGTAACTTACACCTTACTAATCAATGATCACTTCCTGTGTTAAATTTATTAAGAACATTACAATCTTGAAATATGTATTTCCTGTTAGTCAAAATATAATCCAATTCTGCTGTACCTTCATTTGGATGCTTCCATGTCCATTTCCTTTTAACATTTTTCTCAAAAAATGAATTCATAATATAAAGTTTTTCTTTTTCTGCAAACTCCACAAGTCTATGTCCTCTCTCATTTCTATTACCATAACCAAAATTACCTACAGCAATTTCATCTTTCATTTGTCTACCAATTCTAGCATTAAAGTCTCCCATAACAATTTTAAAATGTTGCTTACTCTGATCAAAAGCCTTTTGTACATCCATATAAAAATCTTCTACTACTTCATCACTATGAGAACTTGTTGGGGCATAAACCTGAATTATCTGCATTTGGTATCTGCTATTAAGTTGTATAACTAATCTTGCCACTCTGTCCGATATACCATCAATCTCCACAATATTGTTCTTCCACTTTTTATTTATAATGAGTCCTACTCCACTTGTATTTACAATATGTGTGCCTTTATAATAGAGTATATGTCCACTTTTTAAATCAATTGTTTCATCACCTTTTCTTCTAACATCACAAAGTCCAATAATGTCCCATTTAATATAAGACAGTTCTTCTTCTAATTCTTGCAATCTTCCTTCACTTGAAAGTAATCTGCAGTTGTAAGTACCTAATAAAAAGTCATCATCAAATGGCAGCCTGGGTCTTCAATCAGGGGATTCTTAGCACCCTCTGCTTTCGGCCACCAACCGCTGCCTTGGTTCTGACTTTACAGCCTCCTGGGAATAAGGGCCATGCTTTATTTTTGTCTGTCATAATTGTATATATGTATTGGAAAAATATTTATCATTTATACAAACATTAATTCTGCCTTATCAGGCACTGAGAAGAAAGACCATGGTGTTTCTTGATCTTAAACTCAGAGGTATGTGTGTGTGTATGTATGTAATATATAGTAGATAACTGATATCTGCTACATATTGTTAGAAACTCCTTTACTATACATTGTAAATCATGTATAGTAGCTCAACTTTTGCTTATAAATTTTGATACATATTATTTAATAAATTGCACAGATGTAATACTTTTCAATATTCATATGCATTTCTAAAGTATAATATAAATAAAATTAAAAATAATAATAATGTAGTTACTAATAATAAATTGTGAAAGCATATATGGATATTTATTGTGTATGTTAACTCATTGCCCTTTAATCAAAAGTTAAAAATTAACTTAAAATGTCATCTATTTTTTTTAAATAAAATGAATAGTAACATATAACTTTCATTGGAATTATCCTTTTTTCCAATAACTATTTTGCAATCTCATTATCATCAGATTATGGCCTCTCTAGTTGTTTAATGTTTTAAGTTTATATTAACTTCAGAATATATACAGTGACTCCTACTCACCATTAACCATTTCTGATTATAATTTCAACTCTTCGCAATTTTAAGTTTTTGATTCATTATAAAAATAATTTATAGTTATTTTTTAATGGTATAAAAATATACTTTACATGTTTTAATATAAAGGGTATATGAGCACAGACTTTCACACTACCCACCACTCTCCACTCTATCTCATAACACTGATACACTTGAACACATAGATGTCGAAAAGATAAATAATCACCAATATACATATTTCATGCTAAACCAACAATCATCAGTTGGTCCAGATTATCATCTCCACACATATATGCTATAAGTGCTCAGATATATATTAAGATAGTCAATCTTCATACTTTAATGGACAGGCTTCAATCTACTTTTCATTCCAACTCTTCAACCGTCCATCCAATTGAAAATCTGATGATGTTTACATGTTTTATTAAATTTCATAAAACTTTTAGCTTAGAAAACATTTATCACATCAAAGCCAAGAATAAAATTTATATTTTCAATGTGAGCTGAAGAAACATAATTGATAGATATAATCAAACACAGTGCACAAGGATGGATAAATGGCTGCTGCCCTTTTATAAAATTTATTCAATTTATGAATTTTAATAAGTTTTATTTACTAATATTATTTTGAATATTGTATAACTGAAGTAGTACATATTTTTGTTGCATATAATGCAGCTTCATTGTATATATGTATATATATATATTTATATATATATATATATATATATATATATATATATATATATATATATATATATATATATATATATATAAAATCATTAAATCCAGTCAACACTTGACAATTCCCATACCAATAATAATAACAATCAACCATCTCAAACAATTGAACGTGCAATCTCCTTTTCACTATAATAACAAAAGCAAAACCAGAGATGGTCCTACTTCACTATGGAATTCTTTAATCAAAATTCAATTTGTGGTACTTTATAGAATAACATTAGTGAATTATTTAAAAATATACACTGATTTACTTAGGAGAAGTTTAAATGAAATATTCTTATAATTATTACTAGATTGTTGTTTTTAAATACAATTATATAATTATCAAAATTCTCTGGAATAAATTTTACAACATCCGATATTCCTTTTCATTTGAGAAGTCTACTTAGGCAGAAAAATCATTGGTTGTGTTAAAGTATTTATTTGTATCAGAAAGAGTTAATCTTTCTCATGTATTTGTTAGAATGTCAATTATTAAATTTATTAAAAAGTTACATTTATTAATTGATAATATTGCAACTTACAAACATTTTAAATAATGAAAATATTAATATTTAATGTTTATTAAAGTATTTAAATTTTTTTAAAAAAATTTTGTTTTCAACTAATTAAAGCTAATTTTTTGCTTTTATTTCTTTTTATCTTTCTAGAGAAACTAAAAGATGTTTTGCCAAATTAAAGAATTATCCTTGTTGTATTTTTTTATTGGACTATTTCCATCATCTAATATGTGTATTGAATATATTTAGAAAAATTTAACATTATTTAAATATTCCAAATACATTCAACTGTTAGTAGTAGCACATCAAACAAGTTAGTATATGCACAATGTTTCAAGAGGAATTGTTTTCCCCTCTTCTTCAGGTGTTGCTGGCTTGACCAGTGACAGTAGTAGCATGGAATTTGAACCTGGAATATTTAAATAAAGTTAATTTTTTTTAAAGGTATTCAATACGCATTTTAGATGATGGAAATAGTCCAATATAAAAATACAACTAGAGCATCTTTATCACAAACTTTCAGGCAAATGCTAAAAAATTATCCTGTTTCTAACAAAGAAAAAATAAATACAGAGGACTTTTTTAATAATTAAGGGTATGTTTGAAAATTTTAATTAATTAAAAATAAAGGAAAATAATATTTTTGTAAAAATAGAAAACAATTGATCAGAGTTTAATGTTGTCATTTCTGAGATAGTCTTATTGGATAGATATTGAAGAACTGTATTAAAATAATAAAGGGGATAGGTTAAAGCAACAGACTTGATATACAGTCAGTAACAATCAGTCTTGGTCCAGTTCTTGAGAAGAAAACAGCAGCACCAGTTCAACTCTGGAGAAAAGAACAGTGAGATATTAAGCTTGTAGACTGAAGTAAGATTTCTGAAATAGAGTTGATAAACATCAAGTAATAAACATTAGAGAAGAGCTGACTATTACCAAGCTAATTATATAGCCTGTTTCATTAAAATAAAATGCAGAAAAAAGAGAATACCCTTGGGAGAAATTTGCAAGTAAGTATTGTGTGTCTATACAAAACCATGATTGTCTCAGCCTATGCTAAGTCTGATCTGGAAATATGTGTTAATCTGAAATTATTATATTATAAAATGTAAACAAAAATAAAGCATGGCCCTTATTCCCAGAAGGCTGTAAAGTCACCAACCAAGGCAGCGGTTGGTGGCCAAAGGTGGAGGGTGCTAAGAATCCCCTGATTGCGACCCAGGCTGCCATTTGATGACGACTTTTTATTTAGGTACTTACAACTGCAGATCACTTTCAAGTGAAGGAAGATTGCAAGAATTAGAAGAAGAACTGTCTTATATTAAATGGGACATTATTGGACTTTGTGAAGTTAGAAGAAAAGGAGAAGAAACAATTGATTTTAAAAAGTGGACATATACTCTATTATAAAGGCACACATATTGGAAATACAAGTGAAGTAGGATTCATTATAAATAAAAAGTGGAAGAACAATATTGTGGAGATTGATGGTGTATCGGAAAGAGTGGCAAGATTAGTTATACAACTTAATAGCAGATACCAAATGCAGATAATTCAGGTTTATGCCCCAACAATTTCTCATAGTGATGAAGTAGTAGAAGATTTTTATATGGATGTACAAAAGGCTTTTGATCAGAGTAAACAACATTTTAAAATTGTTATGGGAGACTTTAATGCTAGAATTGGTAGACAAATGAAAGATGAAATTGCTGTAGGTAATTTTGGTTATGGTAATAGAAATGAGAGAGGACATAGACTTGTGGAGTTTGCAGTAAAAAAAACAACAACTTTATATTATGAATTCATTTTTTGAGAAAAACGTTAAAAGGAAATGGACATGGAAGCATCCAAATTAAGGTACAGCAGAATTGGATTATATTTTGACTAACAGAAAATACATATTTCAAGATTGTAATGTTCTTAATAAATTTAACACAGGAAGTGATCATCGATTAGTAGGTGTAAGTTATGTGTTAATGTAAAACTAGAAAGACAAAAATTATTAAAAAAAACAATATTTACAGTTGATATTCCTAATCTTCAGAAACATTCTAATGAATTTAAATTAGAACTTACAAATAGGATTCAAGTGTTAGGAGATTTTGAACATGATACAGATTTGAATGAAATTAATATGAAAATAACTGATACACTTTTAAAAACTGCAACAAACATAGCTGGTAGAAAAAAGCAGCAATTGACTAATAAAATTTCTACTGAGACTAGAGAATTTATGAAGAAAAGAAGGAATATGAAGATATACAAAAATGATGTATTAAAAAGAATTGAATATCTCGAATTTTGTAAAATGGTACGGAAAAGAGTTGAAAATGATATAAGAAAGTATAACTGTGAAATAGCAAGGAAAGCTGTAGAAGAAAATAAAAGTCTCAAAAATGTTAAATAACATTTTGGTAATGGTAGAAAATTTATATCTGCAATAAGAAAAAAAGATGGAATTATTACTAAAAAGAGAGATGACATCATGAAATTGGTAGAAGAATTTTATCAAGAATTATATAGTAATAAAGAACAAGTACCTCCTATATCTATTATATCTTACAAATTGCCCAGAATTTTAAATGAAGAAGTGAGACATGCAATTAAGTGTATGAAGAAAGGAAAGGTTCCAGGAAATGATGGAATTATAATTGATATATTAAAAGAAGCAGGTGAAGAAATAGAAACAATTTTAGCAAAGTTATATACCAAATGTCTAAATGATAAAGATGCACCTGAATATTGAAAGAATGCAGTAATAATATTAATATTTAAAAAAGGGGATAAAGAAGATATTAGAAATTACAGACCCATCAGCCTTTTATCAGTTTTATATAAAATTTTTACCAAGATAATTACAACTCGTCTACAGAGAACTTTGGATTTCCACCAAACAAGAGAACAAGCTGGATTTAAAAGTGGTTTTAGTACAATAGATCATATCCAGGTATTGAGAGAAGTCATAGAAAGGACAAATGAATATGAGTTGTCATTATGTTTTGGATTTGTAGATTATGAAAAGGCATTCGATTCTATACACATTTCTTCAGTGATTAAAGCATTGGATCATCAAGGTATAGATCCAGGATATTGTCATATTTTAAAGAATATTTATTAAAATGCAACAGCAACAATTAGATTACATAATGATACTGGAAAAATCAACATTGAGAAAGATGTAAGACAAGGTGACTCCATATCTCCAAAACTCTTTACAGCAGTGCTGCAAGAAGTATTTTGTGGATTAAAATGGGAAACTAAAGAAGTGAAAGTAAATGGAGAGTATTTAAGTCATTTAGATTTCGCAGATGATGTAGTTGTTTTTGCAAATAATGCTTCAGAGCTGCAGGAAATGTTGCAGGAGTTAGCAGATGAAAGTAGAAAAGTAGGACTAAAGATAAATGTTAAAAAGACTAAAGTAATGTTTAATCGATTTGCTCAAAATATGAAAATAAAGATTGATTATGAAGAATTAGAAGAAATTAACAGTTACAAATACCTTGGTCAGATTATTAATACAGATGAAAACATAATGGAGGAAATTAATCATAGAATTAAACTTTGTTGGAGTGCTTTTGGTAGAAATAACTTGATACTAAAAGGAAATATGCCTATGTGTTTGAAAAGGATGGTTTTTAACAAATGTGTTTTACCAGTTCTTACTTATGGATCTGAGACTTGGACATTTAATAGAAGAGCAATACAGAGACTTCAGACCACTCAAAGGAGTATGGAGAGATGTATGTTGGGAGTAACAAGACGAGATTGAAAATATAATGTATGGGTAAGACAACAAACAGGTGTTACTGACCTTATTGAAAAAATTAAAAGATTGAAATGGAGTTGGGCTGGACATATTGCTAGAAGAGATGATAAGGGATGGACAATTGAAATTTTAAACTGGATTCCAAGAGATTGTAAAAGACCCAGAAAGAGACCACATGTGAGATGGATGGATGAAATAAGAAAATGTGCAGGGGTGTTGTGGAGAAAAGAAGCTAAAGATCGGAGAAGATGGATTAAACTTGGAGAGACCTTCATCCTGCAGTGGATTCATAATGGTTGATGATGATGATGAAAATGTAAACTGTAGAAAGAAAAAAGCTAAGCTGAGAGTAATAATCAATCAATTGAACCATATGTCACCAATTCAGAACTTATTATAAGCTAATTCAAGGATCTACAAGAAAAAAACAATAAAAGAAATTTTAATAAAAATAATTGATAAATTCAACTTGTGTTAACCTGCCCTAGAAATTATTATTATAATTTGAAAGTGAACATTTATAATTACACAAAAATAAAAAACTCGTGAAAAAGGAATGAAAACTAGGTAAGGAAGAGCTTAAAAGAAAAAAAACTCATGGTGATCAAGTATGGTAGTATGCACATCTACATTTACAAATATTTTTAATATATATTTTTTAAGTATGAGAATTGATAAAAATGAATAATTTTGATTTAAAATTTTGTTGAATAATTTTTTAAAAATTATTCCTCTCAATATGTAAAAATGTATGAGACCCTTATATTTCCATTAGGGGAAGTAGGTATTAACTAATCTTAATTTTTTTATCATTGTGACGTGTGTTTCATATTTTATTATCAAAAATGATAAAAAAGCTTTTATCTAATCTTAATTTTTTTAATGTTTTATTGTGAAATGTTATTTTAGATTCAATTATTGGAAAATGTGAATGTTAATTAAGTAATAAGAATCAACAGGAAATAATATTTTTATGAAATTATATTTCTTATATATGTATCAGGTTTGATGTTGTCATATTAGTATATATATTTAAAATTTTTCTTATTTATTATTTATTAGTTTATATTATTTAACAATTATTTAAAACATAATAATTTCTGAAATTATTTTTGTGTGCTAAGTCTGCATTCCTTCAGCTATTTGTTCAAGGAATGGGCAGTGTGTTACTTGTGTAACGGTATACATATGCTGTTTCATTATTTTAAAATTAAAATAAAGAGGAAAATAAATCTTAAATAAAAATTGATTTAGTAAAAACATAAAAACAGAAAATAGAAATACTTATTTAACATATATATTATCATATAGACGGAAAACTTTTTTAAAAAAAGTATTTAAAAATACTTTTTTGTAGAAAAAAATAAAGATCTAAAGATAGATTAATATTTTTGTTTTAAGTAATATAAAAGAAAATAGAAACAAATGTCAATTAGTGAATGGAAATGATTGGAATATAATTGAATGTAAAGCAAACTACCTCTTGAGGCACTTATATGATTGTAAGGTCAGATAAGAGATATAAAAAATTAAAGATTAGCCAATGCAAGCATCAAGCCACACACAAGCCAGAAAGAAAAACATCTGCACCTTGAAACATCTGGACCTTAGGATCAGTGACATCATGTTTGTTTGATCTGTAGGATTTATGATAAGGGAGGCATAATACTATAAAAAATAATTTATTGTTGTTTTAATCTGACTATTAATCTTGCAGCTGTATTGTGGACTCCAAGATGTAGGGGTCTTGCAACAAAAATAGTTTCCTTTGCATGCATCAGCTGTGGCCTCTCAATGACAGTTCCTGACCAAATGAATGGCAAGAAGCAGCTTTGTTCCCAAGGAGGTTGGACAATCTACAAAAGTGATTACTTGGATGGACTTCTAAATCTGCCAAAATCATGGGAAGTATAAATTGTGATATTCAATATAAACTTTTAAACAAACTTTCAATTATCTGACTTAAAGAGACTCTAAACCAATTTTTTAATATTTTTTATGTATAACGTTCACTTTAATCATTTCCTTTTTCTTTTATTTTTTTTGTTTGTTAGCTAAATTATTAAATTTAAACTTGGGTGTAGATGGCTGCATATCATAATCAAAGCATTTCTATTATGATGTATATTTTAGCACTAATATATATGTGTGCAGGTGAACAATTAAGAATTGTTCTATATGCCTTAAGTTTTTGGTACTAGCTAGATAATTAGCCTGAATTTTGATAATGTACATCATTTAGATCTAGCCACATAAAATTATTGTTGATTGATCTTGTTTAATGCTGGTGATGTAGTTTGTTAATTTAAAGTTGATTCTCTCATGCTATTTTTATACTTGTTGATGACTATTTCCACCTCTCCATGTCCACCATATGTTTATACCATTATAATATGTAGTCATGATTATGGTTTTTGGCATGGAAAGCATGGTAACCAAATGGAAAATTGATGAAAAAGAATAATACACTTCATCTGCCGTAACAATATATTAATGCAAAAGTTATTACATGTAAATAATGAAGTGGAAATAAAATTATATATATATATATAAATAAATTATTTAAGTAAAATAAAAAATAGGAAAACTTAAAGTTTGTTTAAATTTAAAATAAAAACAATGCTTATAAATATAAAAATATTAGAAATAATTAAATTCAATATAAAAAATAATAAGTTTTATTACTGTTTGGCACTGCAAACTTTTAAAATATTAACTATGTGTATAATGTTTTGACCCTCTCTATTTATATGCTATTACTAATAATTAAAAAAACGATGTCAGACCATCATCTTAATAACAATAGATTTAAACCTTTCTTTCAAGTTACTGAGGATCCTGTGGGTCCTTTACATGAATGGTATAAACGTCCATATTTAGTGATAGTTTGTGAGTGGGTATAATTATATTTTTAATTCTTTTTTTTTTAAGTAATATTGTTGCATATTTTTTTTTGCAAATAAAACTTTTTTATAAAATTTTGATTTATTTTCTTGTAATATATTTAAATTATGTTTTTATGTAATATTTAAAAATAAACATTTTTTTTTCATTTAAAAAATTATTCACGCAGTTTGTTACCAAATATTATCAAATAGTAATATCAAAGTAAAAAAAAAAAAACCTTAAAAAATAGTAATCAAAATGATTTTTTATCTGATCTAATTAATATCAGTTCATTGAGCATATAATTTATTAAACAAAACAAAAAAACAATATTTCTTAAAAATTTTTACTGTTATAAAACCATACATATGTTGATAAGTTTTCTTTCTATTAAACCGCAGTTATCACAGTAGCAAATTTTTCTATACAGTATTGTCACCTAGCACAAGCTGTAGTAATCAAAGTATGCTAGAAGTTTAGTGGATCAAAAACCCTATTATTGCCTACTCATCCAATATTTTTAAACTACTTTCTAGCTTATGATTTTTATCAGCAAGGCAACCTTGGATATGAAATTACTGCACCTAGATTTTTGAATCTAATGCACTCCATCAGCCTTTATTCTCTAAGTTTAACTGTAAAGCTATGATCCCAAACTGAAAACACAAAAATGTTTTAAATCTAAGCTAATTTACTTGTATAGTCATACAGATCTAAACCCAGTTTATCCATATGCTTTAGTGTTTTTGGTTTTTAATATCCATTGCCATTAAACATTTTTTGGCTAGGTCTGAATTTAAATATATTAGGTAAGCAAAAAAAAAGGTGATTATTTGACATTATAATAGTATAAATCTTAGTTTCTTAGAATATTCTCAAAATATTCAAAACCCTATGATCATTTTAACTATATAACCAAAAATTATTAGACAATTATATATATTTTTTATAAGTGAGGTTTTCTATAAAGCATTTTTAGACATGTTTCATCAGTATGTTGTATGTAAATTAAGTATTATATTATTATAAATATACTATGGATTACTGATAGATTGAGTTCTATCCTTTATAGAGAAATACATCTGAATCTAATGGTAAAATCATGTTAGTCCAGTTTATATAGTGTTATAAATTCCCAACTCTAGACTAATTAGTTTCTGGCTCATCATTTTATCAATGGATGCTAATCTATTAATTTACATAAGTTTACAACGGATGGCTATAAAATAAAGTTTAGATAATTATTCTTGTAGCATATAAGAAATTATATGGTATTATTGCTGGAAAAGAAGCTACATTTAAATCAATATTTTAGCTAAAATAGAAACTTCTTGTTTTTGGTTTGCCATTACCTATGCCTTTCTTAAACAGATAAAACAAAGAGTCACAAGACAAAAAAGTTACCCTACAGGTTTGGGCAGCATTTTATAACAAAAATGAAAAGATTATGATGAAATAACTTTTATTATCACCATTAAAGCTAGGATTCCATTTGTAACAGATTGGATATGGCAAGGCCATGATAGATTGATTCTTTATCTATGCATTCATCCATTTGTTTAACTTTCTAGTTACCCACCTATCTCTATCTACTTGCATATATGTCTATCTATTTACTTATCTCTCTGTATAAAAACTCACATTTATCTATCTACCTATCTATTTATCTATCTTTTATTTATTTATCTAACTATTATTTTATCTAAACTATCTGCCTATCTATTCACCATTTCTCTATATATCTATCCAGCTATCCATTTGACCATTCATTATTTTATTCATTCATCAATTTATCCATATGTCTACTTCTGTATAATTTCATTTCAAGCTTTCATCTCATCTATCAATCAATTCATCTATCTACTTTTGTATCTCTCCATTCATTAATTAATCTTTTCATCTATCCATTCATCTATCAATTATTTGTCCATCAATCTATTCATATATCTACTCCTATACCTATTTATTTATTATAAGTAATGTTTTGATTTAATATTTTCTAAGAAAATACTAGTATTTGTTGCTTTTTTTTGGTCAAATATTATTTGCTAATTTTTTTTTAAAATTTTTCATCCTTTCCATTTTTTTTCCATACAAAAGTTTTTAATTTTGTGTATGTGTGTATGTTTAACAAAAATAGCCATATGTTGATTTTAATATATCTATTTACTGATGATTATTATGAAATAAACATCATTTAATAAAATATTTTTGATAAAATATCAAATCGAATTCTACCACCATAAGCATGTGTTTTATTATTTCCTAAGTAAGTTTAGTAATTACTTAAATCATGTATTTGATGTTTTATTTGTTTTAATTTTTAACCATGTTCATCTAATTGTAAAAGTTATTTTAATATGTCTTTCGCATAAAGAGTTATTTATTTTATCAAATATAATATTTTTAAATTATGTTTCATTTAACATAATATCCATAGTGTTTGATTAATTAAGCTAATAATTTATTTTTCATCATGTTTTTATCTTGGTTAGTAATTAATTTTGCCATTAAACACTTCATATGATATTTGAAAAATAAAATAATTTAGTTTAAGCACAAAAAATTTGATTTATTATTTGTTTCTTAATTGTAATATTAAAATATTTTGGTTTAAGCACCTTAATACTTATGTTAGTTTTAGCAATTATTTTTTTATTATGGTAGTAATATTTGCTAAATATTGTTTTATGATACTTAATTTTCTTGCTTACACTGGAAATTTATTTATTTTTGGTCGCATGTTTACCCTATTATGTTTTTATAATATTAGCAATTCTGGGGGGGGGGGGTCAATGAAAATTGCAATTTTAATGTGTACTGGACAAAAATATTTGGGATAATTTGTTATTACTTTTGGCAGTATTATCTAAGACCCTTTATTACTTTATTCTGACAGCAGTAGTTTCTAGTTTTACTTATGTTGAAATGACATAGAGTGCATACTAAAATATTGGCAACAAATTTATTCTTATGTAAATAATATTTTATAATTTAATTTGCCATTGAATATATATGAATTGACATAATCAATAAAGCGCTTACCAAAATGTTTTTTTTTTTATATTATTCAAATTGCACTGATATTTTCCAAAACTATTTTATATATCTGACAATTCTATTTCAATGCTAACTTTATTGAAATATTTTTTGCAAATCTTATTTTCAAGCTTCATAAAAGACATTGTTTAATAGATTGCATACTCTAACAAAATTGTCTTCTACAAAAATAATTATATAATTAATTACCCATGAATTCATGTGATATTATACAAGGGCAAGTTCAGCATAACAGTTATCTTCAAATAGAAAACTATTTCTTTTACTTTGCTTAAATGATAATATATTCAAGAACTATTAATCCTTATGACTGTCACTTTATATTATGCTAAATTGTACACATATAAAAAAGCACTTTAACAGAAGTAAAAAAATAGAACTGCAATTGGTTTAAGTTTCAGATGAGCACGTATAGATAAGTCTTTATTGTAAGAGATGAAAATTCAAACACTCTACCAAATTGAACATGTTAGTGGTAAAGATACTAAATACCATTCTTCTAAAAGAATATTGTGCAATAGCTGCAATCTGAATAAGCATATCACAAAATTTTTAGTGGCCATTCAAAACACTATAAGTGTATTAATTATATAATTATATATTTGAATATTATAGTTCTGATGATGACTGCAGGACAATCGAAACTGTTAGTTTTGATATAGATAAAAAGTATTGATAAAGTGTTTAAGAAAGTTGTAAATGATATATGTTAACTTCTTCTATGCTAAATTATTGCATTGATCTCTTTTAATTTACAGATCATTGAATAGTTTTCATATTATTTGGTATCATTTAGACAAGTTTTGTTAACTGATTTCTCTTATTTTTGCAAATGTCATGTGGCACTAATATTTCAAGTGTCATTATCAGTTACTTGTAATGTTGACACTCATCTGATCTTATATTTTATTATTAAGAGCGTGTCTATGTATGTGGCCTTACCATAAGTATTCTTAATAGTTTTTAAACAGAAGGGCTAATTTTTTTTATATTTAATCTATTTATAATTTTTTATGTCAGTTATCTTTATTGGTACTTTTAAACAAAATCATTGAAGACTAGAACTTTTTTTGATCAGCAAAGTTTTTAAAACTTTTCACATTTTACTACAAATAATTATGTATGAAAAAGATTGATGATGTCAGGAAGGTTTCTTAAGTAATGGAGGAAACAGAGATTTATGGATCAAACAAATTAAATTAAAAAATGTGAAAGATCTTTATCTCATAATTGATTTACGACTAGGTAAAACGATAGTTATGACTAAGTTTGCTTTTATTTTAAGTGTCTGAAAATAGTGCTATAATACAGTAGTAATTTTCAATTTTTCTGAATGCTTTAAAAAGCAGTTGTCCCGGGTTAGCGGGTTCGCTTCCCGGCCGATGCTATGACACATGAAAATATATATATTATATTTTAATTTTTGCCTTTTATTTTTTGTTTTTACATGTCAAATTCTTATAGATTAATTTATTGTGTTAATTTTTTTTTCTCAGATACATTTAATTTAACGTTTATATCTATATTACGTCACTCATTTTTATTAAATTTTCAAATCAACTTCTGGCGTTATTCCTAAAAACGATTATAGCATCATGGCTTATATTTCTGATTTCTATGCTTAAGATTTTAATTATACCTGTTTCAAAATAATGGTAAATAAAATAATTAAAAATTAATAAAATACAGTACATCCTATTTAAAATAATAGTTTTTTTTTTTTAGCATTAAAATATAATCATAAATATACGAAGACCGTATAGAGAAAAGTTTTTTCATAAATTATGTTTTTTTTTTAAAATCAGTATGTGTTTAACCAACTTTCGACTATACAAATCATAGGCGTAGCTTATACTTTTTTCATAGTATTAATTTAAATTAATTTATCTAAAATCATTTATTGAGGTTCAATTCTATGATTAATTATACCTATTATTTTTCCATCTATATTAATAAATTAATACATATTTAATAGCTAATAACTCCAAATTCATTATTATCAATTTTTATAATATATATAGAACAATATGAAAAACAAAATTTAAGATCAACTGTAACTTATTCTTTTTAAAGAAAAGACATAAAAACACATTCATTTTATAATGTTTTAAACCACATGGCAGGTTAAAAAATAGCAATGAGGAATAGTGATGATGCCCTCCTTTTCTTCATCAGCTATATTCCTAAGAAAGTGGGAGGATAATTAAAATTTTACATGTATTTTTTTTCATAACGTTTTTACAAATGTTTAACCATCAAAACAAATAAAAAAACAATCGAAAACTTGGATTACAGTTCAATTTATCAACTGGTAATTTTGATGCATCATTTACTGATTATAGTGGACCCTGAATAATGAAGAATATTGTGAGAGCAAAAAGAATGTGCATGATAGAAGAACACAAATGGGTAAAATATTTTTACTATTTCATTTATTGTAAACAACTAACTCAAATAATAATAATGACAACAACAACAATAATAGTAATAATATAACATTTAAATGTATATATTAAGCACATAAGTCATATGAAATTAAGAAATGATTTCACTTTTTTAACAAATGCAGCTTCCTGATATTTATAATAATTTAATGCTGTTGTGCTGAATAAAGAGGAAACTTTCAAACCAAACCTAAGATAGAAACTTTTATAAAAGATAAGAGTGGTCATCTTTAACCTAAATTCTGATTTATATAGGCCAATCTGATATGTCTTGGTTTTGAGAGAGTGAAGATGTTTATTCACTTTTAAATCTGTTATGTTCTTACATACATTAACATTCATGAAATATTTCAATTTACTATGTGTTAATATTATGAATTAATAAAAATTATGTAGTATTCAGATTTATTTATTAAATGCATAGATTATATAAAAAAATTTAAAAAAAAGGATATTACCTTATTGATTTTATAAGCACTCAATGCTCTCATGTTGAGTACAGAGAAAACTATCAAACCCAAATACAAGATAGAGATTTTACATAGAGTGGTTACTTTAACCTAAATTTTGATTTATATAGGCCAATCTGAAAGATATACCATTGCTATTTTCCAATACCAGTTTTGATTTCAAGCTGAGATTGCATCCAGAAATGGATCTAAATAATATTCCTACATAGATTGCATATCAGACAGCACAATAAGCCTCTTCATAAGAGGACTTAAACCATAATGCTATGCATGTGGGGAGCACAACCACCTTGCAACACAATGTGACAGCAACAAAAGTCCATAATCACAACAGGTAAATGATCAGCTCATCTACACACAGACTGAAGATACCAACTATACACACACACTGTTAATATAAATGTGTATATAGATAAACCAAACAGCATGCAGGATATGGATTCAAACAGCACCCAAACAACATACATTAATTTCAAAATATACAACACCTGAAAGAGCAAATAGCAGCCCAACTAAGCTATCACAAAGAGTGAGAACAAAATGCCATCAAAACAAACATCACACACATAAGTAAAAATCATACATCAGTATATATCATGGAGACACTCATGCCCTGCTTTCTAGAAGTTAACCTAAACACAATAAAAATAAAAAGAGGACCAGGACACACAAAAAGAAATAAAAACAATAAGAAACAAAAACAGAAAAGTACAACAGTTCATCAGTAGCAAGCAGATGTCAAACAGAAGACATTGTATCAATGGACATAACAACTATCCAGCTAACCAGTGAATCCCCACTAACATCATCTCACATGCTGAAAACCAGCAATCAATATATCTTGAAGTGCAAACATCCTCCACCCACATCCTAAATGTATATCAAAATAACAGCTTTTAATGTGCATGGTTACACCACTTTATGCAATGGACTAGAATCACACAACCACATATATAAGTGCTTCTGCAGATAAAAATGTACTGTGGATCATGGATTGATCCTGCAGTGCAACTTCACATGGAGAACATTGGTGCTTGCTCCAGGTACATGACATTGCTGCCCACTCATATCATTCAAGATCATATATATATTGATGCAAACCTGTTAAAAGGAACCTTTCATCATTACTGGACAGCCTAGTTGAAATTCAACCAACTTTATAACTCCTTGTGAAAACACTGAGAATTCTACATCCTGCATCAACTCCAGAATTCCTTTTGTGCAAAGATACCAGGCATACATAAATATATTCTCATTTAACATTGATCACATCACCAGAAAAACACCCCCAATATCCAGGCTTTTAGCTCTGGTTGATGAACTACATAAGCAATAACCATGGATGAATCTACTTATGACACATACCAGCATATAAATTAGATCCTCCATGCATATAACAACAAATTTGAAACCTAAGGTCTACTTAACCACCAAAAAAGCAAAATATACCTCAGTAAACAGCATATATAGATTTGACACTACATCAAATGGGTTTGGGGATTCCCCTCCATTATTAGAGTGCCTATAGGAACATTCACACATTCATCCCTTAACATGATTGAATCTATATATAAATATTTCAAACAGAAGCTTCAAACTCATCAACCAGTCATCCCATATCCAGATATTTTTGTACCATCCAAAAACACATAATTTACCATTAATGAATTCACAATCAAACTTGTTACTCTGCTCAATTATTATCATCCAAATCCTCATGCATTTGTGTTCAAGCACTTCAGCCATTCAAACACTTAATTCTATGTGACCCTGAAAACTATCACCAAACATCTACAACATTGGAAACTTTTATCTAATTACAATAGTTCCTTTAACAAGAATCCAGCTATCAATAACAACTTTTTAATAATTTTTAGTTTATCTCTATGGGCCCACTAGCCATCACTGTCATTGAAAATGTTATTAGAGACAAGATTGTGCCACATCTGCTCACTTTGATTTCTTCATATCAGTTCACAAGGAAGCAATCATCAACAGGATAAGCAGCACATTAAAGCAGTTTTGAGCTTAATATAAGACTGGAAAAAATATGCTCCAGTTATAGTGCAGCTAGAGATTGAGGCAGCCTTTGAGTCTGTGGCAATCAAGATAATAATTAAGATGTTGGCCATTAACACAATACATCATTCTCTTCTGTACATGCTAACTAACTTGCTGCTAAATTGTGAAATCCATATCATACTGAGAAACAAAAATTCCATACCCATTACTTCAAACAATCAATCTCCCAAGGTTCTCCCTTAAATTCATTACTGCCCATTTTCTATATCAACCCAATAGTAGTAAAGATACAGTAAACATTCATAAACATCCAAATACTAAATATCTCTCAGCAGGTAACATGCATTATTTATATGGATGATATAACTATCTTCCTTTCATTAAAAATCACTTATCATCTTTACATAGGATACTATAACAATTTACAGCTACACATAAACACAAATGTCAATCTAAATAAGACTGCTGTTTGGACTTTTCATAATATCACCATGAACAGACATATATGGGGAAAACTGATTCACCTTTCTGGGTTTTCCTTTTTATATGAGTGTAAATATAATAAGGTAAAATCCAGAACAAACTCAAAGAAGAAACAAGGCACATCACTATGTCACTCTCAAAGGCATATTTTTCCATATATTCTAAGAACTAGCTATTTAACTAGTTAATCACCACCATGATTACAATTATTCTTCTATTATTACATTTTTATAGGTTTTATAAGCAAAATCCCCTCTCTAAAACAAACTTTTGTGTCAGAGGAAGACAGTGTCTATATATCGAAACAGTTGGCTTTCATATCATTCATATTTTTTCATTTGCAAACCTAATAATAGCCATAGTCAAACTCTTTCCCATGCTACAATACCTTTTTCAAATAATACCAACAGAAAGGCTACCCAAAACACATCTCTCCAAGCTACATACAAGTATTCATACTGGCAAATTTAGTCATTAATATATCTAAATTTACACCATGACCCCAATCTGACAATGCTTGTAATCAACAAGCAACAATTATTCTGTATGTTCAAAAAATGATCTCTAGATCCAAAGTATTTTGACTTTTTACTAAAATGACATGTCCATGCCCTGCCTACTTTATATTCACTGAGACATTCATGGTTATATACTAATGTTGGTTGTATTTGCTTCCTATGCAGAAGTAAACACCATCATCTATTTTATCATTGTTTAGCACTGCACATGACCAGAGACTCCAATCTGACAATGCTTGTAATCGACAAACAACAATTATTCTGTATGTTCAAAAAATGATCTCTAGATCCAAAGTATTTTGACTTTTTACTAAAATGACATATCCATGCCCTGCCTACTTTATATTCACTGAGACATTCATGGTTATATACTAATGTTGGTTGTATTTGCTTCCTAAGCAGAAGTAAACAACATCATCTATTTTATCATTGTTTAGCACTGTACATGACCAGAGACTATAGACAATCCATCATCACTCTTCATATAATCACTGACTCATATTGCAACAGATCAGGTCATGCATATTGGTGCACTCATTGCTCAATACAAGATACCATCTATCAATCTTTAATATCAAACTGGCAAAATTTAGATCCAGAGATAATAAAATTGCACATCTCTAATATTTTCCCGGCATCCTTGTCACTTATAACACAGCAATCAAACCTCTTAACTGGCTACTATCCTTCTATCAATCCATGGCATCTTCAAACATTTCAACAAAAATGTGCCATTGTCTAACAAATTGAAGTAGAGAGAATTTTTATCTGACCACATACTATTGTGTTCAAGAATTTAAACAATGTACTCAATACTTAAATACCAAAGATGTTGCTGATTATCACCTAACATGATGGCACAGGGTATTTGAGAAGTGAGATTACATGAATTATTACTCACAAATATCTATCAAGTAAAATGAACACTAAATGTCACTAAATGAAACATGTATTGTGTATATATGCATCCCTTATCAAAAAAATTTAATCAAAGGTAATTCTATAAAATATATCCAAATGAAAATTATCAAATGAATATTGTAGCTTCCATTCCTACTCTACCACATATAATCCTGTAAAAATATTGTAAACAGCCACAACACTGGTCAACTACTCTCCCACCAGTTTTCTTTATGTATACACACTTTCTCCTTTCTCTTGCAATGTAAACATATGTATGCAGAGTGACTTATAGTAAAGGTAATTATTTAGTCATTAATAAAATTTCCTTTTGAAATATAGTAGTAGTAGTAGCAGTAGCAGTAGCAGCAGCAGCAGTAGTAGCAGCAGCAGCAGCAGTAGCAGCAGCAGTAGCAGTAGTAGCAGCAGAAGTAGCAGTAGCAGAAGCAGCAGCAGCAGTAGTAGTAGTAGTAGTAATAGTGGTTGTAGTTTTAATAGTCATAGTAGCAGCAGTAGAAGAAGAACAAAATAATGAATGCAGATATTAAGTTTCATTAATGTTCATTTTAATTATAAATAAAAATTGGAAGAAAAACATTGTAGAGATTGATGTTTTATCAGAAAGAATGGCAAGATTAGTTATTCAACTTAATAGCAAATATTAAACACAGATAAATCAGATTTATGCTCTTATTATGATGAAGAAGTTAGAGGACTTTTTATATGAATGACAAAAGGCTTTTTATTTGACCAAACAATATTTTAAAATAGTCATGGGAGACTTTAATGCTAGAATTAGTAAACAATTGAAAGATAAAAGTGCTGTAGGTAAATTTGGTTATGGTGATAGAAATGAGAGAGGGCATAGACTTGTGAAGCTTCTAAAAGAAAAAAAACTTTACGTTAAGAAATCCTTTTTTTTTTTTTTTTGAGAAAAATGTTAAACAGAAATGGACATGGAAATATCCAAATGAAGATACAGAATTATATTTTAACTAACAGAAAATGTATGTTTCAAGATTGTGATGTTCTTAATAAATTCAACACAGGAAGTGATAATTGATTAATGAGATATAAGTTACATGTTAACACAAAGCTAGAAAAACAAAAATTATTAAGCAAAACAATATTCGCAGTTGATATTTCTAATCTTGAGAAAAATTCCAATGAATTTAAATTAGAACTTGCAAATTGTTTTCAAATACTAACAGATTTCAAACATAATTTAGATTTAAATGAAATCAATAGGAAGATAATGGATTTACTTATAAAAATTGCAACAAAGATAGCTGGTTCAAAAAAGCAGCAATTTACCAATAAAATTTCTACTAAGACAATACGATTTTATAAAGATAATAAGTAATATAAAAGTTGTACTTATATATTGGACTATTAAGTAATGAATGTCTTTAGAAAAAATTAACTCTATTTAAATTTGCCAACAACATTCAATTGTTAATAATATTACACAGGTTAGTATATGTATAATGTTTCAAGAGGTATTATTCTCCTCTGTTCTTCAGATGTTGCTGACCTGACCAGTGACAGTACTAGCATAAAAATCAAAACTGAAATCTTAGATTCTTGAATACTGATTTTAAGGTAATAATCTAACCAACTGGGCCATCCTACATTACCTTAAAATTCAATATTAAAAAGTCTAAGAATCCAGGTTTGATTCCCATGCTAGTACTGTCACTGGTCAGATCAGTAAAACTTGAAGAAGAGAGAATAGTGCTTCTTTAAATGTTGTTACTAATAATTGAATATAAACAGAAAATTTAAATAAAATTATTTTTTTTCTAAATGCATTCAATACTTAATATTAGATGATGGAAATAATGGACTATCATTCTAAATATTCAGGAAAACACTAAGGCATATGAAACTATATAAAAATGATGCATTAAGAAAGATTGAATATCCCAAATTTTGTTAAATGTAGTGAAAAAGAATTGATAAGGATATTTGAAAGTATAATTGCAAACTATTAAGAAAAGTTATAGAAGAGAATAAAAGTTTCAAGTATGTAAAAAAAACATATTGGTATTAGTAGGAAACATTTTTGCAATAAGAAAAAAATGTAATTATTATTAAAAAAGAGATGATATCATGAAATGTGTAGAAGAATTTTATCAAGAATTATATAGGAATAAAGAACAAAGAAAATTATCTCCCATGACTACAATATCTTCTGAATTGCCCCTGAATTTAATTGAAAAAGTGAAATATGCAATTAAATTTATGAAGAATAGAAAAATCTGCAGATAATGATGGAATTATAATTGATATCTTAAAAAAAGCAGATGGAAAAATACAAACATTTTTGACAAAGTTATATACCAAGTGTAAATTATAAAGATGTACCAAATTATTACAATGATGCAGTATTAATATCACTATTTAAAAAGAGGATAAAAAGATATCAGAAATTTCAGATCAGTTTTTTTTAGTTCTATACAAAAATTTTATCAAAAAATTACAACTCTTTTACAGTAATTTTAAATTTAGCCAAGTATTAAGAGAAATTATAGAATGACCAATTAATATGAGTTGCCATAGTGCTTTGGATTTGTAAACTATAAAAAGGCATTTTATTCTACAAGCATTTCTTCAGTGATTGAAGCATTGGATCATCAAGATATATACCCAGGATACTATTGTATTCTAAAGAATATTTATAAAATGCAATAATAACAATTAGATTACATAATGGTACTAAAAAGATTAACACTAAGAAAGGTATATGACAAGATAATTCCATATCTTCAAAAATTTTGACAGCACTTTCGCAAGAAATATTTATTGAATTAAAATGGGTAATTAAAAGAATAAAAATAAATGGAAATTATTTAAGTCATCTAGATTTTTCAGATGATGTAGTTGGTTTTGCAAATAATTCTTCAGACCTTCAGGAAATGTTGTAAGAGTTATAAAATGAAAGTAAGAAAGTAGGATTAAATATAAGTGTTAAAAAGACTAAAGTAACATTCAATGAAATTTTCAAATGATGAGTTAGAAGAAGTTATCAACTACAAATATTCATCAGATAATTACTACAGATGAAAACTGGTTAGAGTGATTTTGGTAGAAATAATTTAATATTAAATATGCTTATATGTTTGAAAAAGAAAACTTTTAATAAATGTGTGTTATCATTTTTTACTTACAGATATTAGACTAAGACACTGAACAAAAGAGCAATACAAAGTCTTCAGATCACTAACAGAATATGAAGAGATATATGTTAGGAGTAACAAGAAGAGATCAGAAATGAAATACATGGATGAAAGAACAAACAGGTATTACTGACATTATTCAAAGGATTAAGAGATTGAAGTGGAGATGGGATGAACTTATTGCTAGGAAAGATAATAGATGAACAATTAAAAACTGAAACTGATTTCAATAAATTATAAAAGACTTAGAAAGATATGAGATGGATTGATGAAATAAGAAAGTGTATTGATATAATGTGTAGGAGAGAGGCTAGGGATCAGAGAAGATAGATTGAACTTGGAGAAACCTTCATCCTGCAATGGTTTGATATTGGTGAAAATGATGACAATGATCATTTGAAATGGGAAGATATATTTCTATAATCAAAACTTTAAAGAAAAACATTGAATTAGATATCAATAAAGAAATTTGTTTCATAAAACATGATGCTTCGTCTGCACATATAATATCGATAATGTACTTGCATTTATATTATAAAAGCACAGCTATCAAAGAGAATATTTTAATTTGCAAGGCAAAATATATGACAAATGGATATTTTAAAACTATCCACAAATAATATATACAAGATGCAGCCTGGGTGAAGAATGCTGGAAAAATATAAACTAATATCGACGTTCTTATCTTTTAAAATGAATTCATGCGTTTGAGTTTAAGCCATGAAATATTTCCCATCTACATTAATTATTATATTTATTAAATTTTATTGAAACAACTAGAAAACATGCATTAATAAACAAGTTGTGAACTGTGCATCTATCAGGTATTCAAATATTTATCTGCTTATGTATTTATTGTTATTATTTAATGTTTCTTTGTTATATTATTTGTAAATAAATTCATTTTTTTATTACTGGTTTTCATTTCAATTCATAAATAAAATAGTTATATAACTTTAATTGAAGTTTATCATTTTTTATTTATATACAAAATAATAATTTCGTTTTAGTTAATTTATAAATGGATTAAATATTCGGTAAATAATAATAATAATAATAATAATAATAATAATAATAATAATAATAATAATAATAATAATAATAAAAACAACAACAATAATAATAATGATGATGAGCACACATATTAAGCTTTATTAATATATTTTTTAATTTTATTGAAGAATCAACAAACGTTAGTATTACCTCTAAATTAAAATAAACATATATGTTGCTAAAAGTGGACAAATATATTTCTGTTATCAAAACATTAATAAAGTTTAGCACTGAGTTAAACCTGATATATTTCTGTTATCAAAACATTAATAAAGTTTAGCATTGAGTTAAACCTGATATCTTAAAGATGAGGATGGTATCAATAAATAAATAATTAATTATTTTATGAAACTTATTATACCTAGAATAATCGTTGGCATACTTGATGTGAATAATGTACTTGCATTTATCATAGAAAAGCACAAATATCAAAGAGAATATTTTATTTTGCAAGACAAATATAATAAATATGGGCATATAATTAAACAATATTTAATTAATGTAATATAATAAAAATATAATGTTATACTTTTTATAATATGTATGTCAATGATAAATATATATTTTAATTCCTAGTCAAATATTAATAAAATCAAACTAAGTCTAATTATATGCACAGGTACATTGACATCATATACATACATAGTCTGTGTATTATAGCCTATAAATAATCTTCATAAAAACAATAAATGATAATACATTAATCCTAGACTTATTAATTGCCATGTAATGAAAGTTCAAATATTTTCCCATTCATATTTTATTTTCCGATTAAAAATAGATAGGTAACTGACTTAATATTAGATAGTAACCAGAGTTATGATATATGATTATCTGAAAATAATTTTAGGCTTTAATAAAATAGTAGAAAGTTTTTAAATTTTAACTAACCCAAATTTAAACACAGTCATAGCCAAAGCAGATATCTTATAAATACCACAAGAGTGTTATATATGTAATGGAGAAAGACGTCTCATTTTAATTAAAGTAAAAATAAAGCAAACAAAAAGTTAAAAATGAAATTAAAACATTTTTCTTTCTAATGTCGCTATTAAACTTTTGCAGTATATAGGTCCCCAACCCTATGCCCGCGGGCACCATGGTGCCCCGCAGACCATTTTATGTGTGCCCGCTGCTACCGAACAGGATAAAAAATTATTTATCTGATACAAATAAATTTAATTTTTAAAATTTCTTATAAATTATTGTATTATATTGTAATCAAATTGTAGAGCATACTATACTTTTACAGCATAAAAATATAAATGTTAATTATATGTTAAAATTTTATTTTTGAAATAAATATTTTTTTGTACATTATGTGTATTATTAACAATATCCAACTATAAATTTACATTGAAAAAATAAATGGTGCCCACCACCTGATTAAAAAAATAAATGGTGCCCGCCACCTGGCCGGTATTAAAGAATGTGCTCTTAAGTGCAAAAAGGTTGGGGACCACTGCCTTAAATCTTTTAGTTTATTTTGAGAATGCGAAAAATGGATTAATTCATAAATTTTCACATTTACCTGAGGCATATATGGGAAAAGTGTAATACTTACAACAGAAACTATGAGTGATCGCTCTATTAATGATTGAAATTATTACAGCTTAATTATGGACGTTAATAATATTACATTATAGTTATTCTAACATGTAATATATATCAATTGCTTTGAAATGGTACGTAATTTTTCAAGTTTTAGCATTCAATAAATTTTCAATCTTTAATAACTTCTGGCGCTCAAATTTCTAGTGAATTTCCAAACAATAAATCTCTCGATTATTCATTTCTTAATAGGATAGTGCATCATGAAATATGTGTATATAATATTAAAGTGGCTGAGAACTTTATGAGATCAGTTAGAAAGAGCATTAACAGAGAGTGTATATTTTGCATTAAAAATCATCGTTACGTTTTAAGCTCATATGTAGTTTTTTTTTTCATATGTCATAGCACGGCCGGGACGCGAACCCACAACCGTCTGCAACCAACTACTTGCTTGCAATGCGGCTGCGATGACCTCTCGGCTAACAACGCTTGATAGCTCATATGTAGTTTACCTTAATATATAGTGTAAAAACATAGAGGATGGTTTATTTCATGCGTATAGTATATATTATAATAAAGAAATAAACATCAATGTTATCCTTTATATACATATGTTAAAAGAATATTTATTTGTTTTTAAAACTTGAATTATTCGCCTCAGTGAATTTCGAAAGATGATTACGTTCATTTATAATTTATATAATTGTTAATTAAATTAGATGTAAAACTAAAACAGTTTATCTGTATTTATCTGTCCAATATTTCAAAAAAGAGTACAACTAATGAATTATTTATGAAAGACTTTTACAAATATTGATTTTTTTAAATATAAAAACATGATTTTAAAATAAAATAAATAATAATTAAAACAATATTCTCAATATGTACCTAACTTTGCTTTAAAATAAAATATTGATGAATTTTAAATAACTTGTATTTTAATATTTTATTGAATAAAGTTTTTTAATTAACTTTATATTAAACAATAATAATATCAAACATATAATAGGAGTATTTAAATACAATTTATATGTTTTTCAAAAAAATAATTTTTAATAACTTTAAAAGTTTAACATTTTTTTCAGCTTTTTGAAAATCCTATCAAAAAGTTATGGTATTTGAATATAAAAAAAAATAACTGTAAAGTAAGCCTATTGCAATAGATATATAATTGCATGTGTGTGTGTATACTTTATATTAAAATTTGCGGCTCAATCAAAATATAACTACTTTTTTTTTTAAGTGTCATAGCATCGGCCGGGACGCGAACCCGCAACCCGGGCAACTGCCTGCAAATGCAAGGCAGTCGCGCTGACCTCTCGACCACCAATGCAAGACAAAATATAACTACTTTGTAAGGATTAGCATATCAAAATCAAATTTAAAAATAAGTTTGTTACTTTCTAGAGGTAAGACTGAGAAAATGTAGATTGAGTGTTTTGTTTATCAGATGAAACTTAAAAGTAATGATGGTTTTATTCTGTTTATCTCTTCAAATGTTTCCTGTAAAAGTGAAATCTTAAGTGTTTGGAAACAAAGAATATAAAAGTTGAAGCATCTATTCTAGGAATAAATTTAAATTATCTAAAAAACATCGCGAAAAAACAATTCAAATCAGTTTATATTATTCTAATTCTGTTATATAGTGCTGCTAACAAGTTTTTTACAAATCTCATTACATATATTATAAAATACAGTATAAGAATTTATGAACTGTAAATGCTATTCTACTGGTTTTCTCTCTTTAATTCAAAACCCTGATTAGAACGTTTTTAGAACTTGCGGAATTTTCGGATTTCATTAATATCCCTCCTCTCCCTTTATAAATTTAAATTCTGTTAAACATTTAAATAAACATCAAATATTTGCTATTTACAGTTTTCTACATGTATGCATACTTTCATATACTGTATAAATTTATTTTTAATAAACAATATAACACTTTAAAATCCTTTAGAAACACTTTAAAAAGCATTTATATTATACTATCACAGAATTTTTACACAGAAACAATTAAAACAATAAATCAAAACAATATTTTGTAATTTTGTCCAGATAACAGAAGTGTTTGAATTTGAGAAGCTGATATTAATAGTACTATATGTAAACGGGGGGGGGAAGGGTTTTATGATAACTCTCCTTAGGATAGAATACTCTAAACTTTAAAAAATTCAAAAAGTGTACATTTTCCCACTAAATTAATAGAAATTTAATTAGCTTACAAAACAAAATATAAACATCATTACACATAATGTTTCTACTAAAATCATTTTAACATTTAATATAATGAATTTTAAATACTATTAATATAATAACTATTATAAAATATTCTGATACTGACAAGTCATTGGTATGGGCATTATGACTTTAGAAAAAAACATATACAAACAATCAGCAATTCAGAATTTATTTAGATATTTCACATGCAGTTTATTTGATGTCTTGATATTAACATTTCTGAATGAATTTCACTTTTTGAAGTACTTCAGCTTCTCTCCATACTATTTAATTTTTTAGTCACTTCTTAATTAAATAAATGTATGATTGATACCCAAAAATAAACAGATTTATTATTTGGTAGGCAGAACCATTGTAATACATGCTTCTATTATTATTTACCTCTTGCAGGGGCTCTTCTACATCAGTATGACAACCAGAATTAATGAAAGATGTCATGGTGCCCTGTATTATTTTTTTGTGTTAAGTGTGTATCAATTATTTGCTGACTTTTGTAATAACAGAAAAGTTGGAATAATGTGAAATTCTGTTTTCTGTTCAGCAAGATGACAGGGTAAACAGTTGTAATGCTTGGAAAAGTTTACAAGCAATCTTCTATGAGGAAAACACAAGTTTACAAAAGGTTTATTAAAAGAGTTCAAATTCATCATGTACCATAAAAGCATATCAAGCAATGTCCAACATCAAGTTGTTGCTATTTTTTTATGCAAATGACATTGTTTACTCAGAATTCATTTGTAATGGTCAGACATTTTTCCTCTACAAGTTTTGAAATGTTTCCATGATACAGTGAAACTAAAATGTTCTTGTTTGTACCAAAATGTAGAGTGGCAGCTTCACTATAACAGTATGCCATAGCACAAAGCCTTGTGTATAAATAATTTTTAATCTAAAACAGCATGACCCAGCTTATCCATCAGTCATATTTATCCTATCTCACTCTGTGGGACTTCTTTTTATTCACCTAAATAAAATTGTCTAAAAAAAAACATTTTGCAGCCTTGGAAATGATGAAGAAAAAAAACCACAAAGACATCAAAGCCTTCACTTTACAAGAGTTTCAGAACCATTTCAACTAATAGAAGACACATTTAAACTGTGCATTGCATCATATGGACAGTACTTTGAAAGTGATTCAATGTGTAACACCTAAAGTAAATATGCAAATCCTTATTACTAAATTTCAATTTTTGTGTGTATACTCTAGTATATTACATTTTTTTAGATTATGTGGAAGTTAATCTTTATAATGTAAATAAGATCTTTTTTGGATATGAAAGTTTTTTCACCCCTTGCCTAATTCAACATGCTTTTGCAATAAGTACATCCAATAAAAGTATCTTGAATAAAAATTCTTAGTGATTAAATTAAGTCAATTAAGATTCCACTTAGACAGCATCTAATTATTTGTATTTATTTGAATAACTCATCTGTGTTTAGGGATACATTATTAGGCATATCAATATTTAATGTGATATTGTTTGCATTATTAATCTGTTAGAATTATTATGTATGTCATCTTAGTGATTTCTAGCTATTATTTAATTACTAGTGAATAGTTTGTATTGATGCATATAAAATTTATGTTGTTATTAAAAAGTATTATTATTCCAAACTGGGTTAATTTGATATTGGTTTTCTACATTGACAATGCAAATGTAACTCAAATTTTACACATTTTTATACCTCTGAAATATTTATATACAATCGATGACACTTGTTTCTGAAGCTACTATAATTGTAGTATAACTTGAAGATGTGTCCAAATCATGCCCTTTAAATGAACGAAATGGAGATTTTTGCAAAATAACAATTCTTATGGATTATTTATAAAATAGAAAGTAAGGCTTTTACAGTTAACAATCTCAAGCATGCTTCTTTTAACAATATATACATAATTGTGATCATTTTTTCAGGAAGTCTCATAATCTTTAAGCATTAAAGTTATGGATTGAGTGAAGAAGTAATCCACAAATCTTTAGTTCTCAAAACTATTAATTTAGTCATTGACGAAATCACATAAGACTTAGCACACTGATAAAATTTAGATTTTAAAATTAAGGATTAATGGACTGATTGCCAGTTGAAAAAAATAAAAATAAAAATTTATCAAATTGAATGAGACTTCTATGATCAATCTATCATTTGAATGTCATATGTATACATACATTATGTTAAATTTAATTACAGAAGTATGATTGTTATATTAGCCTTCCATAAATTTATAATTATAATACATTTGATGGTGAATTGTTGAAAAGTCCAACACACACACACACACACACAAAATAATAAACTTGATCTGGGCTAAGTGATGAATGCTGCGAATTAATTAGTTTTTTATATGTCTTTGAACATATATTTCAGAAATGTGTATTGGAATAGAAGTTTGAAATCTATCTAAAAATATAAACGTGAAGATAAGATTAAGTCTACATATAAATATATATATATAAAGTTAAATTATAATATGTGTTGAAGTGGTCGTTTAAAAATGCGCCCATAGTGAAAGATGTTGATCTAATTTTTACGTAAATGATTGTGATATGATAAATCTAAATTGAAAGATTGACTGATAAAAACAAAAAATACATGAATATTTACATAATAGAGTAAATTCTCTACTCTTATAAATAAAATAATTTATATTCCTGTAAATGCTTTTAATTAAAGATGTATAATTAAAGTTTTTTTTTCTTAACACAAGTGATGCTTATCATGGCTTAATGCATTATTAGATTAAGAGACTTCTGGAATTCAAGGTTGATGGACTCTGTTTAACAGACTTCTGGAATTCAAGGTTGATGGATTCTGTTTGAAGCTATGTTCCCTTCCAGTTGTTAAAGTTTTTGTGAATTTCTAAACTATAAACCATTGAATTATTTGTTAATAAAGCATTAAATAATGCTGGTAATAAAAATGAAAATTACATGTCAACAAATTTATAAGTACTGTAAATATTTAATACAATAAAGATGAATGTTAAGTGTGGGTTCAATGATCATAAAAGTACAACATCTCTATTACTAATACCAAGATTTTCTTTTTTAATCAGCATATTGAGATCCATCTAACTATATAAAATTATAATAAAATCTTTATGTTTAGCTAATAATAACTATATACCCATTTCCTTGTCAATACTGAATGACTGTTTTTAATTATCTGAAAAAAGTCTGATTATGACTTAAACAAAATCACAGGTTCTCTTGATCTGCACTCAAACCCTAAGTCATGAGTATGGCAGACTGATATTTAACTAGACTACAAGACATCCTGAATATATTTTTAAAAAAGTATTTTCGTAAACATAGATTCTAACTCTAATTTTGATTTTTTTTCCCAATATATTCTCACAAACCTCATTTTTAAAAAAAATTTTTTTGCTTACTGAATAAAAATATGTCCCATTTATATACATTCTCATTTAAAAATAAGTGAATTACTACTGTTAGATAGGTCAAATGAAATTGGAATAATAAAATGACAGGTGAAATATTAATTCTAAAGTCTTAAATTTTATTCATGTTATGATATATCACTATGGTAAAATGCATAAAGTAATACTGTTGCCTATTTAGAAACTTAAAGTATAATCCTTTTTTTTCAAATATCATTAATCACCCTTTTGATCTTATTGTAACTAAAAGTAGAAGTTGTACCACTATGTCATGGTTTAAGTTCCTCAACAACTAATAGACTTATGTTAAAATTGATAAGAATTAATTTATAGATCACCGAAAAGTTTTCTTAAACCAATTAACAATAATAATGATAATTAATTTGGGAGGGGGGTATTTTTGCTTTAATAAAAATCAAATAGTTTACATTGCTTAACTTATAATATTGGTAAATGCTTTTCTTACAAAAGTTGGGACATGATTGTCATTTCACTAACTATGATGTTGTAATTTGACTATCAACAAATATTGATTTTCCTAAATAGATAGATCTTGCTTGTTATGTTACAAATGTGGTAATATGGACAAGATAAATTGAGGATTCCACCACTCTGATATGATCATACAACTCTCATCAGCCAAAGATTGCTACTGTAAATTAAAAAGTGAAACAAAATTTGATATTGATGAATCTAATCTACTAACACAACTAAGTTATGACAATGTTTATACAAATGAATTATTAAATAATTGATGATGATTGTTCATCCAATGATTCATTAATCATTTTCTAAGTGGATCATTGAATAGAAATGGCATAACTAACATCTAATTATATCCATTAAAACATGTAAACTGGCTATATTGTATAACTGGAGACTTAATGACCCTTGGTTAACAAATAGCATATTTATTTTTGGATATTTATGTAAAGTTACAATTCTTTATTTTGAGAAATTTATTTATATGACACTATGTTTTAATCTATAATAATCATTAGTTTACATGGCATATGCAGTGAGTGTTCACTAATTGTTTGTTTTGTAAATAGTTTACATGAATGTTTAGAAGATAAAAAATTGTATTTGTTAAAGGGACATCATTCATATTCTATGTATTCAATGTTGCCAATATTATCCATTTCAGTACAAAAACTAAAGTACAACATAATCTCCTGTCTCTTTCATTATAAATATATTTATTAACACTAATTCCAAAATTATCAATAGCCAATGGGTCTTCTTGGTTTCTATCAATATTTTGGGTTAACTTTTATTAAAGTATAATCAGTGTTGTCACAGAAATATGTCAGGTGAAAATTTATGAAACTGATTTTTATATGTATATAGTCTTATATTATACATTATGGACCCATTAGAATATTATGGTGATCAATGAGAAACAATTGTTAATATATTTTTTGTGCTTAGAATTAACAAAAAAATATTTGCTTATAAAAATTCATAGAATGTTTGTTAAGATAGATGCTCAATGAGATCATTTATATCAAATGTGCTTTGTTCTTGAAGTCAATAATTTTCATTGTATTTGTTAATAATAAGAATGAAATTTAACCATGTTAACATAGTAATTGTAACTATGCATCTGGAGAATTTAAACTATATAAAACAAACATTTTAAAATAAATCCACCATCAAAATAATATAAATCACAAATGCAATATTATTCTTACTGCTACAAACCTACTATCCATAGTCTCAATAGCCCACAGTTTGAAAAAGTATTAAATAAAAAAAATTATAAATTTATGCTTTTTCTTTGTAAAGTTTATTTTGACCTCTATTAGTATCTCCATAAATAATCAATTAATTATCTAAATCTTATCTTGTGCTCTCTTTATGCCATAGCCATGTGATTTTATTCCCTCTTTCTATTCATTCCTATATATTTTTTCATTCTTGCATTATTCAATTTTTGTTAATATTTTTTATTGGTAAATAAATATACATTTAAAAATAAAGTGTATTATGAAGATGACAAAAAAGGAGAAGAAGGAAGAGGAGAAGACAAACAAGGAGAAGAAGAAAAAAGAAAAAGAAGAGTGATGCACACACACACACACACACATATATATATATATATATATTGTGTGTACACATATATATATATATATACATTACAAGTAAATATGAAATAAGATTATCTATTAACTATTATGTCAGGTAGCCTAAGGAAGGGTTAAAATTGAATGTAAAGGATATGGCAGATGAGGGATTACAATATTTTACACCAATTATATAATTACTTCTTTTATATTTTTCAATGCCTCTTTTTTAAAGCCAAAAATAAAGATACTATCCCATATAAAATCCTCACACATTAGAAGTGCTTTTTGAAAAGTTTAGCTTTTTTTATTGTTCCTATAATCCAATAAATAAAGAAGAATATTTATTTTCCTTAATCATGAGCACTTTTGTAATTGTAATTATCTTATCAAATCATCTAGGTTTGTATGGTCAGAGATATACAGTTTAAGAGGTTAAAATATCTCTTTCTAATCTTGTATCACAATTTTTCTTACGCTTTATAGGTTAGGGCTTGATCTTTGGAAAAACTGCCTTAAAAATATTTGAATTTGAACTGATTAAAAGCCAAACAAAAACTCCACATTTATTATTTCCAGATTTGTTACAATTATATAATTGTATTATATTGATCTTTTTTTACATAATTAATGCTTAGAAAACAATCCATAGAGAAGTTGGTTTATTAATAAATGTTCAAGTAAACTCACATTTTATTATCCAGCAATGGAATAATTATCTGCAACAAAAAAATTTTGGATGACTGTAAGATTATTATAATGGATATCATATTTTTTCATTATGGAAAATGATTTGGATACTGAGGTGTATGGCAAAGACTTAGTTGTGTTTTGTTGCACTTAGAGAATTAAAAGTATGGTGTATAGCTATTTGAACAAATTGGTTTTATGTAAGATTATTATTTTTTCAAATTTAGTATGCAAAAAAGATACCATGTATATAACCACGTTATTGAATACTTTATCCAAGAACAGATTGAAGTAACTAGGCAACTGTTCTGACCAAATGGTAATCATTCATTGTTAATGATTTATTGTTATTACTTTGCAACGTTTTTATACTACTTAGTTTTAGTACTTAATACAATTTACTACTTTATAAAAAAATAAGCTTTTTATATCATTAAAATATAATAATTAGGAGATTTAAAATGTAGTATTTCATTTATTAAATTGAGACAAAAAATAATTATATAAAAATAATACAAATAATATTTTAAAAGAATAAATAAATGCTTTTAAAATACTTGAGTAAATAAATGTCAAAAGAAAAAAAAGATTTTTAAATTTTAAAAATGAGAATATTTTTTTCTCTGTCTTAAATTTTTATATATTTTATTTGTGCGTGCATTTCAGTTATTAAATTAACAAGATAAAACTTTTTTTAAATGTTTTTTTTGTCAAGTAGAAAATTCATAATCAATAAAGCTATGCGAATGCATATGATTTTATTTATAAAATATATCCACTCTTTTCGTCAATTTTAAGAGATTGTGAAAATCTTTAATTTCTCTAAAATTTTAATTTCAACAATTGAAGAATCTTATTTAAAAAATTATATAAATAAAAGAAAAAAGAATTTGAAATAATCAAGGTTATTTTTTTTAAATAAATAAATTATTTAAAATATTATTTAGCACTATTAGATTTTTGCCTTAATTTCATTTTATTATTGTAAACTAAGTTTTATTTTATATATATTGAAATCTCCACTACTTAGTCACAATAAGTTTATAAGAGCTAAAAAATATGATTTTGTTAGAACATAAAACCAATTGACAGAAAGTTATTATTACAAAAAAAAATTGATTTGCAGTTTTTCAGTCTTTCACTAAAATGAATGCAACACTAATGATATGTGCTTTAAAAAAATGTTTGACCTATCAGAATTTTAAACTACAAACATACACGTTAATTTTTTTTCATTAATTTGCAAACATTCAAACACTCAAAAGAAAATCATAGAATTGTTATGAATAATGGAAGATCCTTGTTAGCAATTATTTTTAACTCAGTAATAACAACTAGTAGAAAATAAAAACAAAAGACAAATACAAAAAATAGTTTAAGATAATTTTGCAACGATTATACAGACCAATCATATAACTCTTATCTTTTAACTTCTAAAGAATGCACTATTATATAAAATGAAAATATAGGAGTTATTAAGGAAGATAAGCTGATTGTTAGCAGCAGAAATGGATTATTGTAAAACAGTAGTAAGAAGAACAAAAGTGGAAAGAAGGACAGTTCAAATAATCAGATAAATTATTGGAGTAAAGAAAGTGGGAATAACAGTCACTGAAATAAAATGATTAATAAAGTTGACAAAACAGAATGTTATGGATGATTATTGATTGAAAATAGAGGGGAGGAAGAAAGCGATACACTGGATAAATAATAAAAAGTAACTCTGCAGAAAGCATTGAAAGAGCTCTAACAAATGACAGGTGTTTTCAATAGAGAGATACATAGAGGGGAAAAATTTGAGAGCCTTCTGATTGAGAAAGTCTTAGCAACAAGGAATTCTATACAAAAAGGAGAAAACTTTGTTTTCAGAAAAACTTCAATACTTTATGTTCTATTCTAAGCCATATTATTTCAATAAAGGCAGTCAACATGGCATCTGTATATATTCCTATCTAGACAAAACAAATACTGATTAAATAATTAATTAATATAATTAGAAAAAAGTGATTTTTTAAATTTATAAAAAGATTTATAATAATAAAAAAGACTTTTGATTAATATCTTATGCTTTAGGTCAAATAACATATATATGGTACTGATTAACAAACAGTTAAAGCAGCTTTTACAATTTTGTCAAATCTAAATGAATTCTCATTTATTCAGCCTCAAATTTTATTGACAAATTTATCCAATGGATTTTTTTTTTTATTTAAAACAATGTTTAACTTAAATATTTTCAGAAACTATTATTTAAAGAGTAAAGATTTTTTATCCTAACATATCTGTTTTTTACTATTATATCTCAACAATAATCTTGTTTCAGCAACTATTATTTTACAAACTTCTGATATGGTTTTGCATTTAGAGTAAATTGCAAGAACTGATTTTTTTTTGCCAAATTGACTATTCACCTTTGATTAAATGTTCCCAGTAATCAATCTTGCAGATTAAATCATCATAACAAGTACTAACTAATCACATACATTGCAAAAAAAAACCTTTAAATCCTGTAATTGTTGTGTTTACAATAATTAAAAATAAAATATCTTAATAAGTAAAAAAATTATCTTATATATTGGAAATTGTAGTGCATATGGTAGATTGGATATGTTATAATTCTGAAGAAGAATATTGGTCAGTTGAAATTGTTATCCACTTTTGGATAAGTGATATAATAAAATATTGTGTTTGCACTTTATAAAATATATAAAACAGTATGTGAGGAATGTTTATTCCCAATATTATATCCATTGGCATCTCTACATTTGAACTTAAATAAGATATGACTATACAAAAAATAATCACAATATATTTTTTTTTTATTAATTCAAATACATCTGGTTATATTGCAAGATTTATACAGAACTCTAATAACTGAAACACAGGCTTATTCTATACCTGTGTCTATATATGTAATATATAAAATATATTAGCACAAACTTTCAGATGACCCATAACTCTCCACTCTATCTAATAACACTGATATACTCAAGCACATATATGCTGAAAAGATAAATAATCACCAATATACGTATTTCATGCTAAACCAGCAGTCATCAGTTGGTCCAGATTATCATCTCCCACACATATATACTATAAGTGCTCAGATATATATTAAGATAGACAATCCTCATACTTTAATGGACTGGCTCCAATCTTCTACACACTCCAACTCTTCAACATATATGTGCTTGAGTATATCAGTGTTATTAGATAGAGTGGAGAGTGATGGATCATCTGAAAGTCTGTGCTCATATACCCTATATACTACAGAACTCTAATCTAAAGACATTGGTGAATACTTCTATAAAAACAAATTATTAATTACAACATATTTAAAATAACCTTGCAATAAAAGAATCTATTAAAAATATGAAAGTTGACAATTTAAGTTTAAAATAAATACATACTTTGTTTTGTGAATCTTCATCTGAGATGTATATGTGAGGAGTCTTGACAAAATATTTTGTAATTCAGCTAATTTTTAAAATGTGAATAATAATTGTAATTCTCAACTTGTAAATAAATAGAAATGTTACCTTGTATATGCTTCAAGCAAAAAATCCTTTTATTTATAAACTATTATTTTTATTTCTTCTATTTTAGTTCTTTCAATATCCTCAAATTAGTTTTTAGCTTATGGCCTTCAGCAATGAGAAATTTTGGATCTGGAGCTAGTGCACCTAATTTTTTGAGTCTGACACATTTTTTTTCTCCAACACTCATTATTTCTTCATTTTTTTATTATCATGCAACCAGCTTAAAATTCAAAAATATCTTAAAGTTTTGAATTCAAGTCAATTTTCTTGAATAGTTATATAGATTTGATAATAATTCAGTTTCAGTTTTTTGATAACTGTAGATATCTATATTCTTTGAATAGTATTGTTATAACACCAAAAACATAACATAATTTTGAGGTGTTTTAACATTTTGTTGTTATAACAATTTTAGCTTCTCATATGATTGTAAAAAAAAAAATGTTTTTTCTTTATTATATTTATACAAATGGACATAAAGCATAATAACTAAAATAAAAATCAATTTAAGCATTTGCTCTTTGCTTGGCTGCAGAAAGAATTGTTTACTTCTTGTCAGTAAAATAGTAGGGAAGCTTTAAGATAATACAAATCATCTTCTTTTATTTATTCAATGTATTAAAAATTTAAAGATAATATGAAGAATATTAGTATAATATTTCATAATATATCTTTAGCTTTAATGTTAAATATAAAATTTGTATCTTACCTGTAAAAATTCAGGTTCAATTAATATGTGTAAGTAGTAATGCAACAATTTCCGAACTATTAATTTATTTAAAATATTTTTGTTGCAGGCAATCACGGTGAGCTTATTTCAACCATACCTCTTATTTTAGAGTAATTTTAAGGTAAACATTCATTTTGTTCTTAGGATTTTTAACTGGGAATAACTGTTGAATCAAATGATCAAAATATTTTACATTAAACAAAACAACTATGTGTAATATATATATATATAATATCCAGGTATACCCATATATAATTTATTATAATATATAAATATTTTATAATAAATTATATACGGATGTGCACGAATATTTTATTTATATCTATAAGTCAGTGAAAGTCTTCAATTTAATATATATATATATATAGTTTAGATTTATGTTTTCAATTTAATATATATCTATATCTAAACTATATATATATATATATATATATATATATATATAGTTTAGATTTATGTTTTAAAAAGAAAATTATCTATATAGTATTTAATGGAAAACATAATCCACCTGCGGCTGTAATAGTACCATATTAGAATTTAGTTTTTTAATTCACAATGGCAAAACTTTTCATACAATAGTGCCACTCAGTGCAAATCAGAGTAATCAATGGATGCCAGAAGGCTTGTGCATAAAATCCCAATCTAGTGCCTACTCATCCAATATGCCCAGACCAGTTTCTAGCTTGTGGCTTTCATCAGCAGAGGAGCCTTGGATCATGTGATGTTTTTAAATTATCAATGTGTTAACATTTATTTAAACAAATCAGTTTAGCCTGAGAATTGTTCTTGATATTCATTTATTGATAACCATTCAATAGACAAGTGAACTGATAAAATCTAGAGTTTATTTGAAAATTCTCAAATAATTTGAAGATATTCAAGCTCTGTTTAAGATGTGAATCCAAATCACAAACTTATACTAATCATTAGGCTAACTGTGTTATGAGTCTCATGTTGAAATGATTTTCACAAATACAAAACTAGCACTACTTGAATGATTTTTATAAGTTTATTTTTTGAATGCATGAATATAAAGAGAAAATATTATCTTACAAGGTTCTGAAGTATGAAATAATTAGTGGCAATGCCTAAAATTATTAAATTCCTTCATTAATGTTTTCCATTTGTATTTATTGATTATTAAAAGTTACAATAGATTGTTCTGAAATTAGAGAAAGAGAACTTTCTAGTTTAAGAACTTAGATTATTTCATAAATTCTATTCTCGTCATATTTTTAGTTTTAGATATTAAAAATGTTAAACAACTGAGCCACTTGAATAACTTGATTGAATGCTGTTTATCATAGACAGAGGATAGAATTCTGAGGCAACTGTTTTTACAATGTGATTCAGACTGCAGCTAAAAAAATCATATATATTGGTTTAGATGTGAATTAATAATACTTAGTCTTTAGTATTATTTTTTAAAGTAGCTTTCTATGGACAATCTAATTGATTATTCAGTACTGATTTTTCTGTCTGAGAATGAGTATCTAGATATTGTTATATAGATAATAAAGATTAAAAAATAATCTAGGTTGGCAAGGAGTGTAAATGAATTGATTGTAAAACAAATTATAATTATATGATGTGATCTTCATCTCTGAGGGAGGCATAAACATATTTTTACAAGTACTATATAAATGTTACAAATCTTTAACAAACAACCTTCCTAAAGTTAAAATACTGAAATTTTGTGTTTGTTTGCTTACCACCTGATTGCAGTCAATTGATATCTCATGTGCTCAGATAAAGCAGTTGATTTATTCATCAAAATCTTATTTTCTGGATAGCATTAGAGTTGAAATTAGCTTGTAATTTATGAAATCCCTGAAAAATAGTTTAGTGTTTATACAGAGTTTGAAAATCAATTTAAGTAATGACTTACAGGTAATAATTATTTTAAAATTGAGGTATGCAATCTTTTCAACTGGCAGGTGAATTTCAACCTTCCTTTTTAAATGAAGGGCATAATATTTTATGACTAATATTACTATTATTAATGACTTTTCATATTTAGTGACAATTTTTGAATTCAATTTATAACTGCTTTTCAACATACTTATATTCTCTGATTTCTTTTTATGTTCCCATTTGATTAATTCTGCAGCAACTAGGATACAGTCTTTTATAATTTCTCTTTAGAAAATGTCATACAATTTGTTTTTTTAAAAAAATAATATAACTTGCTTTTACAGAAGTTTCTGTTTGTACATTTTATAAAACACATCAAACACTTGAACATTCTTTTCAAGTTTTCTGTTTTAATAATTCTTTCTTTCCCAACAATTTTGTTGTAACGAGAATATTTTGATAAATAGTGCATCTTAATATTGTGTTTTTTATTAACTGAAATATATTCCAGATATATCAAGGACATTGATTTACCACTTCTTCTATATAAAAAAAGTGTTGGTTCATATCTTTTGAAATGCATGATTTTATAAATCAATTTTTCTTATTATACTCATTGCTGCCATTCTAATAAAAAAAAAAATGCAAAGTAGTAATAATAAAACAAAATTAAATTCAGGTTTTATATTTACTAGTATACATTTGTCTGTGAAAATCACTATTAAAACAAGAAAAATGCCATCTGCATTGTAGATTAAATCTGGGATCAGATAGACAATATGATATAGATTATTTATTAGAATGTTGCATATCTGATAGAATAAATTAGAACTTTTATAAACATTGGAGAGATAAACAAGTGTAGTTGAGAAAGTAATAAATATTTTATTTTATTTAACTCTTAATTCAATATTTGCACTATGTGTATGTTTAAATAAAAATTTTATATACTGCAATTTTATATGCATTTTAGAAAATGTCCATTGGTCATATTGAGAACTTTTAATAGTCAGAGTTGGCTTGTAGTCTGTAGGTTTCCACCCCTGTTTTAAAGCTTAACTGCAGTTTTAAAACAAATAAATAATAATTAATATTTCAATTTTCTTATTATTTGTATATATTAAGTTATTAAATTTCAAAATGCTCTAAGAATTATGCAAGAGAAACTTTTATATCTTTAATGTTTCTCTGCAGAAAAGTGAACTGGTGTGTTCGTCTCATGCTAGAGTGATCGATCAAAAAGCTAAAGATTCTTGGTTTAATTTTCAGCTTACAAAAGGATAATAATAAACTCAGTTGTTATTATGTTCAACCTGAGTCCCATATAACTTCACCAACAATTAAGCATAACATTATTTATTTAAAATACTGTAAAAGGTTATTGCATTCTAGTATTCTATTTAAAGGCTATTACTCAAGTTCCAATGGTTATATATCCATCTATTATGCCTAAGTCAGGGATTTAAATACTGGCTAGATAAACAAAGTCAATTAAATTTTATTGTTGATAGATAAATAAATGTCCAGTTATATTTTAATTATGGAAGAATGTCCTTTGCCTTGCAATGATTACTCAAAAGCAATTTTTTTTCTTTAATTCTGATTATAATATATATATATAAATATCTCACAATATTAATCACCAATTTTCAGGGATGAAAAATGAAAACGATTAATTTTATTTTAAAAACACATAGAAAATTAATTTTAAATGCACAACTTTTAATAATTTGTTTCTGTAATTGTTGCTTAAAGTATTTTCTTTTAAAAATATTATATTATTTGTTTTCAATCTTCTGTATTCTTTTTTTTTTCCAATCCAATTATTTCTTTGTATTACTGAATTGGATTTTGTGCATTTATACATCTCTAATACTTTTGCTTTTTAAGCATTAAATATTAATAGTTTTTATTGTTCAATTTAAAATTATTGTAAAGCAATATTTAATTGAATATTTTACAAACGTAAATAATTTAAAATTTTATTAAGACATTTTAAAAATTATATATTGATTTATTTATTTTTTTGTTTCTTTAAAAAAAAAAAAAAATCCCTCTCCTTCTTGCCTCTCACTCTTGCTTTCTCTCTATATATGCATATATATTTAATTTTAAAAATTATTTTAACAGCATAAACTAATAGATTTGGATCTGGGGTTTTTTTTAAATAGTAATTTTTATACTTTTGTGCATCCTAATATTCACGTTGTTATATAAGCAATGTGATCCAAATTTATCTTAAATTGCGTATGCGTATGAATCTATTTTAATGATTTACTTGAAAAGAAAAAAAAAATAGTACATTGATTTTCAAAAGTCATCAATCAACTCATTCTGTCAATCAAGCAATTTGATCGATATAATTTTATCGTCATTATATTTAACTATTATCAATTCTCTGCAAAGCGAAGTCTCCCAAAATTTATTCCAGTACTTTGGATCAATAATTTCTTCACTCCATATCAATTCGTTAAACTTTATCTTATTCGTCAATCTTATTTGCAGTCTCTTTACAATTTTTTAAAAATCTTTTGGGATGTTTAGATCTTCAAATGCTTATCTACTCTCACCTGTTCCTTAAACATATTAGTCCAGTTTATTTGATCTTTTTAATTTTTTAATGATACCAGTGCTACTCTCTAAATAATCTAAGTTTGTAATCATTTCTATTAATCCTAACATATATTTCCCATACTTCACTAGCTTCTTTAAAATTTTTATGTTCTAATTAATTTTTTGAGTCTCAGATTGATGTGTAAGTTTGGATAAAATTTTGGTAAAAGCTTTCATTTTTATGCACAAATATGTATTTTCTTTAATATTGGAACTCTCCTATTGTGATTTATAAGTCTGCATAGCAGATCTGGCTGTTATCCTTCAACTAATTTTTTGTGTGCACATCACAAAGCATTTGTATTCTTTTCTGATTGTTCTGACTCATGTTACACAGTTTTATGTGAGAAGCAAACATTCAAATCATTTTCTTAATATAAATACAGTGGAGCCACAATATGTATTATATTTTACTGCAACCCCCCCCCATATAGTTTACATCACATATAATAACTCACATGTTGTTGACAAACTTTGATTAGAATATAATACATATTATTATTATTGAAATGCATTACACAGTACTTTGCAACAGACATGCATATATGTAAATGCACATCACAAACTTTTATTTATATGTATAGTATAAATAAATAAAATTATATATATATAATTATTAATAATAAATTTAGATCTCACATTTACATCTATTTTACTCAGTATGTGATCGCAGCAATATTCACTGAAAAAAATAAAAATAAGAAAAAACATACTGTAGAGTTTTTTTTAAACATAAATATTAAAACATGTGACTTTAATCACAATTAAATATGCTTTGGATGATAATATCTTTGCAAAACTTATAACATTAGTTTAAAAAACATTTTATTATGTGGAATACTGTACAAAAAATTCAGAAAGGAAAATAAGAAAGAATAAAATGTATGCACTTTCAACATAAATTGTAATTTTTATAAGCATAATCACATATGGCACTTGAAGTCAGATAAACAACTTACTGTTGTATTGTAAAATTAATTTACAAATTTTACAATTTTTTTAAATGTAATCCAATATTGTGCTCAAAGTTTGAAAAATGGATGCTCATAATATCATAAAATGTATTAAATTTATCAATTCTATTATTGTTGTTTTTTGTCTATTCACATTTTTGCTGTTTACATTATTTATTGGATAGCATATAATTAACCCTACCAAATTTTGCTATTTTTCTGATATTACTAACATTTTTTTTGTCTCACACATCAATGTAAAATATATGATAAAATGATTATTACTTATCAGAAAATAATAAATTTGACTTCATTTGATAGATATTTTTATTTACTACTGAAATAAATTTTAAATGTTCACATTTTGTTTCTGTAAATATTTAAAAAATGAGGATGTAATCTAAACAAAGACTTTACATGTCATCATTTCTAGAAAGATTATTTTCAATTTATAAAATCAATGAAATATGTTTTAATTTTTTTTATTTTTAAATATCCATATGAATAATTATTTATTTCTCTTATATCTAATGAATTATGCTTTAAAAGTTTAAATTTTTTGAATATTTATTGCAAAATTGCAATATTTTCTTACTTGTAAATATAAAGTAGATTGTTTACATCAAAGCTAGTCTTGTAAATTGCTTCAGGCCATATTTACATTAGCTGCTAATATAACATTATATTTTTGAAAATAAAGTATTTCAAGTCAAAATAAGTTATTAATAATTTATATTTCTTGATATCTAATAAATATAATGTAAATTATTATTTAAAAAAAATCTAAAACAGTAATAAATTCACAAATAAACACATTTTTGCATCATTGGAACTACATTGTCATAAAATGTCAAATGTTTTTACAGCCTTGGCAACAGATAAGGGTTGAACATGTTAGGGCAGGGCTTATGTCTATTGTAAGAGCAGGAATTTTAAATTTTGTGACTTTTAGTGCAAATTTTTTGGCCAAGAAATTTATTACAATAAAATATACCATTTTACATGCATTATAATGTATAATACTTAAGAAAAAATTCACCAGGAAGTGAATTGGCCAAAAGGTGATTATCTATCATCCTGAAATAGTTTATGGTTAAAGCCACACATATTCATATAGTATAATTTGCTGCTTCACTGTATTATATATTTTTTAAACTAAGAAATGCAATTTTTAAATTAAAATATTTAGTTACATTTTATTTTATTATATATAATATTTAAAAAACATTGTAGATGATATATATATATGTCCACAGATGGTGTTTCTACCAAAAACACCGATCAAGCGTATGTTCTGTTTACATAAACGTCAGAGTAGCATTCACTATCTCTAACTCTGACGTTTATATAAACAGAACATACGCTTGATCGGTGTTTTTGGTAGAAACGCCATCTGTGGACATAAATACAAGCGTTAGCAAGTTTTTTAACTTGCATTTTTGTTTATCATATATATATATATATATTGTCTAAGTACATCCATATAAAATTTAAAAATAAACCAAATGTATCCTTATATACTTTTTATTATTTGAAAGATTTAAAAGTTATTGTTGTAATAATATTTTTAAATACTTTTGTCTCTATACTACAATATCAAAGAAGACATATTATCAGAGATGCTGTTTTTTTATAAAAGAAGATAAAACTCTACTAAAAGGAATAATAATAGTTCTTTTAAAACAAAAGACATAAACTTTAGCATATTGATAACAATAGAATTCAACTTGATGATCTTAATATGTAAATAAAAAATAGTATAAATGAGGTCATGATATCAAATTGGGTCTATTCTTCTTATGCTTATTGTTTTATTGTTGTCTGTATATCAGTCGCCATAATGAATGCTATATTTTTATAAAATTTTTGTTTATGGTAAATATTTTTTGGATATGCTGCCATATGTATTTTAAGCATGTTTTAGAGAAAACAATGTAATGAGGGGGTAAATGAAAAACCATTATTCATCTCAGAGAACAAACTAATTCTTTTGGGAGGCTTTAAAACAATAACTGAATGGAATTTATCATTTGTTATTGTGTCTTAAAAGTTTTTTATGAAAGATTTTTAAATGCTTATCTCTAGTTCACTGTGATGCATGTGCCTAATAAATGTGTAGGTAAATGCCAAAAGATAAAATTAACAAATTGCCAAGGATTTTCAAAGATAAAATTAATTGCCAAGGATTTAAAGATAATAATGATTTCCTAGTAGAATAATAAAGTTATAAAATCCTAAATAAATAACACAATAATGCTGTCAAATAATGTAAATTATTGTACATATATAAAATGTAACAACCAGAGTAGAAAAAATGCAAAAACTATTAAACCCTAATATTACTTTGCCAATCATTTTCAGTACAGTGTACCAGACTCATGACAATACATATGAAGTTCCATTGTGTTGCCTTTAGTCTGGTACATGGTACGGGAAAGTGCTTGGCAGATTAATATTAGTGTTTAATAGTTTTTGAATTTTTTCTACTCTGGTTGTTACATTTTATACATGTACAATTATTTATAAAATGCGAATAAAATTGTGAATGTACATCTATATATATATATATATATCTATTTCTCTACATGTATGGATTATTAATACATTGAAAGATAAAGTAATAACTATTCCAAATGGAAAACTTAATAGCTGAAATATTAAATAAAATGAAGCAAGGAAATTAACACTTGTCTGTATTTGTGTTTTATATATCTGTCAAGAAAATGAATTATACAGATACATATGCTAACTTTGAACATGATAATAATCATTAAAATATTAATCTGCCCAATATCTTATTGAAAATTACTAGTTGTTAGCTAAATGGAATAAACTTTAACTATTATACTCTTTTTTTGTTGGTTACTATGTTTCTACTATTGTAGTGTCTTAAGACGTAATATATATTTTTTGGAACTGGGTAAAAGGAATCTAAAAAGCAGAACCTTTAATGATGAACTTAGTCATTATTTCAGATTGGTTGGTTTTATTTATGATTTACTATTAATATTATATTTGAAATGATCATTTTAACATGTGTTTTTTTTTATGTGTGAGTGAATATTTAAGTGGATACTTAAAGGAAAATCATGATTTATTTTTAAATTTTATGATTAGTGATTAAAATGGATTTTTACTTAATAACTTATTTAAATTTATTCACTGTTTGTCTAGTGGACAAACTGTAACATGTTAGAATTTATTTCATAATGTTATAAGTGGTCTATCCGAAATCACTATATAGATGGTTATTTTTTTCTGATTTTTGGAATTTGTATATTGCCTAGCATCACTTGATAAATCAAACATATGCAACCTCATATAGAATTTTAATTTTAATTCTTATAATATATTCATAATTTTAAATCTTTTTATTGTCTACTTGTAAATAAATTGTCATTATTATTCATTAAATTGAATTTTTAGTTTTATTTACATTGATAAATATATGATATAGCAATCATAATTTATATTTTAACAATACACATAAATGAATATGATCTAACTAGTGAGTAAGATAAATATTATTATTACATTGGTGTTTGACAATTAAGCAAGGTTAATATAACATCATGTGTGTTTATTAATGTCAGAGCTATTAATAAATTTTATAGTGAAATTCTATTAGTTATTAAACTCAGTATTTTTCATGTGTTCGAATATAATATAATTTAACACACAGCAGTCTAAGGGTTATTTCAAAATAAATACCAATAAAAATTTAACAACAAATTTTGAATATTATTCCAACACGAATTTTGTTTATAAAAGGGTGCTAAATCCTTATTTATTTATTATATTATGTATTGGTTTATCAACTGGTATAGCATTACCAATCATATATTGTACATGTCTTCATTAAATGTTTATATTAGTTAATTCGTATTATTTTAAGTTCTTATTTTATAATTTACAGGACATAAATAAGAGCTAGCATTCTTTTTTTATTTTATTTATTATCGATTATATTGGTATAAATTAGGTATTTGGAGACAGAACATATAAACAGTCTTTTATATTTTTTATCTCAATATTTCATTTATATTTGTAGCCCATGAAAATCTTTGATTTAATATATATATATATATATATATATATATATTATATACCAAATATATATATATATATATATATATATATATATATAATAATGGTATGAAATGTGGTGGATTTTTTTTTACAAGTCCTATGAATTGAAATATTAAAATTGTAACAGTAAAAAAAAGACACTAACATTGTAACAATATACAAGGAGATGAGTTCCTTTCACTAATGTACCATAAATTTTGAGTGGCCAAATTGTAACTGTAAGTAATTGGGATTTACTTAACTTAATCATAACTTTATAACTTTAAAGCTAAACACTATTATAAATTAATGAGGATTAATAATCAGTTAAAGATCAAATGAAAATTTTATTGAATCTGAATTATGTTTGTACATAAATAATTTGATTTACTTTAAAAAAATAATCTCTTCTTAATGTTGGCTAAAATATATTATAATTAAGTTTCAAGTATATCTAAATGTTGTTTTATGTATCTCAGGGTAAAATAAAACATCTGAATGAATTAGTATCCATGTGATTAAGACTTTAGATAAATAATATCTTTAAAAAATATGAAATGAATTTAATAAAAATAGAGACAATATTTTATTCTCATTCACATCAAAATGACAACAATAATATTACAATAATTCTTATATTTACTTAGCACTTCTTTTGTTTTTGTTCCACTTATATATATAAAACCACAACTGCCTAACACTATAATAGTAATAAATAAAATGCAAACCATAAAGCAATACAATACTAGATAAAATCTACCAAAATCCTTACATGACCATGGTTTCATCTATTACAAATAGACCTTCTGAAATGAAAATCAAACTAAAGGAACAAACATATATATACAAACTAACAAACTTCCTATAATTTATTGCAAACACAACCTTCTCTTAATATCCAAAGATGCTTTCATAAGATTGATAGCCTCAGATTCAAGAAGTTTTATCATCAAAGTCTCCTTTATTATTATTTTTAATTCATTCTTTTTATAAAAAATAACAGATGCATTGTTAAACAATAATCTATGACTTGTATTCAATTTATGAATTTATCAATTAAAATTATTATCTCTTGGAGATAAAAATTTTAAAAACTCTTCAGAATTATTTATAAAAATTACATGATCATATTATTAAAACTATTCTTTGCATACCATGTCTCAAGTAATTGCTTACACATGCAATATTTTTGGTATAAAATGTCATAATATTTTTAAGACAAAATTTGTTTATTAACATAATGTTATACTTTTAACTTCTTTTACACTTTTTTCAGTACATTTTTCTAAATTTTAGCTTTTATTGTATTTAACATTCAATCAGATCTATTTCTCTATGACAACATCATTACTGCATTATTTTAGAATTTGAATATGTTTGATATATTTTTTTAGAATATAAGCAGAACATTTTTACCTCTAACATCTTGCTCAAGATAAACATGAGTTGTTTTAATTTCTTTATATACCAAGCTATAAAGATGTGATTTTATGATAATATAATAACATCATATTCAGCAAGTTAGAAAATGTATTTGTTAATCTTTTATTTACTCTATTGTATTTTTAGATTTATAAAGTCTTCATAAGTAAAATTTTTCTTTTATCTTTATATTATGATGATGGAATATTTATGTCTCACTTCTGTACAATAAATTTAAATGAATAATTGCTCTATAAACAAATAATTTTATTGAAGCTATACAGTTATGATAAATATAAACTGCTAATTATAATGTTCGGTACTAATCAGTACACTAGGCCAGACAGCTGGTGGCATTGTTTCACTGCTAAAAACACAGAAATGTGCCATTTACACAGCCCAATGTTTTTGTGCTTTTCAGAGAAGACGTATATGGTGTTGCACACCAATATTATGGGCCACACTAATGTGCTTTGCGATACTATGCAAATACGAAGATTTAACAGATTGCTATCATATGATGTAAGAGTGTGGAAGTGGCCATAACTGTTGTAATATGCATTCTAATTAAAGATCTTATGCCATACCTGACATACTATTTAATATTAATAATTGTAAAACCATCGCCATGCTTCCCCACAAATTTTGGAAGGTGGGAATAACTGCAAAAGCTGTGGCCAAGAACCTTTTCACAGAACTCATGTGAATAACTATGTAAATTATGAGACAAATAAAGTGTCTGAGGTTGCACATAGTTTTGGAAATCATTAACTTTGTTTGATCAGTGATGACTTTTTTTTTTGTTTGGCTATATGGCAATTTTTGTTTGGGCTTTATTTGTATACCACTGATATGTTAAAACTTTTATTTTTAAAACCAATTTTTATTAACATTTTTTTAAAAATAAAAGAAAAACAAAAATAACTTTTGTCTCTATCTTTTGTCTCAGTGATGACAAATTATTTCTCCCCATTTTCCCCCAATAAAGATTAAACTAAGATCAAAACTTTTGACTTTTTCAACTTTTGTTTTTTTTTTAAAAAAGTTTTTCAAATATGGTGGTGACTATATGGCAATTTATGTTTTGGCTTGATTTGTATTATGCAATGTTTGTAATTTTGCCATTTTTGAAAATGAACATGTACAAATATTTGAATCAAATCTTATATTGTAAATTATTTACAAGAATGTCAAAATATTCATAAAAAAATCATATCAAATGTCAAAATATGTCAAAAGATGAGTAAAAAAGTTGTATCAAATGACCAAATCTTTTTTAAAAAGATGGAGAAAATGTAAAAATAATTTAATTAAAAATAGGCCTGGATCGATATAATTGTGTGTTTTTAGCAAAGAAACGATGCCACCAAGTGGGTGGCCTAGCATACTGATTAGTAGCTAATGTTCTAAAGTGACTAAATATGTTATATAACATGTAAAAAAATTCAAGTATATTTTATATAGATATGCTTTGTAATACAAACTTAATTTTAAATTTTGTGTGCTTGGTTAATATTCTGTGATTCAATACTAGCACTATAAATGCATAAACACAAAGCATATCCAATGCACAAAATAATAAACACTACTAGTTTTATTTTGCTTAATGCATTTTTGATGCTGAGGTAGTGTTAGATACTTTGCAAAACATATGTGTATATGTATGTATTCTTGCATTTTATTACATTTATATAAATGAAGGTTTTCATAATTATAACATGTATATGTAACTATGAATAAAAAGGCACTAACATTAAAATGAAAAAAGAATCAATACTATTTTTACTAACTATTGTTTAATTTAGAAAAAAAAAATGAATATTTTAAATACAACTTCATTAAAAATTTATTTTTCAACTAAAAAAATGCTTATCACTTTCAGAAACTTCAAGAAGATAATCAAGAGTAAAGCAGAATGTACATAGTTTGAATTGGTAAGACTGAAGTTATAAGAAGTAAATTAGTGTGCTTGGAAAAAAGAAGTTAATAAATAAACATTAATAATAAGTAGTTTTTGGTGAATATTGGCATTCAAATAAGTCTTCAAAATAGATATGAAAATAAAAGTTATTTAGAATCTAGATGAGTAAGAAACTTCAATATCAGAGATTATTATTCACATAGATTGAATATATGATAGATTAAATAATTAGCAACAATTGTTAAACAGTTGTATTTTTATATTGGACTATTTCCATCATCTAATAATATATGTATTGAATGTCTTTAGAAAAAATTAACTTTATTTAAATATTCCAAATCAATTGATATGCTATTACTAACAGTTGAAGATATTTGGAATATTTAAATAAAGTTACATTTTCTAAAGACATTCAATATATATATTATTAGATTATGAAAATAGTCCAATATAAAAATACAATTAGAACACCATCATCACAAACCTTCAGGAAAACAGTAATTGTTAGATAGCTCTCATGTGAAGCAAAACTTTCTATCAAGTACCTTTTATCTTCTTTTAATTCTAGATATCCACTGTTGTTATTAAGTTATTTGGAATAAATAAATGATTTATATGTGAGTACCACTTCTTTGCAGTAGTTTTACTCCCTATCTGATGAAGTGTTTGTTATCAATTAAATTTCTGTTTGACAGATATTTTATAAAAATCATAAACTACATAAAGCAATAAAATTGAAAATGTCAATTAGCAGATCCATTGGAATTGAGAGAGAAATAATATCCATGAACATTTGATTTTTAATTAAATAAAGTAATAAAATTTAAATAAATCAGTAGTTCTTTTCTTTACACTCAATGTTAACTCTTTTGACTATTATTTAATTTTGGCACTTTTGCATGTAAACATTTTATTATTATTATTATTTAAGCATATATATATATATATAGGGAAACAAATAAATAAATATATGTTTTAGTAAAAATGAAAATTTTCTTACATACCATGATTGTTTTTAGCCCTGTACAAGTTCCTCCTTACAGTTTTCCAAAATTCAATTATTTATTACAATAATTAAGGCACTTTGAGTTTGCTTTTTATGTACATCTACTACAAAATATACACACATAAATACGATTATTTATACAAACAAAAATTTATAATAACATTGAACCATCGTCTTCAGTTTTATGATTTTCTTTCTATCAAAATGAAAACGTATAGAATAAATAAAATAATTGATTCATTGTACAGTATTAAATATCTCATTATGTGGAAATTAAATAAGTTAAAATAGTAATTATAGTAACAAAATAAATAGCTTAAAATAAGAATAAAAACTAATTAATTAAAAATTATTCCTAACTATAATTTATTAATCAAGCAATTTTTCACAACTAATTACCTTTTGAAGAAAAATTAACAAAAGATTACATAAAGTGATTTTTTTTTAAAAAAAATAAAAATAAACACAACATCAATTTTCAACAACATTAATTAAATCAATTTATTTTTGTATGACTATTTCAGACTAGAAGTTGTGTGTGTGTGTATATATATATATATAATTACTATCCGGCTTATAATTATTTTTTAAATAGCATCCTATTAAAGGTAAATAATCATCTAAATATTCTTAGCTAGTGATAAAACAAGAAAGAAAAACTTTAAACCATTACTAGATGGTATTTTACTAGCCTGAATTGGAACGAAAAAAATTCATGATATGAAAGTTGTCTTTTTTATGGATGATATTACTTTTTTTGAAAATATTCTAAATGATATAAAGAAATATATTATTAGAGACATATGGAAAAATAAATAAATGTATGAAGTGAAAATTTAGTGAAGAAAAATCTAAAATATTTGTATAACTTGACAAACATAAAACTAAAAGGTGGAAAAATGGGAGAGTTTTATCTGAAGAAGTGAACAAATATCATCACCATTTTCAACCATTATCAATCCACTGCAAAATAAAGGCCTCTTCGAGTTCAATCCATCTTCTTTGATCTCTAGCTCTCTTTTCCAAATTACTCCTGCATACTTTCTGATTTGATTCATCCACCTCACATGTGGTCTCTTTCTGGGTCTTTTACAATCTCTTGGAATTCAGTTTAACATTTCAATTATTCATTTAATATCATCTCTTCTAGCAATATATCCAGCCCAACTGCAGTTTTTTAAATTCTTTCAACAATGTCAATAACATTACTTCTAACATGCCTCTCTCCATACTGCTTTGAGAAAGTCTGAAGTCTCTATATTGCTCTTATATTAAGTGTCCAAGACTCAGATTTATATGTATGACCTGTTAAACATATTTATTAAAAAGCTTTTTTTGTAAACATATAGACATATTTCATTTTAGTATTAAGTTAAAAGCCTTCCTACTATGATTAATTTCATCCATTATGTTGTGACCAAGATATTTATAGGGATTAACTTTTAACTCATCATAGTCAATCTTAATTTTCTTCTTTTCAGAAAATGCATTGAATATTACTTTAGTCTTTTTAACATGTACCTTTAGTCCTACTTCCTTACTTTCATTTGATAACTCTTGCAACATTTCTTGCAGCTCTAAAGCATTATTTGCAAAAACAACTATATCATCTGAAAAATCTAAATGACTTAAATAATTATCATTTACTTTTACTCCTTTAGCTTCTCATTTTAATCCACAAATTTTTTTTCAGTATTGCTGTAAAAAGTTTTGGAGATATGGAATCACCCTATCTTACACTCTTCTCAATGTTGATCTTCCTAGTATCATTATGTAATCTAAATGTTGCTATTGCATTTTTATAAATATTCTTCAGAATGTGAAAATATCCTGGGTCTATACCTGGATGATCCAATGCTTTAATCACTGAAGATATGTTTATAGAATCAAATGCCTTTTCATAATCTATAAATTCAAAGCATAATGGCAACTCATATTCATTTGTCATTTCTGTAACTTCTCTCAATACTTGGATATGATCTACTGTACTAAAACCACTTTTAAATCCAGCTTGTTCTTTTGGTTGGTGGCAATCCCATGTTCTCTGTAGATGAGATGTAATTGTCTTGGTAAAAATTTTGTATAAAACTGATAAAAGGCTGTAATTTCTAATATCTTCTTTATCACCTTTTAAAAATATTAATATTAATACTGCATTCTTCTAATCATCTGGTACATCTTTATCATTTAGACATTTGATATATAATTTTGTTAAAATTTTTTTTATTTTTTTACCTGCTTTTTTTAATATTGAAGCAATGGATCTGTAGACCAGATTCATGCTTCACATCTTTCTAGAGTGCTAGACTAGGATCAAACCAAATTCATGTGTGTTATGATGTTTGTAAAACTTTCCATCAGCCATTTTAAGTACATTCAAATTTTAGTCCAGCAAATAAATGATTAAAACATCAATTTTTTATTTTTATTATAATATTGGAGGGGCCCAGATATAGATATATATGCGCAAATACATATATATATATAATTGCAGACAGAAATTTTTATAAAATCCTTAAATAAATTTTAATATGCTATTTTTTAAAAGTATTTTATTCTGGAGATTTGCTTACATGATAAACTCTACTAACATTCCATAATGTCAAACAAAAGAAAATCCATCAACAAAATGGTGATGGATTTTTTAATTAAAGTAAAATTAAAATGGAAAAGATACTTGAAATATAAATTCTTCAAATCTACATTTAATTAAAATTAGATATGAAACAATTAAATCATTGGGTTTATCAGCAGAGTGGATCTCAGGAATACAATGCAAATATACTTCAGGTTGATAATTGTGGTCACTGGAATTTCAACATAGTCACTTGGCCTGTAGTGTATGAAAAAGGGAATTTCCCAAAAATAGTCAGAGAATGGTATAAACAGCTCAGGAGAACAATAGAGGTCAGCCAGTCATAGTTTTTGTCAGCCATTGGCTGATGAACCCACGCCAGTTAAATTTTTAATAAATGTTTAGAAGCATGGTAGTGGAGTAGACGGCCTTTATAGCTTGCCTTTCTCGCTGTCCCAAAGACGATTGTCAAATATCTTATGCCAGAAAAACTTCATCAAAATATGTAATTGTGAACTGCTGAACTGTTGAACTTTTATATTAAAATACATAGCTAGCTATGCCTGTGCAGAAATTCAAATTTCATCGTGGGATCCAAACTTCCACAAGGACTCAGAATAAATTAGGTAATATGTTCCAATTCATTATTTCTAACTGCCTAATTTATTTTTTTAAAAACTCCAGTGACCTGATAATGTAATTTTTGCTACTTTTAATGACTTCTAAGATGAAATCCCCACAATGTAATATAAATGTTAACTAATGTTCTATAAATTGTACTTGCTATCACTTTAAATCTAATGTCTTTGCTCTCATACTACCTGTCTTAAAGTTATGCCTCTTAATGCTAAACTTTTTTTTAATGTGGTTTAGAAATATTATTATTTACTTAAATGAAATGAATATATGTCAGTTTGTTCCATCTCAACAAAAACTTTATCTGAATAAATATTTTACTGCCTATTTCCCGACCAAAATTTGTCAGTAAATAAAAATGAATAATTCTCTGGCTCTGAAATATTAATACTTGGAGCAACATTTGTTTTGTCAAGATGAAACCATTTTATATTATTATGTGTTTTTTTTTTAAATATTTATGCATACATGGTTTAGTTTTGGGGAGATGCTAGATTCAAGCATGAGACTTTATTTAGTTATATTATTTCATTTTTAATTAAAGAGTGAAAGGGAGGGGATTTAGAAAATTATATTCATGCTAAATAATAAGAGAGTAATAAAATGTTAATTGAAATATTGGTGGGATTTTATGTTGAAGAGAAAGACGTGTTGCTTATAAAAGGATATTCCTAATAATAATTGATGCTTGTTTTATTCTTGTTGGTCTGATCTTGGTCAATCCATATAACATTTGTGTAATCTTTATAGCTCAGCATAATTATATAGTTAAATTCTAAAATATATTCTCCAGTACTCGTATTTTGCCTTGCCAGTATTTTGCTTGATTACTCATCTTTTGTTGTTTGTGATTACTAGATCAAAACTAGAGCACATGATAATTTCACTGGCAATGAATTTTCTTATCAGGATAGGAAAGACAAAATGGGAAGACCTGGGGTAAGCTGAGCTTAGCTAGCCTTGGCAATTCTCATACTTTCACCTGAAATATTTTAGGTTTGCTAATGGTGCAGACCATTCTTTCTTAATTTTTTGGGATCACTGGAACGGGACAGGTGAATTGAATCTGCTGATAATGTAATATAAAATACTGGGTTTAGTCACTTTCTTTTGTTCTGAGCACATCATGGCAGATTGACTGTGATCTGATTAATTTATTTGTTTTACTATCTTAAAATATTTATTTGCTAATATTGCGATCTGTTTATATTTTAAACATGTCACTCTCTTCAAGACAGATTCCTGAAATATGAATTAATTATTTCTCTCTTAAAATAATTTCACTTATAACAAAGTTATATTTAGAATAGGGCTATTTAAAATATTTGTTTCGTATATCTCAGACTTGAGTGGGCATCTTCCATAAAGTTCTAATCGTTTACATTGTTAAATTGGCATATGAACTATATCGCTCCCTTACTTGAGGCATAATTAATGACAGAATTAAAATTTATGTTTAACTAACTTATGAAATAAAAGCAGAGTGATATTAGATAAATTCTACAAATGTTTTATTATATATATATATATGATATACATATATATATATATATATATATGTGTGTGTGTGTGTGTGTGTGAATTTAAGCTACCTGTGGTACATCTCAATTCATTTCATTCTAAAATTATCTTTTCTAATTAATTATTGTGTTTCTATCTGATGAGTCAAGGTCACATACATACTATTCTTATATTTAAGTTAATGGATAGATCTAATTAGAATTAATATTAAAGTTAGATGTTAAAATTAGTTGAGGCTCATGCTCCACTGTTGATGCTAGTGGGACGGAGTGTAGAAAAGATTAATTGCTTGCCTCAAAAATGTTGTTAATTAGTTGGTAGATTGAGAGAATGGGTAAACAGGGCAGAATCCATAAGGTATTCTTTTTTATCTTTGATCTCACGTATGGTTGGATGTGAGGTATTTTTATCCAAGCTGTAAATCGTGTTGAGTTAACATACAATTTTGACCAGTACAATATATTAATTATAATTCCATCATTACCCGAAGCCTTTCCTTTCTTCATACATTTAATTGCATGTCTCACTTCTTCATTTAAAATTTTGGGCAATTTGGATGATGTAATGATATAGGAGATACCTGTTCTTTATTACTATGTAATTTTTGTTAGAAGTCTTCTACCCATTTCATGATATCATCTCTCTTTTTACTAATAATTTCATCTTTTTTTTTATTGTAGATATAATTTTTCTACCAATACCAAAATTTTGTTTTACACTCTTGAGTATTTTATTCTCTTCTACAGCTTTCCTTGCTAATTCACAGTTATACTTTCTTATATCATTTTCAACTCTTTTCTGCAACATTTTACAAAATTAGAGATATTCAATCCTTTTTAATGCATCATTTTTGTATATCTTTATATTCCTTCTTTTCTTCATAAATTCTCTAGTCTCAGTAGAAATTTTATTGGTCAATTGCTGCATTTTTCTACCAGCTATCTTTGTTGCAGTTTTTAAAAGTGTATCAGTTATTTTCCTATTAATGTCATTCAAATCTGAATCATGTTCAAAATCTACTAATACTTGAAACCGATTTGTAAGTTCTAATTCAAATTCATTAGAATGTTTCTGAAGATTAGGAATATCACTGTAAATATTGTTTTTCTTAATAATTGTTGTCTATCTAGTTTTGTATTAACAGGTACCTTACATCTTAGTAATCGATGATCACTTCCTGTGTTAAATTTATTAAGAACATTGCAATCTTGAAATATGTATTTTTTGTTAGTCAAAATATAATCCAATTCTGTTGTATCTTCATTTGGATGCTTCCATGTCCATTTCCTTTTAACATTTTTCTCAAAAAAAATAATCCATAATATTAATTTTTTTTTTTTTTTGGCAAACTCCACAATTCTATGTCCTCTCTCATTTCTATTACCATAACCAAAATTACAAAAACAAAATAACAAAAATATAAAAAAATACCCTATATATATATATATATATATATATATATATTTATGACTACTGTGATGATGACTATATATATATATATGTATATATATATATATAGTCATCATCACAGTCAGTCATAAATGAGTATGGTAATTCCAACTTAAAAAATAATATTCTAGAATTGAATAATATTTCTGTAGTGTAATTTTCACTACACCACTCTCATGCAAAGTAGAATCCGGAATGAACATCTTGGGGATCATACAGTTTTTCACATGTCTTTAGTCATGTGTTTATGATTATATTCCTTCACAATGTGTTAAAAATGGTAGAAACAATTCCTTACCTTGCATGGGAGTAGTAAAGTGAAAATTCCACTACAAAAATGTTATTCATTAAGTGGTTCATCTCTAGTCTAATGAATGATTAATAATATCTAGAAATGAGTTTTTGTGATGACTATACAAATTAATCAATAAATAACAAATACATTCACATACAGTATATGCTAGTTCATTTTTTTGACTGTTTGATATTTTGCAGTGCTGTTTCTTTAAACAACATTATATTTTTTTGAAATGGATTTGAGATAATCCTTATACTGTAAATGTGGTATAATTTCTTCCATGAATTCAAGTTATGAAACACAAATACATTCACATATACTACTTGAGGTTCAATTTTTTCTATTTGTTTGAGATTTTGTGATGGTCCTCTGCAGGAAACTTTAATTTATGTAATACTTTAACACTCCATTTAATTATTGGTCTCTAATACTTATTCAATTTTTTGGTAATCAACATTACATTTCTTTAAATTGTCTTTGAAATAATATTTTATAATATAAACGGAGTCTATCACTTCTACAAAAATTTCAGCTCAAGTTCAATATAAACACCCTTTTAGAAGTTCTATATTATTCATTCATTTTTTACATGTTAAACCCAACAAAGGTGCATTTTTACTACAGTGGTCTCTATAATATCACACTCAACAAATTGAAGAATATATTTGTTGGTTTATGATTTTCCCACCTCCATTCTCATTCTCTAAAATTCAATACTATAAAGCAAATTATTATTAATTTTATTACATAATTTGATCTCAAGTGCCATAGTCTGTAAAGTTGTTAAATACTAATTGTAGATAAAATAGCACACTTTATTTTAATTTATAAGCAGCAACTAACTAGAAAGAAGATCATGGCTTGCTGTGCTATCTGATACTCTTACTATGAACATAAAAAAGTTTGTATTAACTGTTTATATAAATACAGTTACTCTTTTTATACATGACTAATCAAAATATGTTTTTGTAGTATATTAATATGTACATTGCATAATTTGCAATTATATCACAAAACTTTTAGTTTTATTTTTTGTTCACATTTCAACTGTTTAATATTCTTCTTCAGGAATTTGGAAATGCAAATTATAGTGTTTTCAAAGTAAAAGAATGTTATGAAATATATTCTATAAAATTAAAATGTGCCAGGATATAAAAACAAATAATCAATAGAATAAGTGCAAAATGTAAATAGTTTACTATAACAAAACATAGTTTCACATGACATTTTTAGCCTACATTTAACATTAGGTTAATAACAGTAAAACATTTTATCAGTATTATTTTATTGATGGGATTAACACGCAGTAATGTATCGTAGGTTACTGCTGTTAATAAAGTCAAATTTCAAAATTTTACAATTAAAATAATAACATCACAGCATTATACATGTTAGTTTTTATTGATTCAATAATTCAAAATTATGTAATAAATAAGCTAAGACAGTGTTTCTTAAAATGCTAACTTCTAAGATGTTAATAAATAAATAATCAAAAACCACATATTCATTTTTAACTTTGACAATTACAAATTTTCTTTGATTTAGGTAAGTTAAACAAATGGACAAATTTTCAAAAATAATAAATATTAACTTTTAAAACATTATAAACATTAGGTAAATTACTTTTGTTTGAAAACATTATACCTTTAACATGGTGATAAAAATTAAGCCCAAACTAATTCTCAATAATTTTAAAAAGGGATTATAAACCTGTAAATTATAATACCATAGTTTTCAGAATTTTGTAAGCAAGATAAATGCTATTTTCATACAGTTGTATGCTGAATGACTTACATTTAATCTACAACAATTGCAGCATTATAAAAACATGCTGCTTGTCTTAATATTTTTGCTCATATGAAGATATATTCACTTAAAATAAATTTGAAATTTATTTTAATTTAAATAGTATCATTAGTGTTTTCAATTATTACAAATCATTTGTCACTGCACTAATTTAAATGCTTGTAGTAATAAAAGGTCATTTATTCTTGATCTAAAAAGTTAAGTTAACCATGATACCATATCCAAAAAAGGATGATACCATCTTTACTAACAATGATAACTATATCAGATTACACTCATGTTTTTATTTTGATAGCCTTCTCATTTTTTCTCATCTAAAAAGATTTCAGTATTTACCCTTATCAGGCAAGATGATCTAACCATTACATCATATAGTTTTTTATTGAAATTGCTCATTTTTTTAAAAAAAATAATAATTGGACTAGCACAACTTTAAGGGCAAATTTGTTTTAATTTGACAATTTTTCTACAAGTCATTGCAATTTGTCAAGAACTTTTCATATTAATAAAGATGTCAGTACAAAATTTTATTTAATTATGCTCAATCTTTAAATTCAATTTCTCAACTATTTTTAGATTTTATATGATTTAATGGATATTTAATATAATTTCCTGAAGAAACTAATTGTATTCTTAAAATAAATTTAAAACATTGTTATACAAATACAGGATTTTTTTCATTTAAAACAAGTGTTTCTTTTGATCTTATTTTAAATAATGCCACTCACAACCTTTGTAATAGAAATCCTCAGTAATTTTTCCTTGCAAAATTAACATTACAAATAACAGTTTCTATATGAAAATTTGTATTTTTTTTATAATTGCTATAAATGATTTTGTCCTCTATTGATCTGGCGATCAATTATTTGTTTTTGTCTAAAAATAAATGACAATAGCATGTGTTAATCTATTCCATAATTTAATTATTGATGTTTTTTTTTTAAAAAAAAAAAACAAGCTTTATTAAATATTTATAATATAATTTACAACTTTGTATAAGGTACAATATTTTTTTGAATGGTATTTTTTTTTTCTATTGTTGCTAACCTTAGTGTAATTGAATGAGCAATATATTAATTTAAAACAGGCAAAACTCGCTATACATATTGCCACTCAGTGCAAGCCAGAATAATCAATGGATGCCAGATGCATAAAATCCCCATCTAGTGCCTACTCATCCAATATCCCCAGGCTAGTTTCAGGCCCATAGCTCTCATCAGTGAGTAGCCTTGGATCTGAGACCGCAGATCCAAAATTAGTTTGGGGATATTGAATGAGTAGCCACTAGATGGGAATTTTAGGCACAAGCTGTCTGGCATCCATTGATTACTCTGGCTTGCACTGAGTGGCAATATGTATAGATAGTTTTGCCTGTTTTAATAACAGTTAAGAGCAAGCATAAGACATGGTAAACGTGATGTTTATTGGCTTAAATATATTAATTTATGACTACTAAATTTAAAATAATACTTTTGTCATTTAGCACATTTTGACAAACGTAAATAATCAGAAGGATTATCTGCATATTATATGAAGATACTTTTGATCTCTGTATTTTTTCTTTTAATAACCCTTTCACGTTTCAATATTTATTTGCATAATCACTTACTGAAGATTTGAATTATATTTCAACTTTTTATTTAATATAAACTATTTTTTTTTTATATGTATTTTTTTTACATTGGTAATCTGGACCAACTGGTGATTGCTGGTTTAGCATGAAATACACATATTAGTGATTATTTATCTTTTCAACATATATGTGTTCAAGTGTATCAGTAGTGGTGGGTCATGTGAAAGTCTGTGCTCATATACCATATATATTACATATATAGACACAGGTATATAATAAGCCTGGGTGTTTCAGTTATTACATAATTAGAGATGTCTGTCCATTCCTTGTATATGTATTAAATGAATTATGTCCTGTTCATGTGGGGTCAGACTGACTTTAGGTCAACATGGGTGTGACAAGAATCTTGGTTTCAGGGTGGCCTTCAAGCATTCCATCATCAGATTTTCAATTGGATGTATGGTTGAAGAGTTGGAGTGTGGAGTAGATTGAAGCCTGTCCATTAAAGTATGAGGTTTTGCTATCTTAATATATATCTGAGCACTTATATCATATGTGTGGAGATGATAATCTGGACCAACTGATGATTGCTGGTTTAGCATGAAATATGTATATTGGTGATTATTTATCTTTTCAACATATATGTGTTCAAGTGTATCAGTGTTATGAGATAGTGTGGAGAGTGGTGGGTCATGTGAAAGTCTGTGCTCATATACCCTATATATTACATTGTGATTATCTATATGTCAGTATAGTTGAGAAGTATTAAAACAAACTATAGTATTAAAATTTTTATTCTATATATGAATCAAAAATTTTATTTGTTTTATTAAAAATATAAGTTTACAAATAAAAAACAAAATATATAATGATATTTGAATATTGACAATATAAAAAAAAACAACAAGTAAAGTAAAATAAAATGATATATGCAATGAAAACAATCACAGTACCAGTAAAATAAATTGAACTTTAGTCTTAAACTCAATGAGTTATTGTTAAATCATCAATCATAAAGCTATGAAATTATAATTTAAAATTGCATTTGTAATTATTAAAATATCACAATGACCTATGCTATAGTACTTGGCAGAATGTTATTGCTCATAGTTTCATTTTTTGCCATTGCTATGGTATTTTTAAAAATAAAATTTGAGCAACATTTAAACCTAATTACATAAATATTTTTTTTTTTAATAATTTTGTAAAAAATAACCTTAAATATTTAAACAAACAATGGATATCAGTAATATACAATTTTTTTGTTCTTTACTAAAAGCAATAAAAGAGGAGTTAAATATAATCTTGTAACTGTTCTCTCAAATACAATTAAAAGGAGTTTAAATATAATCTTGTAACTGTTCTCTCAAATAATTTACCTATCAAGAGAAGTTTAAATATAATCTTGTAACTTCTCTCTCAAACAGTCCAATCAAAAAGGTTTAAATATAATCTTATAAATGTTCTCTCAAAGAATCTACTAACCAAGAGGAGTTTAAATGTAATTTTGTAGCTGCTCTCTCAAAACATCTACCTATCAATAGAAGCTTAAATTTAATCTTGTAACTATTCTCTCAAGGAATCTACCAATCAATAGGAGTTTAAATATAGTCTTGTAACTGCTCTCTCAAAAAATCTATCAATCAAGAGAATCTACCAATCTGAAACCTTGTTGGATTATGCTACTTTAATCACACTTGTCTTTTCATCTCTTATCATTAATTTTAATTTTTTTTAATTACTTTTTTGATGGAGCAACTAGTCCCAACAATGTATATCGACATTTGCATGGAATTTCATAGAAACAGTTCTTTCATTTCAAGTTTGTGAGGTTAACATTTCATATCATGTGCTATGGCTTTGGAAAATTATTATGGCATTGTATTAATTGCAGATTATTCTTAATTTGGTTGATATTTCTGATAGGTGAACATATACCAAAAAATCCATTATTTAAAATGTATTCCATATAAACACATGTATTTTTACAGATACTTAAATGTATTTTTAAAACTATAAATAAAGTTGAGTTTTCTAAAAACACTTAACGATTTAAATAAATGATAGAAATAGTGTAGCATGTAATTGCAACAATAGGAGGTTGAATTTAGATTTAAAAAGTCTCTAAAATAATTTAATTTTTTTTATCATACAGAAAAACGGAATGATATTCATATATTTTCAATTAAAAAAAATTAGTAGCGGTACTCTGTTTTTCAACCTCACTATGATATCATAAATACCTACCAGCCTATAAATGTTAGACCATACATGCGTTTCATGAACAATCTTCACTCGTTAATGCCGGTGGCATTTTAAATATCTAGATAACCATTTGTATGTTGACAGTCTATTTTTTCCATATTGTTATGTGATTTTTTTTTTAACATTCATAATTTTTGTCAGACTAGAGCATCACATGATTCTATTCTAATAAGTACATATATTCGATGATGACTACTTGAATTTTGTATATAGTTATCATTTAAATAAAGCAGTGATTTTGACGAATTTGTTAAATTCACCAGCTTAGATGTAAAAAGTGATTTCAAAAATTCTACATGTTCTAAATTATTTTACTGCGCTATAAATTTTAATTTCACTAGAAATGGGATTTTATGAAGTAAACGAACTGTAGGTAATAGATTTACTGTCACATGTTAATGATTATTATGAATTATGTTTATAAACAGTGTCAGATATTTGAAAAGGAATTTAGTTTTACTTTAAAAAAAAAAAAATTTCAATAAATCATTGTTTCATAAGTGATAGATCTTTACAAAACGGGATTTTGTTCCCATTAATAGACAATAAAGATAATTTGTTTTTCAAAACAAACTGTAAAGATTAATTTTTCATTTAGTATTACTTAGATTTCAAATAATAATACTCTGCACCTTTTTTCTCTGTAATATTAAGCATATGGCTTTATTGGCAGGCCTGCTATGATCCTTTTTTCGCATTAAGTGTTATTACACTTGTTAGAAATGTTTAAAAATTAATCAAAAAATAATCAAATTGTAAAATTTATGAGCATATAACTTTTTCTCTCGGTACTGAAATAATAAAAAATAAAATCATTAGTGATTTTGTAATATATTCCGGGATATTTTTTTCTCATTTATTGAACTGAAAAGTTGATAACGAAGATATTAATAATACTAATATATATAAAACATAAGAAAATGATTTTGGAAAAAAAAACATGAAGAACAGAAAAAATCTGAGATATTTTTATAACATAGCAATATTCAAAATATAACGAACTTTTCTTACACCGCTGTAATTTATAAATATATGCACTTAGGTACTATCGTAAGAAAAGCTATTAATAACTGAGTATTTACTGAAGCTTAGCTCTTTCGAGGGTGACGTATGGCACATATTCATAGCACTGAGATTTGTGTGAGTGGGTAGGTATATATATATGCAGTGAGTTTATGTAAATATATGTAAATTATATAGCTCATTTCTTCGACGGGGGGGGGGGAGCGGAGCAGGATTCTTTCCTATTCACGGCATTAGGGTTGTTGCCTATATCCCATGCTTTTTTATTTTTTTACTTGACATTATTTTTCTATATACCCATATTGTTTGTGGCTATGGGTTTGAATGTGCATTCGAGCCCATAACTATCAATATCGCATGTATTGAGCGAAATGACTCCAAGCAAAAAATTAAAGAAGGGATGGCTTATAGTCAACAATCCTAATGTCATGAACAGAAAGAAATCCTGCTTCCCCCTACATTCAAGTCCATAGTCATCAATATCGCATATTGAGTGAAATGACTCCAAGCAAAAAATTAAAGAAGCAGCCCCGGGGGGGTGGGGGGTGGGGGGGTGGGGGTGGGGGTATAAAAAAAAAAAAAAGGAAAAAAAAAAAAAGAAATGGCATAGAGTCAACAACCCTAATGTCATGAATAGGAAGAAATCCTGCTTCCCCCGTCAAAAAAATGGGCCATATAACTTACATAAATTTACATGAGCTCACTGCATAACCACTCATGCAAATCTGAAACCATACATCACCCTCAAGAGAACTAAGCTTTATAAATATGAAGTTATTAATAGTTTTTCTTATGATAATGCGTAAATGCATGTATTTATAAATCATAGCAACATTTAAAGTGGATAATTGACATATAAATTTGTGTATGCTTATAAATTAAGGCCAATTTCGAAAAACAGTTATTTCAGTATTATTATATCATGCACATCTAAATTGATTTTAGTATCACATATTTATAAAAACAATAAATTTAACAATAGTAAAATTAATATTAAAGTTAACTTATATTTTAACTTTAAAATGAGGATTTTATTATCCAAATAATTTTGCAGTTATTTGTAAAATAATAGGAAAATAAATTAAATTACTTAATACCTTTCAATTAAGGAAAAATAACTATGAACATATGTGAACTTCAATCATGTTAAATATATTATTTTTACAGTGGCTGTCAATCTTCTTGGAAAGAAAAGTCAAATCACCCAGTCTTAACACTCTGTCATAATCCATGCAAATACAGTGCAGAGGCACAACTTATATTAATACTATAACAGTGACTAATTTAATGTCAACGCTCAATTATTTAGTGCTATAATTGCTTATAATAAATTAGCTTATTTCACATTGGGTATATCTTAAAGCAGAATCACAGATTTATATTATTAAAATTTTTAAGAAATCTAACATAAAAATTTGTAATATGAAGTTAATAACACCTTCAATTAGATGGAAGTAAACTTAAAAATCTATTACCTCCATTTTTTATATATAAACCATTTTTCTTGAAATGCATGAACACTGCAAAATAATGTGTCAGCTTTTTGAAATAGTGGTTACAATAGAAAAAATTGTATTACACACAATAAGTGGGTCTGACATTTTTTCCAAACTCATTTAGATCTAATTCTATTTTCATGACCATGGTTGAATCAGCTACAGCCTATGAGATTATTATTTTCAACTACCATTACAATCAGAAGCAGTTATATATTTTATTTTGACATAAAGACTGTTACCTTGGCTTCCCCAAGAGAAAGATTTTATTGCTTTGATAATTGGCAATTGTTTTACTATCAAGTTATAGCTGATGTTTATTTTTGTTTTTATATGAATAATGGCCCACATTTACTTTGATACAATGATAACTGCAGATTTAAAATTCAGATTTACTATAGGGTGTACCATTAATAATAATTTATTTTTAAAGACTGAGTCTGTGCAACTAATGTCTTTAATGTTATTGGTATTAATTTTCAAAGATTTTACTTTACTTACTGTTTTTTTTTTTTAAATGGACCATCCCATTTTATTTTTGCAAAATCATATTTCTGAATGAATATGCAGTAAGTTTTATGTTCTGGTTTGTTACATCTGCAACAAATTCTCACAACATTAGTAAATTATTTTGTTTCTGTCATTGGTTACAATTTATCTATCTATAAATCTATAAATTCATTAGTCTACATTGGTGAATGCTCAATCCAATCAACATTAGATAATAATTAGGGCAAGTCCATAAATTGGATCATAGCAAATAATATGTATAATATATTCACTAGAATATCTCAATTAAAATAGAATAAATCTTCCAAAAAATATTTTTTTATTTTTTTATTTATATAACCAACCTTATTTGAAGTTTTATGAAAATTAATTTTTATGTTTTTATATATAAATGTATATATAAAAATGAAATTATGCAATAATCTTCAATACAAAAGTCATTTTTTGTTAAATTTAACAAGCTATATTTTAATTACAAGGTGTAGTTTTAATTATATGTTGAAAATATATTACATTACTTAACTATGCCCTCTATAAAATTTTTATTGAATTTTATGATATTTAATATGCCAGTATTTGACATAAAATTAACTAAGCTCTTGGATGACATTTTTTCCGTTAATAAAGTTAGCACTAACAACTGAACATGAAACCAATTGATATTATATCAAATACAGCAACAAAATTTCTATTTAAAAATATTCACAATATTCAAATTGGTGTTAAAGTGTAACTACGAATTTTAATAGTAATTCAACTAAAGTCTCCCTTGCCATTGGCTTAATCTTTATTGACAAGTCAAAACTTATAATCAAAATCATGTTTATATAACCTTGCTTTCAAATAAATATATGACTATCTAACATTGATTAATCAAATGTCTATATATATATATTAACATTATTTTATTTATGTTTTCTGTAGAAATTTATAGAAATCTATTTTTATATAAAAAAGTCATATGACTTTATTGCATTGAAGTTAATGAGAAGTTTGAGAGCCAGAATTATCAGCATGAGAATCAAATGCTCTACCAACTGCACCAAATGGCACAAAGTATTAATATGACCTATGAGATAATTGCTTGGGAGTTCATAAAAATATTGAGTTCCATACTTGAAAGCATCAGAATCGATCCTGGTCCCTCCTTATCCCAAGTTGAATATTGTACCAACTATGTCAAAGCAAACAAGGTATTATTTTTATATAACATTATATAAAACAATTTAATCTCATGCAGAGCATATGTCACTGTTAATAAAATTGTGCTATCAGCTGTAGAAAGAACCAGTCAAATTGCATCAAACACATCAACTAAGGTTTATCGATAAAAACTCCTATCCTGCAAGTGGTTAATTATCTTTTGATCAAATATTGTTGCATAAAATGTTTATAAATTCCAACAGAAGACAAAAAACAAAAGAATGTTTATATATAGCATACTTATGTCATATTTGATGAATTAATAATTATATATTTAAATGTTCATTTGAAAGCAAGGCTATTAAGTTTTAATTATAAAAACTGCCTTGTTAATTAATGTTGAGCTAATATAAAAGAAGCTCAAGGTAAATGCCACTAAAATGCAAATTTAAAGTATATTATCAAATTGAACATTTAAAGTACAGTAAGATTAAAATTGACTTAATTCAATTGGTTTGCCATGCAGCTGATGATGTTAGGTCATCATCATCATCAACTATTATCAATCCACTGAAGGATGAAGATCTCTCCAAGCTCAATCCATCTTCAATCTTTAGCTTCTTTTTTCCACATCACCCCTGCACATGTTCTTGTTTTATCTATCCATCTCATATGTGTTTTCTTTTTGGATCTTTTACAATCTCTTGGGAATCCTACTTAAGATTTAAATTGTCCATCTATTATCAACTCTTCTAGCAATATATCCAGCCCAACTCCAATGAGGTCAGTATCACCTGTTTGTTTTCTTACCCACATATTGCATTTTCAATCTCTTTTTATTACTCCTAACATGCACCTCTCCATACTTCTTTAAGTGGTTTGAAGTTTCTATATTGCTCTTCTATTAAGTGTCCAAGTCTCAGATCCATAAGTAAGAACTAACAAAACACATTTATTAGAAAACCTTCCTTTTCAAATACATAGGCATATTTCTTTTTAGTACCAAGTTATTTATACCAAAAGCACTCCAACCAAGTTTAATTCCATGATTAATTTTTTCCATTATGTTTCCATGTATACTAATAATGTGACCAAGGTATTTGTAGTTGTTAACTTCTTCTAACTCATCATAATCAATCTTTATTTTCATCTTTTGAGAACATCCATTGAACATTACTTTAGTCTTTTTAACATTTATCTTTAGACCTATTTTCTTACTTTCATCTGGAAATTCCTGCAACATTTCCTGAAGTTCTAAAGCAGTATTTGCAAAAACAACTACATCTGCAAAATATAAATGAATTAAATAATCTCCATTTACTTTTACTACTTTAGTTTCCCATTTTATTCCACAAAATACTTTTTGCAGCACTTTTGTAAAAAGTTTTGGAGATATGGAGTCACCCTGTCTTACACCCTTCTTAATATTGACTTTCCTAGTATCATTATGTAATGTAATTGTTGCTGTTGCATTTTTATACATATTGTTTGAAATATAACAATATCCTGGGTCAATACCTTGATGAGCCAATTCTTTAATTACTGAAGATGTTAGGTACAGTGACAGAAATACACCCCCTGGAAAACGTTAGTTGATTTTTATCAAACATTTTGGAAATAAGAAACCATAAAATTTTATTAATTTCTATAGAGAGAATAAGTAAAATAATATTAATATATTAGATATTTATTTGGTGCTTTATTAATATATGTATGCAATATACATATATATATATATATATAATATTAATATTCAATAAAATTGAGGGGCTCTATAAAGTTTACTGCAGTTGTAGAATATCAAACTATAGAATACAAGGTGTTCATATTGACTCTGACGCTGGTACTACCTCTTCTCAAACTTCATAGGAACTTCCAAACAATAAAACCATTTGATTATTTTATTTGTTTGATTTTAAAAAGAGAGATAATGAAAGCTTATAAAGCAAATAATGAGAAAAAATATTTTTTCCAGTAAATTAAGATTTATGCAACAAATACAAAGATATACAATAAAAGTTAAATTGTCGATATATTTGTCATGTTAAACGTTATTTGCAACCTAACCAAATTAAACGTTTGAAAGAGTACAAAAAGAAAAAGTTCATTGTATTGACTGGAAATGAATATAATTGCAAAATCAACAAGCAGGTTGATAAGTTAAAATTCAAAGTAATAGAAACTTACAGTTTGGAGTGCATGATGAATAAATTTGTGATGTATATATTTAGAAAACATCAGAATAAGGCTGTCAGTAAAGCAAAACATTGTAGAATTTATTTAACTGCTGCCATTCCTTCCAGAATTTTGCCAAGTGTAAAAGTTCATTAGACAAATAACTTCAGTAGACTGCTAATAGATTTTGGGGATGCTTATTTTTATAAGAAAGTGAAATTAATAGCTGAATGGCTTATTGACTAAATAGGATTCTCATTTGATTGTGTACAGATGTTAAAACCACACAAATGGAGTTCCCAGTCTAAACTTGCTTTTCTTGACATACTTGTATTATATAGCTCTGTTTCACATCAAATGTATGTACATAGTGCATGATGTATTAATAAATTTATTGTGTATACAGACTGACTAAGTATGTTGTTAATGCATTGGGGTGTGTTGATAATAATATTACCACACTATTTAATTGCAAATTTTACATGATGAAGCATGGCTGGTCTTTGGAGCTGCCAGTATGTAGCATACTCTACAACTTAATATTAAATAAATACAAAGAAACAATTACCAAAATATATTTTTATAGTGAATAATTCTTTCAATTTCACTATGTACATGATATGTTAATTTGCTCCATCGGAGGATAACATTAAAAAAATAAGGAATGATTTAATAGAGAGCTCATCATTAGTTTGGACAATAGATCAGGAAGACAAGCAGATGAAGATAAAGTTTTTAAACCTGCATGTTCAAAAATCTGAAAGTGAAATAGTGCACACAATAGTAATAAAATCTTTTAACATTCACAGAGTTATACATACTCAGTCACACCTTATCATCTCACAAAAGCTTGCTGGATTTAGGTGTTTTCTTTAAAGGAATCAAATGCAATTCAAATATGAATTGGATCAAAAGAACAGTATTGAAATATACATTAAAGATTTGGTCAATGTGGGATATAAGAATAATTTTATTTAATGCACTTAGGAAAGTTTATTTTACATTAAATACTTGTCCTCCAGAACACAACAATGCTACTAAGTGGATAAATCTCACCTTCATGCTTGGTCTATTACAATGGCTAGATAATATATGCAATGATACATTAATGTCAGCTTTAAACTTCCTCCAAGTTTAAAGAGGCTTAAAAACAATAATAAATTACAAGTTGCCACCAGGCCCATCAAGTTTTTTTATAAAATCAGCTGCAATGAAAATAATTACAAAGCAGTCTATTATAGGAAATCATAAGTGAATAGCATCACTAGTCTATCAAAACATCAATATATATACACTCTTGCAGAAAAAAGATCCCACAGTTAAGTCATTATTTCTAGAGCACAAATTAAATTTTTGACCATGATTTTGATCCATGGATCATCAAAATAGTTTGTGCAGAGCACAATGAATAGAAAAGACAATTTATAAAAGTCTGGTTTTATCACTAGTAACAACTACATGATAAACAAAAAAGACTCTTGCATAGTTTTGTCCCAGAAGTGGAATATGTAAATCACATATTTACATATCAACCAGTAAATTACATATTTACATATTAACCAGAAAATATCCAGATCCTTATATTTTTAATAATAACACCAGTTGGAGTGACAAATTGAAGTGCTATGATATGACCCCTACCCTTGGGTCAAAAGTAATGCTCAGCAAATTATTTATTTAATTACCTAACAAAATATATACTTTTCTTGTATTAACATATTAACATTATTCATAGAATTACATATTTAAGGAAAAGAAGAAAAACTATAGAGTAACATATTATCAATGGATGAATATAATAGGTACAATAAAGCCTTAAAGATACTAATGGCTATAACTATTAAAAGAGAAATAGTCAAGTTATTATCAAATTGTTTGCACTATCAAGTCTTCCCCAATTGTTGGAATATATGCATAAGTAAATCTATATGTCAAAGAGACAATATTCTATATTATTTAAAAATACAGTTATTTCACAGGATTCTTCAAGGATGTAAGAAGACATTAAAAACTGAAGCATGTAGAATAATGTATGTAACAAAGAGTTTGACTATCCCTGAAAGCTTAAATGAAAAATGACAAAATACATCAAATAAGCTTTGGAGAAAATATAAGAAATAAATATTTTTAGCAAAAATTCACGAGTTATAATAAATAATGAATCTAGTGAATATAATGTTATCCTGACAAATCATCCTGTCCTTGAAAATATAAAACAAGTGCTCAACTTTGGTCCAAAGTTTATTGGGGGTAGGTGGAGAAATACTAACATGGAGGTAATAACTGATATCAAGGCTAGTTATGAGGATAGCTCTTTGAAAAAATATGTGGTGAGAAAAATGATGCAGGTATTGCGAAATACTAATCAAAACAAAGAAAACTTATGGATAAAGAATATACAAACAATTAGAAATTATTTGCATCTAATTAAATTAAATATTTGAAAGAGAACAGAGGGAACAGGTTTGTTGTGCTTACTGAAAATGAATATATCTTCAAAATTGATGAGCAAATTGATAGGCTGAAATTTAAAGTAGTAGAAACTCACAATTTGAGATGGATGAAGAATGAATTTATGAGTTCTATATTGAGAAAACATCAGAATAAGGATGTCAGTGAAGCAGAATATTGTAAAATTTATCCAACTGCAACTGCTGACATTCCTCCCAGACTTTTAAAATGTAAAAGTTCTCCTCCCTTAGGCTATTAATATTTTGGGAGGGGTGTGATTATTTTCATAATACAGCAAAATTAATAGCTGAATGTTTCATTGACTATGTAGAATTTGGTAGCTTCTAATCTTAATTTGATTGTGTGCAAATGTTAAAAGCACACAAATTGAGTCTCCATTGTAAACTTGCTTCTCTCAATATAGTTGAATTATATGGCTCTGTCTCACATCAAAGTTTCATAGATATAGTCCATGATATATTAATAAATTCAGGGTTTAATCAAAGTAAGACTGAGTTCATTGTTTATGCACTAAGGTAAATTGATTGTGACATTACTGCACCATTTACTGTAAATTTTACAAGATGAAGTATGGCTGGTCTATGGAGTTTCTAGTAAGTGATATACTTTTCAGATTGACTTTAAATAATGTGTAGAAACAATTATTTCCAAATATATTTCTACAGTGTATATTTCTTCCTATATTCACTATGTAGATGATGTGCTAATTTATGCATTGGAGGATAATATTAACAAAATAAGGAATGATTTAATGGAGAATTCATCTTAAGTTTGAATGATAGAGCAGGAAGTCAACACAAGAATATAAATAGTGCAGATCTATATGTTCAAAGATCTGAAGATGAGATAGACTACAAGTTGATGATAAAACCTTTTAATGTTCAAGGAGCTATACATTTTCAGTCACACACTTTTATCTCATGTGAGCTGAAGTGATTAGGTGTTTCCTCTATATGAATCAAATGCTATCCATATATGAAGTGGATCAAAAGATAAATAATAAAATATACATTAAAGATTTGGTCAACATGGGATATAAGGATAACATTTGTTTTAAAACACATTAAATACTCATCCTCCAGGACATGACAATACTTCTAAGTGGATAAGCCTCCCTTTCATGCCTCATCTATCACAATGCCAAAAAACATGTAATGATGCAGTTAATGTCAGGTTTAGAACTCCTCCATGTCCAAATACACATAAACAATATGAAAAATAGTTTGCATCCAGATTAGGCTCTCCACATGGTTTATAAAATTAGCTGCAATGAAAATAATTTCAAGGCAGTTTATTATAAGGAATCACAAGTGAATACTGCCTCCATAGTGATAGAACATCAATATATATGTATATATTCTCATGCAAAATAGATCCCAAAGTAAAGTCAGTGTTTCTTAAGTATCAGTAGAATTCTGGCTATGATTTTGATCCATAGAACATCAAAATAATTTGTGCTGAGTGTAACAAAAGAAAAGAAAATTTAAAAAAGCCTGGTTTATTACTAATAACACCCGTGTGATAAACAAAAAAGATTCCTGCATAGCCTTGTCCAGAAGTAAAAATATATAAATTATGTATTCACATATTAAACAGTAAATTACATATTTATATTGTAATGGAATGTACTTGCTGCATTCCATTTAAATTAAAGAAAGAAGACCCCAAACATTGGGAAAACCAAATATAATGGAATGTATCTTTATATATGATCTCAAATGAAAATAAACATATGAACTTTTGTAACAATAATTATTAGTTAACCAAGCCCCTAACTTTGATACACCAAATGTAATGAATAATTAAACAAACTTATTATGCTGACCACGTTATGGCATCCAAATGTAATGGAACATACTTTTACTCCATTATACCAATCATCAGTTAACTGGGACCAACAGTTTGTGGTGCCAAATGTAATGGACAATATATCATATAAACATATTATACCTCAAATGTAATGGAACATCAATATATGAGAAGAAAATAATGCTTCAAACATTGGATGATAAACGTAATGGAATATATATAATCTAAATGAATCCAATTGTTGAGAAAGCCTAATATAATAAATTGTATAATTTAAATGAAGAAAGACAAAATTATCCCAGTTATATTTAAATAAATTGTTTATATGCCCTTCCAACTAGCTATACATGAAATAAATCTAAAATCATACAGAGCAATGAGATCTATCATTATAATTTATTTTCAAGGTTGATATGACTAACTAATCAAATATATATATCAGAAACAAAGGGAATTCTATTAAATCCAATATACACATCTATTATGTAAATTTATGTATATCTAAACATATCAATGAATAATAATATGTGTAAGTGACCTAAAGACTAAATAATAAGTGAAATATGTAGTTATCCTCTATTAAATTGTGAATTCAATTAATTTCATAATGACTTTGGCACTAAAAGAAAAATAAGAATAAAATATTAATACACTTTCAAATAAATTACAAAGGCATTACTTATAAAACAAATAGTACATCCTTTATTTTTATATTATGGTTTAATTTTAGGTAATATCAATGTTTTAAATACAAACCCAAATAATAAATATACATATATACTTGCAATAAGTATATATATTAAATAAATAAAGACATATCTGTGCTTAACAAGTAGGTATTAATATAAATACAAATCCATATTTATATTTTTCAGATATTTAAAATAATAAATAAAAAAATATTATATACAGCAAATATATATAAATTATTGTTTTGGTATGCATAAGAATCATTATATAAAGTTAAAAAAAAAAATGGAAATAAATTAATAATAAAACAATTTTTATAATAAACATTTGCGAATATAAATTTACTTATTAAAATATACATAACAACTCATATGCAACCCAAACTTATAAGCCATACTTTAAGGTTTTAAATTACTTAAGTGTTAATTTTGACACCTGTTAAACGTTTATTGCTGTTAGAAAACAAGACGCTTGAATTGAATATTTATAAAACGTTATATTTTTATAATGAAAAATAAAAGTAAAAAAAAAAAAATGAATATCGATCTCAAAAATATATTTATATATCATTTATACATATAAAATTATTTACTACCTTTCAAAATTCACTTGTTTAGTTTTCCTTCAAAAGTCAACTTATTCCATTGTTTTATTTCTTTATCCGTTTAATATTAGAATGCATTCTAGTTAAAGTGAAGAAACTATCACGTTAGAGAAAATTGTCAATTCTTGGATGTATGTATATTTTTATCCTTCTAAAATTTCTTTCCTTGAAAAATAAATAAATAAATTGAAATGTTAAATCCAATATATTAATTCTAGTTACCTCCAGATTATTATTAGATTGACCATTATAGATTCCAGATAGCTATGTCAAATTTCGGCTTCAGACGCGATGAAATACATGTATTGAAATTTGCTTAGTTTTTCTTTTTAAATTGCCTTGGAATAAATGAAAGAAATGGTGCAGCCTCTTGGCTGCGATATATCTCTATTAGCCTGTCATGATTTATGTATTTACCATAGAAATCTATCTTATTCCAATATTCTGAAGAATGGTAATTTCAAAGAAAAAAAAATACAACAAATTTTTATCCTTCAGTTGGTTTTATTACTATCTTAATAATAATAATGGCCTCTTCTTGTTGTTGCTGTTGTTCCACGTGCTAGCAAATGCTGTTTTGAAAACCATTGTTACACATGTTTTATTTTAAACAATTAACATTAAAAAAAAAAAATATCAAGCATATATATAAAAAATATTAAATTGAAAATTTATTTGACAGCTTTAAAAATATACATAAATAATAATATTGCATTTTTTTAATAATCACTGCAAATAAAATAATTTTTTTATAATCAACAATTTATATGTCTCCATTTATTTATAATAATTAAATATTCATAACGATGTACCATCAACATATAAATAAAATAATAACTTCAAACAATAACTATACCTAATAACCATAAACAATAATAATACTTCATATATAAACATCAACTCAAAGAGATTTTTTTTAAAATAACAAATGACAATTTTTAAAATATAGATAGCCTTATCGATATTTACAATACCCCCTAATCCACCGAAAAAAAAATGTCTTTGCAGATAACTAATGAATTATGAGATATCGAAAAACTTCTCAAATTTGTAATCTTTCTAAGGACTAACATGGTTTAAAGAATATTATTTTTCTTATTAATAACCATATTCATTTATTTATATCTATCTTTCAGATCATCTAGATATTTGTCCAAGTTTTCTTTAAAAAAATAATAATAATCAAAAGTGCCTTTTAAATTCTTCTTGAAAAGAATTTCCAGTATGTTGAATTCTGTGAAGAAATTTGCTTTGATTTACAAGATTTTTATATAACGTTTTGGTATAATTCAATTGCTTTTGAATAATTTTGAGATAAGTATCTAAAGATTTTGCTATGAACTCCTTAGATTCTGCATCTATATCCTTTACATAAATAGTAACTTGATCATAAGCACTAACATAATTCTTAACTTTATCAATAACAGTTGCTATTTTATCAGATAATCTATTATCTTTCCTTTGACTATCTTGATAAACATCATCGACTTGAGTAAGTCTTTATTTTACTTCACTTGTTCTACGTTCAATTAAAAACAATTCTCTGGGCAATTTTGAATGGTATTCATTCAAATTTTCCAAATAATCCTTTAAAAATTGCAAATCAGATTGATGTGATACAACTTCAACATTAAAGAACTCTTGAAAATCATTTTGTTTTACACCATTAATATTATCCTATTCTATATTAATTCTTTTCAGTTTAACTTTAGATTTACTTAAATCTCTTTCCTTAGCTATATTTTCTCGAAGAAAATCTTTATTAATCACATTCTCACTTCTTATTTTTAGTTTAATTTTGGCTTTGCCAATTTCTTTTTCCTCATCAATCATCCTTCTACCAAGATTCAGATCAAATATCTTTTTACCCATTCTTTTAAATTTTACCTTTGCTTTCCCTACATCTCTTTCCTTGTCAATCTTCTTTCTAAGAAAATCAATATTATTTATCATTCCTTCTACAACTTTAAGTTTAACTTTTGCTTTGCCTACTTTCATCCTTCTATTACAATTTTCATAAAGAAAATTCTCTTTAGATTTCTTTACCTTTTTATTTCTCTCAAATTTCAATAAGATATATCTTACCAACTTTCTCCTACTGGGATACTTGTAAAATAAGTCATTTCTATTGCAACAATGGTACAAATTATCACTCAAATATTTATATTGTAATATATCTAAAAATACGCTTTCTTTGTACCACACAAAATTACTATGATACTGTTCTTTATATTGACTTTGATAAACACATTCTGTTCTTTCTAGTAATTTTTGAGAGTTAATTTTAATCTTTTCTGGTGAACTTAATTCAACTTCTAAAGTTTGAACACCTTCATTCATTTTATTATCATGCATTTTTATTTCTCTTAACTCTAGAGTACTATTGTCTAACCATTGAAAACCTAACTGCCCAATTTCTAAATTCTCAACAGTGTCCTTTAATCTTTCACAACTTAATTCTACTTCTTCTGATTGCTTTTGTGAATTTAATTTTATTTCTAAGGATTTATCAACTATTTTAACACACTCTTCATTTTCATTAATATTTTCACTAGTCACATCTATGGGTTTTTTATATTCTTCCATTTCTTCATCAACTTTTGTGTCTAATCTTATAAAATTATTATCTACCAGAGTTTTTGATGCAACTTTTAATTCTCTAGAAAGATCATCAGAGTTGGTTTTCAACCCAGCTTTAAATTCATCAGAGTTGCTTGTTAATGCAGTCATTAGTTTCTCATGATTGGTATTTAATCTAGACTCTAGTCTCTCATAATTTGTTTTTATCTCAGCTCTAAGATCTGCTTTTAATTCTGCTCTAAATTTTTCCATAAATTCTCTTAAATCAAAATCACCACTAACTGGCATTTCATTACTATTATCCATTATTACTAGTACTGTAATATTATACAAAAAAATATCTAAGATATATATATATATATATATATATATATATATATTTCTATGTAGTAATTACCACAGATCAAGGGCTCACCATCTCCAATCATTATCCCAACAAGCAATTACTCAACTAAGCAAAGTACAAGCCTTTTTAATTTTATGATACATAATAGCTATCCGACAATCTAAATTTCAGTTGTTAGAACTCATAAACTTATTGGCTTATAAAAAGTCTCTTCTATCACTATAACAATAATAAATTCCTCTAAAAAATATATATATAGAGAGAGAAAAAGAAAGTAACAACTGAGATCACTAACTAACATTTATTTATAGATAATGATAATAAATATTCCACACTTATACAATATTGAAATGTGGAAATTTCATATCAAATTCAATATAACCTTGAAATATTTAAAATACAATAAAATGTTCACATGCCTTGAAAACAACCAATTCAATAATATTGTGAGATAACTTTCGCACTCAAGATAATGGTAGTTAAGCATAAACTTACTAAATTGATACCTATAAATTTTCTGGACCTTAAAACTTAATAACATTTTATATACATAAAAAAAAAATCAACTTCACTAATTATTTACTTTTGTGCCCGAAATATTTTACTAAAATTGTACTAATGCAGTTTATTATCAACAAACATTCACTAATTGAACTTCATGTTTAAAAGTCACTTATAATGGAAAATAAAACATTGATATGTTTGTTTTCAAACCCTAATTGATAATCAATGTAATAGATTATTTGTTACCAACAATAATCAATTAACCAAGCCCTTAAGTTTGGTGTTATATATTTAAGTTATATACTTATCTATTCCTCCAAAGATCCGACAGATACTGACAGCCAAAAGATTGATTAGCACTTCACAACTTTGATATAGATAAAAGAATTCAATCATTACTCCTAAAGCATACAATGTTTCATGAACACTTAGATGATTATCACATTTCATTCTATCCAAGCTACTACAACCCATAATAATTTTCTGAAAACACTATTACACTGCCCTGCTTACATCCAAGTCTTAGGGGCTATTATTTATAAAATATTTCCTTGCTCATCTTTGGGAGTCTTAGAGGCAAATATTATACATATATCAAAAATAATTATACCTTACTCTCTCTGGAGTCTTAAAGGTAAAATCATGGCAGGACTACTGTTAACTGCTTCATGATAAATAATAACTAACATCACAATTTGGGTTGGAGCAATGAATGAGATCAATCAATCACAAGTGACATGAATGCATCACATCCTCAAGACAATGACAAAAATTCCCCATCCAACATCAATACTTGCAACAGAACCAACCAAACTCCAACAATCAAATATCCAATCTAACCCTCAAAATTATAGATTTTCTACAACATAAACTTTCCAAATATGGACAAAATTATTACGCTATAATTTAACACCATCAATATAATTTTTAAATTGAAATTAAACTGCTTCATGACTATATTTATCTTTCATCATTAAAAAAATACAATAACAGTAACAATCACCATCTAAACATAAGGCCAAAATATTTCCATTTATATAAAAAAAAAATTAAACACACAAAAATGCTTCTCTTTCTTTAAACTATACATCTCATATCAATATATATACTACACATCTCTCAGGTATGTGGGGTATTTCAAGCCCTAATTAGCTTATTTCGAGCCCTAGTTGTTGCGCCAAATGTAATGGAATGTACTTGCTGCATTCCATTTAAATTGAAGAAAGAAGGCCCCAAACATTGGGAAAGCCAAATATAATGGAATGTATCTTTATATATGATCTCAAATGAAAATAAACATATGAACTTTTGTAACAATAATCATTAGTTAACCAAGCCCCTAACTTTGATACACCAAATGTAATGAATAATTAAACGAACATATTATGCTGACCACGTTATGGCATCCAAATGTAATGGAACATACTTTTACTCCATTATACCAATCATCAGTTAACTGGGACCAACAGTTTGTGGTGCCAAATGTAATGGACAATATATCATATAAACATATTATACCTCAAATGTAATGGAACGTCAATATATGAGAAGAAAATAATGCTTCAAACATTGGATGATAAACGTAATGGAATATATATATAATCTAAATGAATCCAATTGTTGAGAAAGCCTAATATAATAAATTGTATAATTTAAATGAAGAAAGACAAAATTATCCCAGTTATATTTAAATAAATTGTTTATATGCCCTTCCAACTAGCTATACATGAAATAAATCTAAAATCATACAGAGCAATGAGATCTATCATTATAATTTATTTTCAAGGTTGATATGACTAACTAATCAAATATATATATCAGAAACAAAGGGAATTCTATTAAATCCAATATACACATCTATTATGTAAATTTATGTATATCTAAACATATCAATGAATAATAATATGTGTAAATATACCTAAAGACTAAATAATAAGTGAAATACGAAGTTATCCTCTATTAAATTGTGAATTCAATTAATTTCATAATGACTTTGGCACTAAAAGAAAAATAAGAATAAAATATTAATACACTTTCAAATAAATTACAAAGGCATTACTTATAAAACAAATAGTACATCCTTTATTTTTATATTATGGTTTAATTTTAGGTAATATCAATGTTTTAAATACAAACCCAAATAATAAATATACATATATACTTGCAATAAGTATATATATTAAATAAATAAAGACATATCTGTGCTTAACAAGTAGGTATTAATATAAATACAAATCCATATTTATATTTTTCAGATATTTAAAATAATAAATAAAAAAAATATTATATACAGCAAATATATATAAATTATTGTTTTGGTATGCATAAGAATCATTATATAAAGTTAAAAAAAAAAATGGAAATAAATTAATAATAAAACAATTTTTATAATAAACATTTGCGAATATAAATTTACTTATTAAAATATACATAACAACTCATATGCAACCCAAACTTATAAGCCATACTTTAAGGTTTTAAATTACTTAAGTGTTAATTTTGACACCTGTTAAACGTTTATTGCTGTTAGAAAACAAGACGCTTGAATTGAATATTTATAAAACGTTATATTTTTATAATGAAAAATAAAAGTAAAAAAAAAAAGAATATCGATCTCAAAAATATATTTATATATCATTTATACATATAAAATTATTTACTACCTTTCAAAATTCACTTGTTTAGTTTTCCTTCAAAAGTCAACTTATTCCATTGTTTTATTTCTTTATCCGTTTAATATTAGAATGCATTCTAGTTAAAGTGAAGAAACTATCACGTTAGAGAAAATTGTCAATTCTTGGATGTATGTATATTTTTATCCTTCTAAAATTTCTTTCCTTGAAAAATAAATAAATAAATTGAAATGTTAAATCCAATATATTAATTCTAGTTACCTCCAGATTATTATTAGATTGACCATTATAGATTCCAGATAGCTATGTCAAATTTCGGCTTCAGACGCGATGAAATACATGTATTGAAATTTGCTTAGTTTTTCTTTTTAAATTGCCTTGGAATAAATGAAAGAAATGGTGCAGCCTCTTGGCTGCGATATATCTCTATTAGCCTGTCATGATTTATGTATTTACCATAGAAATCTATCTTATTCCAATATTCTGAAGAATGGTAATTTCAAAGAAAAAAAAAATACAACAAATTTTTATCCTTCAGTTGGTTTTATTACTATCTTAATAATAATAATGGCCTCTTCTTGTTGTTGCTGTTGTTCCACGTGCTAGCAAATGCTGTTTTGAAAACCATTGTTACACATGTTTTATTTTAAACAATTAACATTAAAAAAAAATAAAATATCAAGCATATATATAAAAAATATTAAATTGAAAATTTATTTGACAGCTTTAAAAATATACATAAATAATAATATTGCATTTTTTTAATAATCACTGCAAATAAAATAATTTTTTTATAATCAACAATTTATATGTCTTCATTTATTTATAATAATTAAATATTCATAACAATGTACCATCAACATATAAATAAAATAATAACTTCAAACAATAACTATACCTAATAACCATAAACAATAATAATACTTCATATATAAACATCAACTCAAAGAGATTTTTTTTTTTAAATAACAAATGACAATTTTTAAAATATAGATAGACTTATCGATATTTACAATATATTAACCAGCTAATATCAAGCTCATGTCTTCTTCAATATTAACACCAGTTGGACTGACAAGCTAAAGTGCTATGATTATGATTTTCCCTCCCAAATTATTTATTTGATTGTCTAACAGAATGTAATTTTTTCTTGTATTAGCATATTAAGATTATTCATAGAATTCACAATGTACTTATGTTCTTCTATTTTTAAATGTAAAAATATTGTACATATATATATTTTTAAAAGTAATCATGATTCATAATGGTATAAAATAAATTTTTCTTCCATAGCGTAAGCTTGTGGTTAAACACCTGTAGAGGTCCCTACTATCACATTTTACACGCATATTATTGATGTTACATCCTCAGTAAATATTACTTAAATACAAGTATTGTAAAATGGAAGAAATTAAAGAGATAAAATTTACTAAATTTACTTTACTTTCTCTATCTTAGTGTCTTTAATGGTAAAAATAAGAGACATATTTTATAAAAGTATTATCCTGGATATATATAATGTAATACTTTTAGCTATGAATTATAAAAGCAGAAATAGAAAGTAGATTAATGTTTATGTAAAAATATCAAAATGGTGAAAATCTAGGTTTTAAAGCATAGTGACTAATTTAGTTTGCTCATCCCTTTCTTCTAATAATAAAAATGTGTGTGTGTATATATATATATAAGAATAGTTTTCTAAATAATAATAAAAATGTGTGTGTGTATATATATATATAAGAATAGTTTTCTAAATGTATATTTTACAATAATTTTAGCTCAAGACTTATAAATATCTAAATGTAAAAAAAAATTGAAAATTTTTATCTCTATCAGTAAAAATGTTGCATGTATTGTTGTTTAAGAAGATTCTCCTAGATGTGTATACTGTAATGCCTTCACCATAACAATAAAATCATAATTGGAACACATATTATTTATGATGTGAATAAAGAATAATTTACCTAATAGTTGGTTAATTTATTGCTCTTATTTTAGTTCTTTTAATCTTTTCTATCTGTATCAGTAAAAATGTTGTAGAATATTTTTCTTTTAAGATATTCTTCTAAATGCATATCCTGTAATATTTAATTCTGAATAATTTTGACATAAAAACAAGTTATAATGAAAACCCCAAAATGTTGCTAATTTAAGCATTAAACATGGAGTCACTAAATTGTCTAATGCTATTGGCTAAAATAGAAAGTGTTACCACCAACCTTGTGGCTTATATAGCAACCTAATGCCTAATATTTTTCAGCTTGAATAAAATACCAGATATCTTTATCATATTTTGTGACTGATTTGCTATAATTACTTTCCTGCATTTTGTTCAACTTGTAAATTCATTTTTGATTGCATATAAATATTAAATTTAATTGTCATCCAGAAAAAATAGTATCATAAAATTGAATATTGATTTTTTAAAAAAGGTATAATTTCTTTAACAGGAAGCTGTAAAATGGTCAGTAATTTAAGTTCTGAATGCAATATAGTAAAATTAATGACTACACCATTTTTAAAAAGTGCACAGATAAAAAAAATGAATTATTGTTTAAGAAGTTTACATTGTAACATTGTGGAATGAATAGAAACTCTTTTGCTAAAAGTGGGTTAACTTAAAGCAAATGTAATAACGTTAATAAAATGATGTTTGTAAGAATATAAAATAATTGTTTGATAAATTTCTTGCTAAGTCTTTTAATATAATTATTATTTCCATGAAACATTTTACTTTTAAGAAATTCTAATTCACTAGACCCTGGAAAAACTGGATTATATAGCACTGTAAGGCATAATGAAGCCACTGTGTACATAAGACTGCTACTGAATGTTGTTTTATAAGAAATGAAAAAGTCTGAAATCAATAATCTGCAATTTTTATTGAGATATGTTTGCTTACTTTTTAATTTTATCTTTTTAAAAGTTTTTTTTCCCCATGTGTCATAGCATCAGCCATGAAGCGAACCCGCTAACCCAGGACAAGCTGCTGACCTCTCGACCACCAATGCTTGACTATTTTTTTAAAAATTGAATTTCAGATTTCAATAAAATTTAATTGTATATGCTTTTGTAGCAATTAATTTTGTATGCATTTTTACATTTACATTTTTGAACTTATTTCTTTGGGTAGTAATTTTGGTCTAGATCATAGGTCTGGCCGGAATGAATTACTTCTAAGAACATGTATTTCAATATAAGCTGCAGTAAATGGATCATTCGAATGACATTCTGAAAACAGTTTTTTTTTCCCCCATTTTAGCTGACCGTACTCTACAGGTGTGTATATATGCTCTACAGCAGTTTATCTTCTAGAAATAATGATGACCTAGGGCTATTCTTATTTATAGTATTCTATTGCCCAGTTATTCAATTAGTTTTCCGTCAAAGATTAACAACATATCAGTGACAAATTGCTTATATTATTAAGCATGCTTGCTTAAACAAAGAAATTATAATGGATTTGTTTAGATTTTATTATTTAATAAATCTTTCAATTAAAATAAAATCTCTTACAAATTGAAAAACAAAAAATAAACTATGCATGTTTTAAGTGAGTTTATAATAAATGAGTAATAAATCGGATATTTTTGTTATAATTGAAATGGTGAATTTTTCAAAACAAGTGCTAATTATTCACACATTTTTCAACTTCTGTTGCTCGAACTGTTTATAAACTCTGAAACAATAAACCATTCGATTATATATAGATATTCAATGATCATTTTATAATGTTATTAAAAAAAATTTTATGCTGTTCTTTTTAATGTTTTTTTTTTTTACATATTATTTACTTTAATATTTGATTTTTTACTTGAAGAGAACAACAAAATAAAATTTAGGATATATCTGACCAACTTCTACAAAAAAAAAAAAAAAAACATATTTAAGGTATTTTAAATATTATGCATATATGCAAGTTTTCACCTGAATTTTATATTACCTTTACTTAGATGCGATGATCAATCCAGAAACTGCTAGTATAACCTATGGCAATTAAAATCGAAATCTAGATTATTTTCATGGAATTTAGTTGATAATTAAGTTATCCAATAAGAAAATCTAAGTATGTGACAGCAAGGGAGAAGTCACAGTGAACTATTAACAGGATGTTTTTGGTTTTTGAGTGAATATTATATATATATATATATTCTAACCTAACAAACGACGACTTCACTTCTATTAAATCAATTCGTAAGCCTAAACGCTTCCGTCTAGGACGGGTACAAACCCTATATTTTTACCTAATACAGCTCGACGTTTGGTTAGTTATAATAATTCAGCTACAGCGATATGCAGTTCAGACAGAGATAGAATAAAAAAAAAATTATCATTAATAAAATAAATTTAAAAAGAAAATTTAGAATAAACTATCATTCTATCTCTATCCAAAACACATTCTCTGTGCTGTAAGTACTTGCACTGTTCGATAATGATGATGATGATTTCATGTCATTGTTAATATTACTGACTAAAACAAAACATTCATTAATTTGCCAATATGATATCAATATTTTATTATTATACAATCAGAAATTTCAATCTCTTAAGCCATGCCACGCTTGTAATATTGATCATAATGAATCAATTCTTTAATTTAAGAGCACTTATAATAATGACACTAATCTCAGGGTTCTCTGTTATATTTAAAGAAAAATCCTCGGCAGTATTGTGTTGTCGCATATGACTGACATTCTGGTCGGCTATAGGAAACATTTACCTTATTAAATTCCAGGTGTCTTCATCCACACATCAACTATTATAATATTTAACGAGATGATAACCATATTCAATAACAACGCATAATTTTGAATAATACAGCCCTTTTATCCAGAATCTCAGTTGGAATGATGAAAAGACAAGGGTGCTTTTGTGTCCTTCCATTATCCATGACAGCACAATAATTTAACTAAGATTTATTACTTAGACACCTCACTTAAATGTGTACGAAACAATGTGCAACCAAAACCTACTAGTTTGGGAATAAAGTGATTTTACACACATATAAAATAAAATGTCTTGGTCTGAAGTTTTCAATTCCATAAATAATTCTTATTAAATTAAAATATAATGAAATATTCCATTCTGCTTACAATTATCTATTTAGTGTATTGAATTTAAGAGTTCATAAATGATTTCGGACTCAAGAAAAGTATTGCAAGTATTATGCAAATACACTTTTATTTAGCACACAAGAAAAATGACTCAAAACAACTTGTAACAAGACTATAATTTATTATTAAATTATAACAAGATTCTAATTTATTATTACAGTTTAACAAAACTATCCTTTATGATTAACATAATAAACAAACATATACAATTTATTCGATCCCATATGGATAAAACAAAATATAACTAACAGTAATTCGTCTATACTTTTAGACCTGGATTCGAACTTCTTCTTCATCTTCTTTTTACATTTATGCAATTTGAATATAACAAAATAAATATTATTATCGATACATCAACTCATCCGTTTAGTGTATCTTATATGAACGGCTATTTAAATTTATTGACTAACGATCTGTTTTAAAACAAAAACAATTTGATTCTAGGCAATACGTACAAACGATTTTTATTATCATATATTTAATTAAATGATAGTTTTTATTTAGATAACTTATTATAATTTATGGGTTATTTATCAGAAGTTACACTTATTATTTTAATATTTACCTTAATAACAACTGAAGTTGTTATACACACTGTATCCCTCCATGTAAGTTATATTGTGAGTGCTACTTAATCATTAACCCGAATTAAACCTAGTATTTGAATCCTCCATTGGCAAATAAAATTTTTTAAATCACGCAATTTTAAACTCTCTCTCTCCATTGACTTACGTGTGGATTACCAGCACTATTCCGCCGCACAATCCAGACATTGATCATATATACTAGCACGCTATTTATACTAAATGGATCGTGAGGAATTAACCTCCAATATACCCATTATCTTGCCATAACTTTCTAAACAAAACACAATAATCAACACCTTCCATGGTGGAATTATCGCTATTTTCTCATGAGGAATATGGAATAACACTGAAGGTCTGTAGAGTTAACTACTATATTAAAATAGTTTGGTGGGTCCTTGCCTCTTACTTGGGCATAATAGGAACACACACCAAATATAATCCTCTCCTGGGATTTTAACGAAGGAAATACACTAAATACGATATAAATTACTGATCGTCCTAACTCTGAGAAGCGATCACTTGGGTTATAAACATACCCGAATACTAGATTTATCTATTCCCCTCATGGAAAATAAAGCTTTTGGGGAGATCATTTTCCATCCCACAAAATAGATACATTATAATTATTACTTATGCGAATATTAAGCATATACCAATGCTATATCGGGGCAAGACAAGCAAATACACTAATTACACTAAATTTATGTTCCGGGGTATACTTAGATCAACGTCTGAAATCAATGGATAACACAGAATAAACCATAATAATTTTCACCTTTGCCAAAGAAACATTCAACAAGTAATTGGTGGTCTAGTATCTTGAACTAAATTAAGTGAATGTGTTAATAAAGAATAATTGGGAATAAGTTCCTCAATTAACATAGTATAAATTTGTTTCAAACTTTAAATAAGTAATATCCTATATAGCACTTCTCTTTAATTACTTCTGATAATTTTAACTAGATATTTTACCTATTAAGTATCTAAATTTTTCTTCTTTTACACATCTAACATATAAATTTATACCCATAATTGCATATCATAAGTAAACACATTTTATAAAAAAAAAATTTTTTCATGTCAATATAAATTTAACCTAGAATAATTCCATGAAAACATACCTTTATGATTACAAGGTCATTTAAATATTACTTGACTATACAGCCTTTCACCTGTTGATATAAAAAAAAATACACATAATTTTACAAATTAGTAAAAAAAAATCATTACTTAACAAGTGCTTATTATCTCACTAGAAAAATGTTTTTCCGTTGGGCAATTTATCTAGATGAAGAACTTGATCCATTCGTAGTTCACGAAGCAAATTTAAAATAAGAAACACATTTTATTATTTCATTTATATAAAAGTTGCCTCCATTCTGGTGCAATTAATAAATTAGGCAAAGAAAACCTAGCAGCATTGGATGTTAATTCTTCTTTGAATTAACTGCTATAATTTTGGGATCCAAGAAAACAATACATATTTTAACATGATGAATATTTGACGATAGACGATCACATATACAATTCTTTTCTTTTTGCTATTGGCGATATGTATCATTTTTAGCTAGCTGGCTTAGGAATAAAACTAATGCGCGAATTTTCCAAAATACTATTATTATAATGACTGCAGCTGACTTACGTGGATATAAAGTTTTAACGACTCCAGTTGATGTATAATATAACATATTATATTATGGTTATAATTAAGTCACTAATGTTTGTAGTTTTTATTCCTACTCTAGGAATTGTAATTTGTCTTTAATAAGGAATTCTCCATAAAATGCACACATACAAATTTTCCGATATTTGCCTTGAGAAAATTTATATTTTCTTTTTAAAAAATATACAGGTGCATAAGTAAATATCATTGATTATTAATATTATTTTTAGATAATTTTCAGTGAATAAAACATATTTTAACGTGGGGAACGTACATTATTTTTAAAGCAGACAATTTCTTTTAGAAAGAGTGCAAAATTTTCTAGTTAACTTTCCTTGGCTTTTATAATATGTCTTTTTAATTATAATTTTTCTTTTATACCACAAAAAGATTATTAAATAAGGTAAAGTTAACAAATAATTGATTATTTGTTGGAAATTACTTATATTACTTATTTTAAACATAATGACACTTTCTGTGATTGCTGTAGTTAATACGGTCATTTTGAACTTTAGCATAAGATAGTACATTTTTGCATATAAAAAGCTTTAAAATAGGTAGATGGCAACAGAAAACAGAATATCTTATCAAAAAGGATTAGCCTCGCATGATATTATTAAAAATTTACTTGACTTATATTTATTTCTGCAATAAAAAAAAATAAAAAATTTGTTACCGAATTTCAGTACTGCTTCTTCCTTGTAAAACTAGAGTCAGACTAAACTTTCTTCAAAATTTGGCGGTCTTGTTTTAGCGACCTCTTACAGAAAAATAATCATTTAATTATACATAAACAAAAGAAAGGAAAAAAAAAACTTATTACAGTCATATATTTCTGTATGATTTAAATGGATTACAAAGTAATTTGACAAATAATGAAAAATAATAAATACATTTAATTAACAATGTTTATTAGTGATGTATAATTCTGTATACATTATTATCTAAAATAATTTAAAAACTACCAGAAGTTATTGTGCTTTATGATAAGACATTCATCTACTCTCCCCCTACCCCTCCAAAATCAATCACTGTTTATAATATGTGCTTTTATACTATATTAAATTGCTCTTATTGTTAATATTTTAATTAAATTATTCATGCTCTTCTTCAAAATGACATTGAATTACTAAATTTATTAGTTATTTGCTTAAAACACGTTAAAGTGAGTAAATAGCATACTTTATTAATCACTTAATATTATTATTATTTTATATTTTTATTTTCTAAAAAAAATTGCATTGTTTTCCTGTGGAAATAATGCCAAATAAACCAAGTGTCAATAACACTAGGTTACAATATATATATATATATATATATATTTTCTACTAAAATATATGGTTACAATATATATGACTTTTTTCGTAAAATATTCAGAAAGAAAATTAAATTCTATAAAAAAAAACATAAATATACTAAATAACCACAATACTACCATATATTCTTTTTAATTTATGTATAGATACAATAAAAAACAAATGACCCCCAAGATGCATTTTGTGCTAAACCAGCACTCATCAGTTGGTCCAGGTCATGATCTCCCATATATATCTCTATTATATAAAAATATTTATCTATATTAAATAATTATATACTTATTGCACTAATAAATGTGCTGAAATGGTAAAACTTTTATCCATAGAAATACATTTTAAAGAAAACTTAACATAAATATAAGGAAATGTTAAATTTATTACCTGTTATTGGTCTCTTGAAAATTTTGTATAAATGACATGAGATTTGAGCTGCAGTTAAACTTTGATCACCACAGAATTTAGTAATAGCCATGGAACAACTTGTACTATTCAGGTGATGATAGATAAGACGGAATGAAAACACCACTGCAGAATGACCTTGTACTCAAATCCTTTCTGTTATCTAAATACTTTAGGTAAGCTGAAAATATAAAAAATATGTACAAGCTACAATTTCAATAGCACACATATTAGTGCAAATGTTGAATTGTTAACAAATCAAGTTAAAATCTGAATGCTATTTAAATAAATCTATCATCATCATCATCAACCATTATCAATCCACTGCAGGATGAAGGTCTCTCCAAGTTTAACCCATCTTCTGCAATCAGTAGCTTCTCTTCTCTACATCACCACTGCACACTTTCTTATTACATCCATCCATCTCATATGTGGTCTCTTTCTGGGTCTTTTACAATCTCTTGGATACAAATAAAACAAATTGCAATTTTGTGTAAAAAATAAATTTTTGTTAATTTAAAAATGAAGCAGAAAAAATGTAGTGGTAATTTGTTAGAGTTTTAATATCACAATATATTTTTATAAAGAAATTAAACTATGATAAAAGTAATTCTTCACTTTACTTTTATCTAGTGTAAGCTATAGCTTGGTCATTACCAGATGCATATATAATTTCTATTCCTAGTTTTGAATCCCCATTTTACAAACAATTTTTTTTTGCATTTGCCTTTATCCCTTTGGTAAATGGAATTAATGATGATTTTTAAATGCATTTCTTCCAACTTTGAATTTAAATGCAAAATCCAAAAATTGTTTTGTGAATGGATCTTCAAATATTATACATAGGAATTATATATGTATCTGATAGTCAACAATTTCTTATCTTACACTAAGTGGTACTAAAGTTAAGAGCTGTTTTTATCTTATTGTTGAATGTTAGAAGATTTTGTTTTAAGTTAAACTAATTCTTAAGCCACCTAAAATTCTTAACTATCTATAGCAGATGAAAACATAAAAGTTGTTATTTATACTAAAAGTTTATTTTCAGTAACAAATAAAACAAGGCATTGATGACTTCTAAAATATTAGTTTGCAACATTATTACAGCAATCAATATTTTTAAAAAAATCATAAGTTGAATACCCATGCCTCATTTTATAAAAAATTAAACTTATTCTGTAGTTGTTTAAAATTTTTAATTTTCTAGACAGTAATTTTCAAAAGCAAAAAAATATGAGATATAAGACTAAAAGTTTATTTTCAATAATAAATAAAATAGCGGAAATATGATAACATTTCTTTAGCTGAGACTAAAAAAGAAAAAAATGATGTGGTTAAAAATTGATAGCAGTAATTCACTTTAATAAAAAAGTTAACTAATTTTTAAACTGCATTATATTTTAAATTGTCCATGGCAGTGTCTAATAACCACAAATATTTGCAGTTCTGTATCAGTACTATTTTGAATCAATATATAGTATTATCTTGTAATGTTCTTTCTTACTGGAGTTTTTCATATATACAATTTTTTTGGATGATATTTAAACCATGTATTTGCAAATATAAACTATTCTTCTTAGAAAGTTCTATAAGATGACTCCCTCTTTTATTTCTTTTTCCAATATCATAATATTTTAATAAGAAGAGATTTACACCCCGTATACATACAATGCAATGTTGTTTTAATACCTCAATGATGTGTTGTTGAATACAAAGGATACTTTTAAACCAAAGCACAAGATAGAGACTTTGAAAATTGTGCTGGTAAATTAAATAGAGTTACATAGAATATCACATTTCTCAACAACAACATTTTAATCACCCAACAGCAAAATACATGCATTTTTAAAATCATGTTGTATAATTTCATCTATCTTTTTATATTGCTTATCAATTTAGTATCATTATGATTAGTGGTTGGCATTAAATTCCTAGTTGTTGCAATTATCTTTACCACCATAAGTTTAACATCAGTACAATCTATCTTTGCCACATTATTCCAAATTTTATTTTCGATAGCAATGCCAATCCATTTACTGCTCTATCATCACCATAATAAAATAATTTAATTTCATTACCATTTAGTTTTTCACATCACTCCTATCTCACTTTACTTGGTCATCAATATTCTATATTCTTTATTTACTACATTATTTATGTTCATTTCTTTAAAGTTTTTAAATTTCCAGCACTTCTTAATAATCTTACATTCCACGTACCAATTCTCAATACATCTTTTTTCAATAAACTATCTTTATAAGCATTTTACAGTTTAATGATATGAGTAGGCTCATAGACACCAAAGCTTTTCTTAGCTAAGGCTTTGACATCAATCAAATAAATCTTGCAAGTATAGTCATAATAAACAAGGGAATTATAAGGCAAAATGGTTTTTATAACCTTTTTTATCTAGCAATAACCTTCAAAGTGGGCTTAATGTTTTACTTTTTTATCATAAAATGATTCTCCTTCTACCACCTTCCTCATCACTATTCTCACCTATTAGGATAATCCATTGATTTAAAAGAATGTTGTTGCTGAATAAGAACCTAGTACAGTGTTGGCTTATTTGATGGTGTTTAGCATCCACTATTAAGCATTCACTGACATAGGAACTATGGTATTTTATAAAAGTAAATGTGTCAATATTTCCTTCACTACTTCCTGATAGTGAATTCTGTTCCATTATTAGTGACTGATTATTTGTATTTATTTTACTTATTTGAAGTTTACCTTCATACCTGAAAATTATTCCCATATCCACAATCAGAGAATAATCTAGATAAAATAGTCTTTAAATTTATCACTATGTAAGAAATTTTTTTCAACAACTCTTCATGAGAAGACATTATTCTCTAGACATACCAGATATTAAATACAAAAGTTTTGAGCGTTTTTAAACTTATTTTGGTAATAGCTAAGAATAACTAGGTATGTATTGATTGATCGATATTAGATGGTTATTTTGGTTGAATATGATCTACTTGGCAAAAATTTCTAAATCTGGTTGAAATTTAAAACCAATGATCAAATTTCATGTGATTAAAATTTGAATACATATCATAATCAAAGCAGCTATCTAATCTTCCACTATATTGAAATTTTTATATAGTATTATATATATGTGTGTATGTGTGTGAGAAGAATGGCTCATTCTCTGACCCAAATAGAACTAAAAATATATTGTAAAACTCAGTGTAAAATATGTTGTGTATGAGAAATTATAATAATATTATTTAAGCATACTTAAAATATTAAATAAAGAATTAATCTTCCATTCTATTTCAAACATATAATTCATCACATGATCGCCATTTCTTATGCTTGCTCAATACCAATCCTGCCTAATAAGATAGTGGTGGCTATGATTATTAGAGAACCAAAGACACCAAAATGTATGGGTACTGAACTGAGTTCAGATCTATATGACTATATAAGCTAATGAGCTTAGATTGAAAATATTATTGTTTTCAATTTTATTCTCATACTTTTGTAGTTAAGTAGAGATAAAAGATGGCTGCTGGAGGGTTGCATTAGATTCTAAGATCTATATGCAGTGCTCTCAGATCCAAGACTCCTCACTGACAAAGCCACAAGCCAGAAACTATTCTGGGGATATTAGATGAATAGGCACTAGATAGGGATTTTATGCATAAGCCTTCTGGCAACCATTGATTACTCTGGTTGGCACAAGGTGGCACTACTGTATGGAAAGTTTTGCCTGCTTTTTAATATCATGAATTATACTCTTAGAGGAAAAGTGTAATCACTACATATAATTATATGACGGATATAAAAGTTTTATATTTACAAAGGCAATAAATTTATGGAGGCAAACAGCATGCAAACATTCGACAAAGTTTTATCTCAGTTTTTTCTTGTATTGCATTCATACGATTTTATAATATAATTATTGGCTTCTTCTAATATTATAAATTGTCCAAAATAAAATAAAAATTCAAAATCAATTGGATTATTAGTTGTTTAATGTTAAAATTCTATTTATTTTATAACACAATACTGAATAATTAATAATGACTGTTTTTTATTTTTTTAGCAGAATTCACTTCTGCATATAAATTTTTAGAATTAAATTTTAAGCTGTAAACTCTTTTGACTTCATCTGATTTATTGCAATGTAATTAATATTAAAATATCATTATATTATGTGTATATATTATTTGTATGTGAGGCAATAACTCATTGATAATTAGTTGTTTGATGCAACAGATTTGTTTCAACTTTTTTGGCTTTCATTAGATATTTTGCAATGAACAAACAACTTTTTTAACCAATATAGAAGTACGAAATAAACTATATAAAAAATAAATATTTCATACAAACATATCTAAGGTTTTAAAAACTCTAATTGGGAAAAAAATATATTTTTTCAGATGTTCTTAAAATTAATTCAATATATATATGTAAACAATTTACAAACTGTAGTTTGTGTCAGTAAGTCATCAAAAATTTACTAAATAAAACGGCATTTCTTTAGATGCTTAATTTTACCTTTCCAATTTTCAAAAGCTATAAAGAAGTCAAAATAAGTTTATTTTGTCATTTTGATAAATGTGCCAACACATTTAGTGAGGATAGAGTTAAAAATATATTGCTCTTTAATAGCTAACAAAGACAGCATTATGCCTTTAGATACTCAACAAATTAGTTCTTTCATAAGTAATGGATCATTTCTTTATAGTTCAAATGTCAGAAGCTTTTCCCATCAGTTTTCTTTAGAATTTGTAAACTTATATGTACTGTATACAAAATTATCAAACAAAATATATTTTGTAGAAAATATAAAAATAATTATTTATAAATAATGTTGTAAGTAAATAATTATATATAAAGTTACACACTTACATATATATCTACATACTTATATAGTGTATTTGCAATTTATAAAAAAAAGCTGCGAATCATAGATAATAATGATTTTTTCCCATATATATTATCATAATCGTATTGTAAATTAAATAAAAACCAAATGATGAGTCATTCATTATTAATTAATAATTTAAGTCTTAAATTATTCTGTTTATTTTTTAAAAAATATTATTTTCTTATTATATAATTTTTTTTTCTTCAAAATATATGTGTAGCATTATCTCATGGGAATCATTACAACTTTTGGATTTGAACAGTGGAGACATCTACATTTATCAACTGCCATTTTTTTAGATCTTTGGTTTAGACAACTTTTGATTACTGTTTTTTTTTTTCCAGTTGGATGATAACAATTGTCTTGATGCATTCACCCAAAAATATTTTTTAAATTCATAAAAATATCATAAGGTTTTGAACCATTGACACCAATGTTATTCCAATCTGAAATTATAATTATTACAATTTTTTTATTGCATGATTATAAACTCAAATATATGTTTTGCCTGTTCTTTCTTAAAAAACAAATTCAAAAGCTGAAGTTTATTTTGTTTAAAGAAGTCCCAAAAAAATTTCAGAGATGTAAATTGGCAATACATTGATTTAATTTCTTTATATAGTTATTTGGTCAATAAATTATTTTAGAAATAAAATGGTGCTAAAATTTAAAAAAATAAAATAAATTTTATTGTATGAGCAATACAGACTTTTTCTACCTTTTTTTTTTTTTGTAATTGCCTGAAGATAGAAATTTCTCATCAGCCTCTGAACCAACAACTCAAAATTAAGTTGGCAAGGTATGATAAATCAATCGTATCTCTGTTATTCTTTAACAATCGTATCTCTGTCATTCTTTAACTTATATATATATAGTATTTTTTTTTTTGGAAATCATCAAATATACCTACAATTATTTGATTTAAAATATTAAAATCATTGAAAGAATAGAAATTCTAGTAATTTGGATATGATAATTTGAATAAAATGGTTTTAATTTGACATAGTTTTTCAATCACAATAACTTTGCATGACAGAACTTGGCAATGATATTATTCAAATTTACATATTTGATTATATAAAAATAGATGACACCACTGTCTATTATAGACTTCATTATGTTGATATTGCATTTAACAAATTGAATGTTCCACTATATGTGATTAAATTAATTGTACTTAAATCATTTTTTCCTATAATTTAAAGTGTTCCATAATTTTCAAAATCTATGATGAAAAGATTAAAAATCAATTGATTTTTTTTTTAGTTTTTCAGATATAATGCTATTAAAACTATTATTATAATAGCATATCTTCGTTAGATTGAAAAAATAAGTGAATAATAACAGAGTTTCTAAAAAAGGATTTATGGTGAAATGGATTATTTATATTATAAAGATTAGCTCAATGGCACTCTAAAGAATATAATACTGATTGATTTCTTCAGAGAGTATAACTAAAAATAAAATAATGTAGAATATTACAATTAGGAAAAAACAAACTTTTTCAGATGAAGATTGTTTTATAGGAAAAAATTAAAAAACAGCAAGACACAATTTCATATTAACAATTAATGACATTCAAAATCTTATCTACTTCTTAGTCAGTTAGATTCTGGATCTAATATATTAATGACACATAAATAAAATATTACCCAATGCTAATTACTGCAATCAAAATTTACTAACAATAATAATAATAATAATAGGATAGTAATATAATTAGTAAAAAAATTGCTTGTATTGTGTTCAAATTAATACAAATGAAAATTTATAGCAATTTGTTATATCAGAATTTAAATAGTTACTTGAAATTGAGAAAATGATATATCTAAAAGAAAATAAAGATTTGAAAATATGTAAGTTTTAAAAGTCAATATTCTGAAAAAATAGACATGGATAGGATTAGTTTTCTTTTTGATTGATAAATATAATATGAATAATCAACAAATAATATTATTAATAACATATTTAAAATAACTAACAATAAGTTTATAAGTAAAATTTACATAATAATATATATCTTTTACATTGTATATGTCTTCACATTTTTTCAAATGTACAAGTACACAAAAATGTAGTTTTTTTAAGGCTTATGATGAATTTTGGGACTTCATTTGTGGACTATATACTTAAATACATTAGTAAGCTCTTGCAAGACATTTTAGAAAAGGGTGAGAATACTATAGCTTCATCTTTTTAATTTGTAGAAAAAATTAAAAATTCTATAAATGATGAAAATTATATTATTCCTTGATTAGATGTTATAGTTATATAATTCAATTAATAAATTGAACTCCACAAAAATTATTTAACTACCTTAATACATAAAGTAAAATTAATTATTGATTTTTTTTAAAGTTTATGGAAAATAACCTATAAAATGTTTAAAGATTGATGCCTGCCTAAAGATGCACAAATTTTAACCTTGCTTTGTCTATACATAAAGGATATATTTTCAATTCTAAAAATATTACAGGTACTAAAATTAGCATGACATATGTTGATAACATTATTGTTTGTGGACATAAATGATCTTATGATAAAATAACATAAGTTAAAAGGCTTAAAGTGAATAAAAACAGGATAAAAGTATTTAACCTATACATATATGTGTGATAGAATCTACTGATTTATTAAATTATAAAATGTTTTGATTTTCCATTAATTGTTATTCTAATAAAGAACAGAAAAAAGATTTTATTTATGTAAGCAGAAATGACATTTGTTTATGACATTGTCATAAAACTAACAATTCCTACTGACTAACAATCTCCTTGAGGCTAAATAACTTTTCTCCATTAATTTATATTATATGTAATTAAAGGAGATTTGAACACAAAATGTTAAACTTGCTTCAGCTATCCTCTCCATCTTATATAATTCATACACATGACCACATACTTGTGAATAAGATAAATGAACTTCAATATATGTATTTCATGTTGAACTAGTGCTCATCAGTTGGTCCAGATCATTATCTCCTACAAATATATATGTAATCAGTATTCTGTTTATATTAAGATAACAAATCTTCAATCTTTAATGGACAGATTTCAATCGTCTTTACCCTCCAATCCTTCAGCCATCTATACCATTGATATTCTGATGAGAAAAGCTCAAATCCCTTGCTGATGACAATATTATTGTCATGCCCATGTTGACTTGAAGTCAATCTGTTCTGTCAAGTATAGGATGGGAATATTTCCATTTAAATACACAAAGGGATTGCCCCCTCCTGCCCATCCCTCTGTTATTTAAATGAACATACTAAGATCATCTATATGAGTGGGTCAGAGTGACTTAAGGTCATCACTGCTATGACCACAATATTGACATCAACATTTAAGCATTCCATTATCAGATTTTCAATGGTAGGGATGGCTGAAGAGTTGGAGTGTGGAGAAGATTGAAGTCTGTTTATTAATGTTTAAACATTTGCTATCTTAATATAAACTGAACACTGATTATATATATATATATATATGGGAGATGATGATCTGGACCAAATGATGAGTGCTTGTTCAGCATGAAATACATATATTGAAGATCACTTATCTTATTCACGTATGTGTTATGTGTAATGGCTATATAAGATGGAGAGGATAGCTGAAGAACGCTTAAAAAGTCTGTATTTAAATCCTGTTTAGTTATACTTCAAAGTTCAGTATACTATATACTGATTAAATATAATCTATAATCGCTCTTCTGTTGAGTTTTTTGTTGAAATAAAAAGAGGACTAAACCCTACCAAAATAGCTATTATAGGTTAATGGAAAAAACTTATTTATCATCAAGAGATGGTCAATTACTATTAGTCATTAATAGTTTCCTGGAAACATTAAATGCAAAAGTTATCTCCATTTAAATAGGCAAAATTTTATCTGTTTCCACCTTTATTGTTAAAAGAAGGTTGCCTTGATCACAGTTGAAAAATGTTGATTGTTAATGATATTGAAATTGTCTATGCTTTGACTGGCCTTTAATGATATATATATATTGAAATGTTAGGACTTGAGTTTAAACTTAATAACATTATCTACATAAGCACTTTTTTAGCTTGTTTCTTTTATTTTAATTTTTAAATTATCTAAATTAGTTTTTAAAAATAATTAAAATAGTTTATTTAAGTAATAAATAGTCATTCTGGTAACACATTATAATATTTTTAAAAATTGGCCATAAATATTTTTTTTAAATAACTACTATTTTACATTATCTTATGGCAAAAATTTTAAGATTAATTTTTTTTTTTATTCTTAAGATGATATAATAAAATTAATGGCATATTTATAAGATAATACACGGGGATTCCCCAAATAAGTGGAATTTTATAATAAAAATTAGTTTATTTATTTTGTGTTATAAATGTAATCTCTTTCAAATTACTATCCATTTTATGCAATTCACTGGTCTAAATATGTTTATCATTTTTCAAAGTAGTTCAGAAGTACTTGAAAATTGATGTCTTTTAATGCATTTATCATTTTTTCCACCACTTCTAAGACTGCAAAAAAAAAAAATTGAGACATTTTTTCATTCAAGAGATTAAAAAAAATTGCCCAAAGTGAAATCAAGCAATTATGGCTAATAGATATGCTGAATCATACTGAATTTAATTAAAAAGTGTTCCACACTTAAGGTTTTGAGAGATGACATTTTGGGGGGGGGGGGGATAGAACTTAGATTTTTTTTCATCACAAAACAGAATGTTTACATTTTACTACATTATGTAAATGTTTCAGAACTTGCAGGTAAAATGCTTAACCATTACAAAGTAAATTTAAGAGAAACATTTTCATTTGCTTCTAAAAATAATGAGCATTGTTTTAAGTTTTGACTTAACTTGCAATGCTTTTGAGGGATTTGGTGAATTTAACATTTCAATTAAACCACTCATAAACTTGTGTTTATATGAGACCATCTTTTTCTATTCTGTTTCAAGCATCATAATTATTTTCCTTGCCATTTTCTGAAAATAAAAGCAGAATTTGAAATTGTCAAACTTTTCAGCCATTATAAAACAATTTGACAAAAATGCAAAATGCATTATACAAAACAATGAGTTACATTGCCCCAGAAATTCACACAGCAATGTAATTTGGCATATCGATGCATAAGTCATCCTGCAAGATGTATGTAACAGCTGAAGTATATACTACAACAGGAATGTAAATCAGAAAATGATTCTAGTTATTTTTATTTTTTCCTCATATAATAGTATGGGTATATAAAAGGGGTTATATGATAGTAATAAAATATGTATTAATAAATTCATTTATTGACATTTTATTTACTGCATACAATTGAAAAATAATATGTAAAAATAAATAAATAAGATATTTAATTATTGTTAAAGGATGTGCATGATGTGATTAGACATGTATTTAAAAACATTGTTTTAAAATATTTAATTTATATAAAATGGGTATTTAAATATATTGATTATAATAGATATAATAAATGAATAAGAAGAAATATCTATTTTATTTAAAATATGATTTTATATGTTTTTTTTACATATATTTTATATATTTTTTAATTTGTAAATTTATATATGTATTTTATTATTTTAAAACATATTGTAATATTTATTTTATAAAGTTTTAGAAAAATAGTTTAATGTTACAGAACATTCATATATTTGTAAGAATTTCTAATGACTAGATTTATAGAAAAAGTTAACTCTTAACCTTTGGAGTGCTAATTATTTTATTGGCCAAGTGAGGTAAAAGTCTAAACTTTTAATTGGTCAAGTCACAAACTCAACTGTCAAAATATATTCATCTTTTAATATTATATTTACTTTAGATTCGTTTATAAAAAGTATATTAATATTTTGTCAGGTTATAAAATTGAACAAAAGTTTTTTCAAAGATAAATTTTTATTTATAATTATAAAAATATTCGATAGCGGAAAAAATAAAACAAATGTTACTGACCAACCAAAAAGTTTTGATGATGTCAGTGGTTTCTTTCCCAATTTTACATTGCGTGGATAAGTAAATAATTTTTGCTAAAGTCTTAACTATTTTTCTAAAATAATTTTATTTTTAGCATATTTTATCAAAATAATCTATAATATGTCAAAAAATACATCAAAAAATACTTTTAAAATGGTCTAAAACATTTATCACTTTTGAAATGAAAGAAAAGAAATCTTAGCAGTTTCGTTTTGACAAGTGGCTTTCTTTGAACTTGATGGTTACAGCCAATCAAAATGAAGAATGTACAGCCTACTTCTTTTGTTATATTTTTGATGTCAGTTTTATTGATTTTTTACTTATAAAATAATTTAAGAGAGGGCAGCATCTTATGGAACTTTTTTTAACCTTTAAAAAGAGCTCAAAATCTTTACTGTACCGTTAAAAATAACAGAATTCAAGCTACTTGAAGCAGCTTTGAGTCATCTCATAAGGACCCCCCAAAAGGGTTAATAGGAAGAACAATGAAAATGAGTAATATAAGAGAATATAGCATAGAATATTATAACAACAGAATCTAGGATAATGACATAAGTATGACATCATTGGGAAAAAAAACTATTCAATCCCCTGATCTTAGATTACATTTTTTCTTTCATTTTTTAACCCAATAGCTAAATTACCCAAAAGTTTATGTGATTTATATATATGGATAAATTTATTTAAAGTTTTAAAAATAAATATCATGGACAAAGTTTCATAAAATTTTTGCTCATAAGAGTTCATGTCTTTTGAGAATCTAAATAACATAAGACAAAACTTTTTCACTGTAATAAATATTAGAATTAAGTACTACAATATACTTCTTAAGAATATTTAAAATAAATTTATTCCATAAATAAAACAACATTATATACCATAAAATTTTAATTATAGACTACTTCATTTAAAATAAAAACTTGTCATCATAATGGATAAGTTTATGAAAAGCTAATAAATTGGAATAGACCTGGATTAAATATAACATCTATTTACATAACAAAAACATTATAGGATTTCAGAAAAATATCTAAAAGAGTTTAAAGTAGAAATTATTATTTTTTGTATGTGCAGACATTCCCTGAAGATAGAAAAGCAAAGTTAACTAGGTAGTAAATTTTTATAAATTCTATAGGTTTTAAGAGTGTATGTGTTTGTTCAGTATACAAGAAATATATATTATTATCAAAAAAAAAAAAGATTAAAGTAAATAAAAAAACTCTTTTTTAATGATAATGTTAATTTGTAGCAGTATACTTGTATGTTTCTTCATTTATGTTTAAAAAGAAAATAGATTTTTGTATATAAATATTTATGGGTGATATTAATGAAAGTGTATATTTAATAAATAATTCTAATATAATATTTTTATTTTTATGGGTATAAATTAATAAGCTTATGCTTATTGTATTAAGAAAAATAGGAAACAAATTAAATGTACTTATTAATTTATGCAAAATATATTTTTATGTATTTATTTAACAATATTTATGCCAGTATAATTTTTTTGTTTTCCATAGTATATTGTTTTCAACACATTATAGATACATTTATAAACCAATACAATAGGTATAATAAATAAATAGTAATTAATTTAGATGTAAACTTTTCAATGGGGAATATTTTATTTGCTTTTTAATTACACACACACACACACACACACACATATATATAGTTATTATTCTTTATATTAATAAAATTTTATGTTTATTAATTAACTGATTTTCCATGATCATTAGTAATTAAATTATTACACTCCACATTATTCTAAACCTTGCCAGTTTCTGTTTTATTTAAACTCATATATTATTATATTAGTTAGCCAGAATATTAGATAAACCTTTTATAAGTTTCATTTTAATACCATTATATTTGGCAATCTAAGTAGAGTCTGAATAAGACTTTTTATGAGAGGTAAATATTATATTTGGCAAACTTAAATATAAGGATTGCAAGGATTGCTCATTTGATTGTTTTCTTTTATATTACTACATTTTGGCATCCTATGTTTTTAGGCAATTTTAAGATTATATATATATATATATAATGATATATAATGAGAATGCTAATAGCTCTTACCAAGCTTTTCTGAATATGCCTATCCTCAGACCAGTTTTATATATGTATTAAATATATTTGTTTGAATTATTAATATATATATATATATATATATATTAATAATTCAAACAAATATATTTAACACAGTATTCAAAATTAAATAATATATTCTTTACCAGAAGTACTTTCAATTGTTTCACTGACAATCTTTATCAACTGTTAATACAAACGTACAAAAAATGGTTTTAAATTTAATAATAGAGATATAAAAATTATTCAAATTGAAAGGTGTAGTGAAAAACGTAAAATTAAAGAGGCAATGATGATATCTAGGAATAGAGGTGGTTTAATGAATAAACAATCGGCTAATATAAAGACAACAGAATTGTGGGAAATTTGAATAGATTGAATGATGGGTAATGCAAGTTTTTATTTTTTGTACGTTTGTATTAACAGTTGATAAAGATTGTCAGTGAAACAATTGAAAGTACTTCTGGTAAAGAATATATTATTTAATTTTGAATACTGTGTTAAATATATTTGTTTGAATTATTATTATATAATTTAAAAATACAGACATTTAATGGTTGTAGTTATATATATATATAATTGTAATATAATATTTTATGGATGTATTAGAAGGGAAATACTTAATGTGTTGAGTTATCTATTTATAATTACTTAATTAAAAAGCACTTAATTTAGAGCAATGGCTAAAAAAACAACTGCTCCAAACCAAGTATTGAAATAAAAACTAGATGCAAGAAATTCATGTATATTAACATGAAAAATCTTCAATTTAGTGGCAAAGTAACATACTTAAGGTAATCCACTATAAATAAAAGGTTGCCTTGACATCAGATTAAATATTCTTTGTATTGACAAGAATAGGCTGCTTTCATGTGATTTACTTCTATAAACCAATCAACTTTGAGATATATCAGCATTAATATTTATGTCAAAAATATCATTGTAAAATTTACTGCCTTAGATATTTTTATTTAAAAATAAAAAGTTGAGCCATTTTAAAAGTGATAAATTAGAAAGTAGTGAAAGTTTTACAAAATATCTAATTCTGATTGGTTAGCATAATAAACAAATTTGCTCTATTTTAAATCAACTTAAAAATATATAATGCCAATTTAAAAAAGTAAGATAATACCGATAAAAAAAACTGATATCTATTCCATATATTTTAAATGGTCAAACTAAGTTTATTAAAGCCTTATGTGGAGAAAAGTATATTTCATTTTGCATTCTATTTAATGTTATTATATTAGTAAATAGTTAAATAAAGTAGGATACTTATGAAGTAAGAAATAAATATTATATATCAAATTAAGTATAAATGCAAAGCTTTATATGTTAGGGAATTGAGATGTACCATTAAAAAACATTTAAAAAACATCACTTTTTTATGCACAAAAATAAAAAAAATTAAAATCATTATTTATGTTCATTGATCATGGAAAATGTGTTTAATTTTATTTTTAATTTTGACCTGAATAAGATTAGAATTCTTCATGAAGAATGAAACTAATAAAAGAAAAATCAAAAAGGCTAATTTTTAAAAACAGAAATAAAAATTTTAATTCCTATCCAAATTAAAAATATTAATATTTATTATTTGAGTCTTACATGTTGACATTTATTCCCTACACATTAAAATTGTTTAACAGTGGATATGGTTATAAAAGTTGTTGAAAGTACTTTCCAAATTTTATAATTGTTATTATGAATATTTATTACCACTGTTTATAGTTTATAATTTTATTTATTATTATTACAATATTAATCTATAAAGTATATTTTATTGGCTTTTATATATATATATATATATATATATCACACTTTCAATATATATATATATATATATATATTGAAAGTGTGAAGATTAGTTTACTTCCACAATATTTCTAAGTTAAAATGATCATAATCGTTTATGAATGCTTGTTAATGATGATGACTAGTGTAATATTTATATTTAAAAAAATTTAATAATTAAATATTTATATTTAAATATTAAATTGTTTTCTGTATTTTGTCAAGAATTTTTTTTCCACTATTCCTTAATTTATATTGAAAATCAATTACTTTTGTCAATCTTAATCCATTAGTCTACAATTAACATTACTGTACTATTCTATCAAAAAATAAATATTTTATAATCTACCACTAATAAATAATAAATGTATAAAATCAATCTTTATACATTCTCAAAAAAAAAAAAAAAATTACAAAGTTTTAAAAATAAAACTATTCTAAATATTTTTATTACTTTAGAATAAGTTCTGATTTTTTAAAACTCAATTCTCCACTAAGAAAAATAAAATATATATAAAAATCAGTCAGTCCATTAGAGATGGAACTGATATTACTGCAATATTCATGAAAATTATTGTAGCAGAAATGTGATAAATATGTATATCATTTATTTTTTATAATATGAAGAACAAAATCACACACACACACACACACATATATATATATGTAAATGCATGAAAGCAGTCTACACTTCCAATATCAATAACAACCAACAATTTCAATCTGTTGTTAAGGCAAAGGAATATTAAAGTAGTGTAATAACACAACACATATGCAATTTCTAGTAGAATTAAGTATTTGAAATCAAGCTTAGAATTTTTTTTTCAAAGATAGTTCATAAGATGTCTGTGTAGCCACTTAGTTATTGGCTGATAGACTATTATGTTGCTATTAAATGCAATTTATCCATTCTACTTTGAGCAGTTTTTAGCACAAAAACATTTTATTGTACATATATAAAGAAACAATCTTATGTTTTGACTGTTCTGCAGCCTTCTTCAGAGCTATGATATAATCAGACAAAATAAAATACATAATTATATAAATAATACCATACAAAATTAAACAATAAAAGTAATAAAATAATAAAAAAAAACATAAAATGAAATATAACAAGACATACTAAAACAGAAATAAATCTGATCACAATCAAATAACATATTCTATAGAATAAAATATACAATATAAAATATAAATAAATATTAATTATACATGTGTATTTCTGATTGTATATATACTTATTCATGAATAATTATTAAGTTACATATATTATTCTGTTACTATTAGCTCAAAATTAAAATAAGAAAATAAAATTTGAAAAATCTATTCCGATGTGCAGTTTATAAGTTTAACCATCCTTTTATAAGAAATGCTAAGGTTGTCATTATTACAGTGAATAATAATGGAATTCATCTATTATAATAATAATTTATTCTTAATTTCTCAGGTGCTTATAAGATGGTTGAGTAGTGGATGTGATGTAGTGGAGCCATGAACCACAGAATTTGAGATTCATGACGTGACACTTCACATTAAACTATGTAGAGCAATTCCAGTGTGAGATCAATGATGTTATTAACTTAATAAAACTTTTTTTTCAGCTTCAAATAATCATATATAGACCTAAATATTGTCAAAATTTTGAAGAATATTTTCAAAAATGTGACAGCAGTGATACTAAGAAAATTAATATTGAAAAGGATGTATGACAGGGTGATTTTTTATGTCCAAAACTTTTTACAGCAGTTTTATAACAAGTATTTTATGAATTTAACAAAAATCTAAAGGAGTAAATGGAAATGGAAATTATTTCAGCCATCTAGAGTTTACAGGTAATGTGGATATTGTAAATAAGTATTCAAAACCTCAGTAAATGTTGCAAGAACTGTGAGATGAAAATGAAAAAATGGTATTAAAATAAATATTTAAAAAATCTAAAGTAAGATTCAGTGAATATTTTTTGAGAAAGAAAATAAAGAATGATAATAATAAATTAAAAGAGTTAACAGATATCCATACCTTGGTCAGATTAATACTATGGGTGGAAATATAATAGATGTAATTAAATGTAGAATATAGCTTAGATGGAGCGTTTGTAATAAAATAATTTAATATAAATAAACTACTGAATAAAAATGTAGAAATAAATGTTAGGAGAAATAAGTAGAGATCAAAAATATAATATATGGATAAAAAAATAAATTAGTATATTTGACATCATTGAGAGAATTAAAAATCAGAAATAGAACTGGAGTGAATATATTTTTAGAGATGGTAATAGATTAACCATAGAAATCTCAAACCAGATTCCAAACTGTATACAACCTAAAAAATGGTCACATATGAAAAGTTTCAGTTAAAATAAAAACATTGCTGATATGATGTGAAACAAAAAAATTAAATATTGAAAAAACTGGATTAAATTTGGAAAGATCTGTCAAGTGTTGTTAGCCAAGAGGTTATCGCAGCTGCCTTGCAAGCAAGTAGTTGGTTGCAGACAATTGTGGGTTTGCATCCTGAGTGATACTATGACATATAAGAAAAAAAATTGGAAAGATCTTAGTCTTTCAGTGAATAAATAACAATTGAAACATGTCATAACATCATGGATAATTAATGTTGCTAATGTATATGTGCAATTATATTTAAGGCATATAAAGAAAATATAAATATATATATATAAACTTATTTAAATAGTTAAAATAAAGCCTAGGTTGTTTTAAATAATAATTAAGTAGATAAAAATATGATATTTTTATTTTTAATACAAATAGTATACATAGTTTATATTTGATTATGACAAAAAATCTAACTTTTTAAAATAACAAAAGAAAAATTATTTTTGTATAAACAAAAAGTTTTATTTATAGACATGTAATTATAAAAGTTACTTTAACATTTTTATACTTAAAAGATATGATGATAAGAAAAAATATTTACATAAGAAATTATTTTTAGCCATATGTTGTTTTGATGAATATAAGATCACCAAAAACAATAATTACAATACAGTTATAGTTTTGGTTTTATTACTAAACTCTAATCCTTCAGCTTATCAATTTATACCTTCTATATTATATATGTAAATATGAAAGTCTTTTAAATAAAAAAATATAGAATCAAAAATAGAGTAGTTGTTAGAAAAATTCCTCCTTAGTCAAATTGAAAGTTGGTCACAGTTGTATATACATTTAATATTATCTGTGTTGACCCTGAGATAAAAGCTGTCAGTACTTATTTTGCTGATTTATTGATAAATGTTATACATATCCATTCATGCATGAGGCTGATCAAAAGAAAGTGTTTCCATAATGCTAGCTCTTCACAATGCTGATTTACATATGTATAAAATCCCATTTGAATGAAAACAATTACTGAAAAAAAAAAACCAGTAAATGTACATATATACTATGCATATTTTTTAAATATTAATTCTAATTCTAAAGAAATTGCAAAAATATATATATATTTATTAATATAAAAAAATTCAGATTTTACTTATTCTGTATTAATTTGTTTTCACAAAATAGACAAATAATTTTAATGAAGAAAGTGAGAAGTTTGAAAAAAAAACTCAAGTTGGAGAACAAAAAGATTGAGTTATTTGAAATCCCAAGAGGAAAAAAAACTTAAAACAAAATTTACTTTTACAATTTATGGCTAAAAAATTGTTCATGATAAATGAAAATACACATGTTTAAATAATAAATAGTATTTTAATATTTTCTATGTGCAACATAGAATAAATTATATAAAATAAAAATAGTTTAGTATTTAGGTAAATTAAAATTACTAATTAAAATAGTTTTTATTATAAACTAAATGTGTGTATGCATGTGTATTTTATATAGTTTTGTTCACTACTTATAAATTATTAAATTGTATTAGCCTATAAATTTCAGACCAATTAAGAATTAAAAAATTGGAATAATTTGTATTATTAGACATGTGTGTGGATTTACATTTGTGGTTATATTTATGGCCCTACAATTTAAACAGCATAAAAATGAAGCAACCTTGGAGCACTTTCTTATGGATTGTCTCTCTCTTCTTCCTTGTTGTATTCTTATCACTAACATTTTTTATTCAAATCCACAGATATTCAACAACCTTCTTAATAACATGCACAGTGGTCTTTTCTCCTCCAATATAAAAAAATACTATCTTCATTCTTTTCATACATTGGTTTGTAAGATACTATCTAAGCTTTAATTCCACATCTCACAATGCTAAATCATTCTGTCTATAAAATTAAATAACATTAAGATCAGGGGTCAGACCTATGTACCAGCTGATATTTTTGCAGTTGTTTAGAGGCTGATATCATTCACAACAATCCAATGACTTAAATATTGATTATACTAATTAATATACATTATATATATATATATCAATACTGATATATATATATATACATGAACATCTATTTTGCTACTTTTCTACTTTCAATTTCTTTTGTTTCTTTTTTTTTTTGTTTGTTTGACAAGACTTGCATATAATCTCAAATATCAACGCAATTTTATCATACAATCCTTAAAATGTATATATCAAAATAAATAAAGTTAATTTAAAACTATATATAATTTAAACAACATTATGGCATTTATTGTTTTGTTTACAATTTCTTAAAGTAGTTAATATCTATGTGATAATTGTAAATAAGTCAGAATTATTTATAATAATCTATTTGTATTTTATTTTTGTTTATTATTGCTATTAATTAATTAATAAAATTCATTAATTATTATTACAATACAGTTATTTAGATACAAAACAAAGTATTTTGTGTCTATGCTCCTGTACAGATATTTTTACTAACTTTTTATCTAAAGAAATAGCTAGTACTGAGCAATAGCACAATTTATGTGTTTATGAATTCTATATAGCTCTTGTTCAATTTGTACAAATATTGCTAAAAGGCTACCATTTATATTTGTTTATTTTTCTATGTTATATAATTTTTGTTTGATTTCATTTTATTACAAATAATGCACCAACTACAGACCTTACATATCATCAAGTCTTTGTTAACATCATTACACGAATTATGGACATAAGCTATTGTTTAAGATAATTGTACACTTGAGAACAAGAGCCTATATATAAAATCCAAAATCATAAGAGAGAAAAAAATGTGATCGTATATAAATATTTGTGTTATTAAATGGTAGAGTGATTGGTAGATGGTAAAGTAATAATGATTAATGTACATATTTGAATTACGACAGAATAAAAAGCAAGATTTTTGTAGATTTCTTAACTGATTGACTTTGTTTATCTGTAATTTCAATCACTGATAATGACTAAAGAAATTGCTCACCTGCTTCAGGATGTGGTGCTGTTATTTAATACCATAAAATAAATATTTCTACCTCAGTAACTATATTAAACTATCAACAAATTTATGTAATTTAATTTTCTAATTTCAAATGTAATCAACTTAATTTTTAATGGATTCTAGATTATTACCAACCACTAATTCCCACAGCAGCTACATTTATATTTCATTAAATTCCAGATTATATATATATATTTCATTCTAATTCCAGATTATGGATATTTAAACTGAAATATATATATATATATATATATATATATATATATTTCAGTTTCTATATCTCAAAGAAATTAGAATTAACTTTCATTAAATCTCCAACTTTTATATATAACCTCAGATTAATTTTATGTGATGGACTTGAGAATCCACATATTTTATTACTTCTTCATATTGAGTCTTTAGATAACCTATGTAGTTAAACTATAGTAGCAGACCATTTTGATTTTGATGCAGTGTGTAATTTATTGTCTGTTAATTTGAATATTTGATTTTAGGGATTTCAGAACACTCTTCATTCCATTTAATTGTTTAACTGTCAGTCAGATCTCTAAAAAAATTATGATATCTAATGTTGTATAATTAAATTTCTTTATGCCTATATATGTATGAACAAAAACATCAATTATCAGAAATGCACTTCATTTCTCTTTTGCTTTTCTCCAAGAGATAGTATACTGATACATATTGCCATAGCCACAACATATGGCATGATACACAAACTTATATATATATATCATATATATATATATACAGACTTATATATATATATCATTAAAAGCCAGTCAACACTTAGACAATCTCTATATCAAAAACATTTAACAATTTCAAACTGTTGATAAGGCAATGTCCTTTTAACAATATATATAATCCTAGTGCTTAATGCTAAACAGACATGAATATGCAAATATTAAATCACTCCACACGATTAAGAAATTCAGCACTGCCCTCTGTGAAATATAAAATTATATTAAAGTCTATATCATTTTGAGGTTGGTTATTTTGAAATATGGTCTCTAATATATTTATTTCACAGAGGGTGGTGCTGAATTTTTTAACCATGTTGGGTGATTTATTATTTGGATATATATAAATAATAAATATAGCAGTAATAACTATTATATACAGCCTTTCAATCTGCAGAAGTGATTTAAGTTAATTCCTTAACTCTTCTGAACTGACATTAAAGCCATTCCTTAATGATCTATTGTTTGTTAATGTTATTTAACTCCATTATATTAAAAACAATAAATAAATGTAATACAAATAAAATGTTCATTAATTTAAAAAAAAAAAAACTATTGTAATAATAATAAAAATAATTATTACTGTTAAATTTATTATTTTTATTGTTATTACAATAGTTTTTTTTTAATTACCAGATATTTTATTTGTATTATATATGTGTGTATGTGTTAAATTATGTATTTTAACTATTTAGTTATCACATGTAATTAACTAAGAATATGTCATTTATATATACGTATAAAGTTTATAATGGTAAAAAAAGAACACTTATGGGAACATTCTATAGATGATAGGTACCCTTGTGCAATATAAATCCCAGAATATCTAGTCTTATGGGCAAGACTTCACATTTCTTAATGACTTTCTTGAGTTACGTCTTCTGATAAAATCAAAACATAAAACACTTTATCACATCTTAAGTGAAAGTATATTTTATTTTTTTAATAAACTCTGGAATTTGTGTGCCTTAATATAAACATCACTTGTTAAGTAATATATTTTAGAAGCACTGATTATGTAATAACACAGTTTTTTCAGTTATATACAACATTTATATCCAATTGCTTTGCAATTTTCTGATCATATTAATGTGAAATCAGCATAGGCTAAGAATGATTGTCTTATATTTATATCAAATCAGAATTTACAAAAAAAAAATTAAATTAGAATGATGTTATAAATGAATTTGTAATAAAATATTGAAAGAAAAAAAAACTATTTTTTTGCCTTATATGTATATTGTTTTCTCAAATACTTGATTCAAAATCATTTTTATAATAAGTAATTATTTAAACATTGTAAATACTAATTTGTGATATGTTAATATATCTATATTTGCAAGTAAGATAATATTTTTTAAATATCTAAATGTTTTTAACATGTAAAAAAGACTTCCCCTTCTCCTGCTTTAATTACAATAAAATCAATTCTATATAATTTTGTTTAACAAATGATATAATAGATTATTCAAAATTTATATTTATTTACATTTTTACTTTTTTATATTTATATATTGACTCTCATGACTTTCTTGGTCACAACTTGATAAATAATGTTTAGCTTTAACTATATTGACTCTAAGCAACATATTAATTAGTTAAAAATAATTTGTTTTTTACTTGCTTCATTCAGAATCTATCATGCATAGCATTATATATTATTTATTAATAAAGTCAGCCTCTCATTAATTTGTTCAGAAATAGAATATTTCCATTACTTAATGATTTAACTTTTTGTATGCTCAATATTGCAGTAGAGTAACTTAGCCATGCTATATAGTCTGTTATCTAAAGGTTTTAAGAATTAACATTCACTTAATGTCAAAAAAATTCACATTTACATAGTTTACTTGAATTCAGACTTTTGTATGATCCTCGACTATCCATATTATCTCATACTGCTGACACACTTGATCACACATATGTCAAAACAAATAAACAATCATCAATATACATATTTTGTGCTAAACCAGCACTTGTCAGTTGGTCCAGATTATCATCTCAACACATATCTCAACTTATATTAAGATAGCCAATCTTCATACTTTAATGGACAGGTTTCAATCCACTCCACTCTGGACCAACTGATGAGTGCTGATTTAGCACAAAATATCTATATTGGTGATTGTTTATCTTTTTGACATGTGTGTGATCAAGTGTGTCAGCAGTACGAGATAATGTAAATAGTTGAGGGCCAAGTGAAAGTCTGAGTTCAAACCCCTATATATTACATATTGGAGTGCAAGTATGAAAAAGCCTATATTGTAGAAAAAATTCATATTGCTTAATTGATAAATTTTTAGAAGCTATTTCCATGTTTTGCACTTTTCTTAGTTTAAAACATAGATTATAATAACTAAAAAAATCAAACACTTTCTATTAGAATAAAGTGCTTTGTAATCCTTTTTTAATAGAGCAATCGCAAGTGAGGCTGTATCATTGGAAATTATTGGAGCCTTAGTGGATCTTATTAAGAGTTTGTATGGAAATAATTACAAAATGTATTAATTAGAAAATATACAATCAGTTGAAGTTAAGAATAATGTGGGACTAAGGCAAAGATGCCCTATTCCACCTATTTTGTTTGTTATATTTGAGAGAAATGGAGAGAGTAATAGAAAGACTAGGAAGAGGAATAGAGATACCATTAACAGGCGGCAAGAGACTATATACATTATTGGGTCTTTTATTTGCAGATGATAACTTCTTGTGCACAGAAAGTAGGGAAGACATGGAAGTTATGTCAAAGACCTGTGCAAGAGTGAGTAAAGAGAAGGGAATTAAATTTAGTAAAGAAAAATCACAAGTAATGATGACAAATACTGGGGAGAAAATAGAAATGATTTTTATTGGGGGATATTTGTGTTGAATAAATATAACTATTTTGGAATCATCTTAAGTAATCAGAAGAATTGTTTGGATAAATGGAAGAAAAAATTGATAAATGAAGAAAAGAAAGGGACTGATAAAGCAATTAATAGTGTTTTCATATAATAAATATGATGTAGCTAGACTTGTATGGAAGGGAGTGGAAGTAGCAGGGTTAACTTATGGTAATGATGCATTATATGTTAGTAAAGAGGTGTTAAATTAGTTTAAAAAGTACAAAGAGAATTAGGAAGACATGCATTTGATGCAGATGTGTGGATGGCAAAGGAGGCAATTCAAGAAGAAATGGGATGGTCAAGTTTTTATATGAGAGATCCAAAAAGCAAAAGAAAATGTTTGGTAGACTGCAATTTATGGATAATAATAGAATAGTCGAAATAGTATTTAACTGGGTTATGAGTAAAGGACATGCAACAAGATGGATGAGAAAGATAATATAGTATGCAGAAGATTTGGATAAAGAATTTATGCCAGTATACTTATGTAAAAGATGGGATGACTGTATTAGGAGAATTATTGAGTGATTTTATCACAAGAAGTGGAATAGATGCATTAATAAAAAATAAGTAGTTGGAGAGATGGAGAACTAGTATGGAGAATAAAAAGTTTAAATATATACAGAAATAAACAGCATATTGGGTGTGAGTAGATTTATGATAATAACAAGGAAAATAGTTTATTGTTTAAGACTTAAACAAGATCTTTAACAACAAGGAAATATACACAAAAGTGGAAGAAAATTATGTAAGGGAAGCATAGACAAAAATTAGGCAATCTGTTAATTGAATGTAAATGCCTGCAAGGAGAAAGGGTACAAATAACGAAGATGTGGTAGAATAAATGCAAATAAAGTGATTATACAGAAAGTAAGTTTTTGCTTTTTATGCTGGGCTTGGAAAAAGATAAGGGAGATTTAGGTATAAAAGCCATAGAGTTGACAAAGATTAGGTTGTGGAAATGGAATGGAGTAGGATAGTGAAGTAATATGGGTCAAACTTAGGGTTGGAATGAAAAGGGTAGGTAAGGTGGTTAACAAGTTTCACTGGGTATAGTGGCTGAGAGATTCCTGACTCTGGATAAGAAGAAGTCATAGTGCATCACATCATATCACACATCTCAAAAAATTATTTGGGATAATCAGCCACCACTAGCAATAATGAGCTGTTCCCAACATAATAATAAATTTATTGCTGCTAGATCAGAGAAAAAAAGAACCTCTTAACTAATTTAAACAATTGATAGACAGACAACAGCACACAAATGTCAGTCAAATAAAATTAATAATGACAAAGTTTATTAATAAGTGAATAAAAAAATAGAAAATCAAAAAAATAAATACTTCATTTATGGATGCTTTAATAAAATACTTTATTAATAAAAGCCTTGACAGTTAATTTGTTCTTCCCTTTTTTAATTAATACTATAATACCAAACTAAGCTTTTAGAAATGGTTTTTCAGATATATAAATAAATAATTTTATTCTAAACAAAAAAAAACTTTCAATTTATCAATTTGTAGTGATTATTACTAAAATGTATGTGTGTGACATGGTCTTTACTACTCGATAATTAGACAAAAATTATAAAGGCCATAAAATGTGAGAAAGGTATGAGAAACTATTTCTGAGCTTGCCCATGCATAAATAATAAAGTTGGCAATTCAAATAACTGGTAACCTGGATTTAAAAAAGAATAACAAAATATAAGCTTGTCCAAAATGTGGTGAACCAAAGGCTACTAAGAATTTACCAATATATAGCAATAATTACAACAAAAAAACAAGGCATATAGAGCTTCTGCAAATCTAACCCTTACAAAAGAAAGAAACTGTGATTCAAGCAGTAGATGATTTGGGTTATAGAAAATAATATCAAATAAAATCATTCTTGTAGACACATAGCTAAAAATCCCTACAAACCATTAAAATGACTGGTTTTCCCATGGATTTAATTTATGTCCACATACACAAAAATATCATTACTTTTTTTTAGTATAATAGCATATTATATGTAAGTATCCAAATATCTTAGCAAATCTGAACTATCATACACACATATATAAATAAACTGATTATATAGCCCTGAAATGCTTTTTTCTTAAAGAGTTAATTTTTATCATTGTTTAAAAGATTTTAATGTCATGTTTTAAACTTCAGACTTATTATTATTAGTTAAAAAGGAAAACATTTAGACATTTAATATTTAATAAGAGGGAGTAGAAAAGAATGAGATAATTCTACATAATAAACTTATTCTAAAATTAAGCTCTTTGTTAATAACTGCCAAAATTTTTAAAAAATGAAAAGAGAATTTCTTCAATAGTTTTTAAAGCATAATATATACATTAATTTAATCCATATTCAAATAAAATCTAAAACATTCTTAAATGACTTGATCATACATCATAAAATGAAAAAAAATATCTAATATTATTGTAAAAATGAACATATATGTAATAAAAACAAATCTAATCATACCTGGTTTACTGAATATATAATAAAGTTTATATTATCATTAACCTTTGTGCCATACAAAATCAAGTTGGCCAATTGAGTTAAAATTCTAAATTTTTGATTGGTCAATTACAAAATCAGCTGTAAAAATATATTCATCTTTTAATAATATATTCATTTTAGTTTTGTTTGTAAAAAGTATATTAATAATTTGTCAGATTATGAAAGTGAATGAAAGTTTTTTCAAAAATAAATTTCTATTTATAATTATAAAAATATTCAATAGTGGAAGACCTAAAAAGTATGTTTGTAACAAATTAGAAAGTGTGCAGACGTCATTGATTTCTTTCTCAATTTGCATTTGTGTAAAAGTAATTTTTTTTGCTAAAATCTTACTATATTTCTAAAATAATTATATTTCCAGCATATTTTACCAAAATACATTATAATATGTAAATAAATGCCAGAAAAATACTATAAAACATTGATTTTTGTTTAAAAAATCAAATAAGGAGCTCACGGTAATGAAAATTGTTGACAAGTGTAGATATTGTTGTTAGTGCTGATTTCTTTTTCAATTTACATTCATATAAAAGTAAAGAATCTTTTACTAAAATCCTGCTATATTTGTAAAATAATTATATTTCAAGCATATTTTACCAAAATACATTATATGTAAATAAATGCCACCAAAATACTATAAAATATTCATTTTTGTTTGAAAAATCAAAGAACTTGGAGAGATGAAAACTGTTAACAGGCACTCTTCTTTTATTCAGATTGAGAACCAACCAATCAGCATCTAGGAAATCCTGCCTTCTTTCACTGTTGTAGCTTTTTATGTCAATATTATTGATTTTTTACTTGTAAAATAATTCTAGAGAAGACAGCATCTTATGGTACTTTTAAGCTTTAAAATAAGCATAAATATGCTATGGTAATGTAAAAACTGTGGAATTTAGAGTGAGTTAAAGCCATGTTTGAGTTGATTCACATCTTTATGTAAATCCATTAAAGTTCATAAGTATGTCATTTTGCTTTCTGAGAATTCATTGAATGATAAATGTCTTTTGTCTCTTTTGGTAGGTGTTTCTTGATAAGGATTAGATGCTTCAATATATGTTGGCAATTGAGGAAGTCAACTTTCAATGAATTTAGGACATGCTGGAGGATTAAGTTAGGCTCAGAATTTGAAGTCCATTTAGTAAGATGCCTGGCCTCTCATATTTTAGAAAGCACCACTACAAATTATTTGTAGATTAATTTTTATAAAACTACAAATTGCTTACCATGAACTAATTTCAGGGTCTTAATAGTCTTCTAATTTCACAGAATTACTAATGATGAATGTGGCTTGTGTAGCAGAATGAAAAATCTCAACATCTTGAGTATTAGCACAAATGAGTGAATCAATGCACATAAAGAAGCATGTATAGAATCTAATGACACAAAAGAATAGTATCTAATAGAATTTAATGACACAATAAATTTTGGGGAGCTTTTATATGACTTGTATTTGATTGTTTTCCCACAAACATTCAAATTTTTTAGATTTACATTTTTATACAAGCTAGGTTTTTTAATTAAGAAATTATTGTGCCTATTTCAAATAAGTGAGGTTTTTAATTAAGAAATTTTTGCATTCTACACTAATTAATTTGATTACATGACTTATCTAGGCAATGCTTAACTTTAGTTTTTTTTTATCACAACAGATTAAAACATTTTGGAGATTAAGCATTGTTGTACAATATTAAAAATAATCTTATACATAATATAAGAATAATTTACTACTAAGTTCATTTTTTCTTATAATATATTATCCCTTTATAAATAAAATAAATATTTTACTTATTTGTGTGTGTGCGTGTATATACATATAATCACACTTTATAACACCCATTAAAAAAATTACAAATTTTTTTCAATTTAAAAGTTTTTTGTCTATATATATATATGAGACATAGAAAAGCATCTATCTGAACTGCCCCTTATGATATAGAAAAAAATGAAATCTTCATTTATTTTTCTTACAACATTTAAAACTTGGGATATAACAAAGTTAAAATTTGCTGAACATTGGCACTGTTACCTGTCAATTGAACTTTACTATTGTAAAATATACTATTACATTTCTTTCAAATAAAAATAGAAAAAATATATAATCATCCTCAAGTAGAAATATATATATATATAAAAAAGAGAATTTAATAATTTTATTTAAATATATAATGCACAGATGGCAAACTAGTTATATAATCCTTTAATGTTTAAAATGTAAAAACAAGTTGTCAATTAGTTATTTTAGTCTTAGAATGGAAATGATTTTCTATATTAACATAATTGTAAACAGGCCCATGGGCATGAAGTCAGATAGGAGATAAATAAAAAAAATACTAGTGATAAAATTTTTTTTGAGTTCCTGCTCTAAAGAAAGCAGACCAATAATGATGGAAATAAAGACACGGTGTACAGAGAAAAGTCAAGCCAGGTGTGATCTATCCTGGAATTTGTGATAAGAATTTACAAAGATATAAAAAGAAAATTTTGAAGTTGAGATTCAGATTTTGCATAAGTGTATTGCAGATCACCAAAATGTAGGGGTCAGCAATAATTTACATTTCCTGTATTTGCAATGGCTGACACAGCCTCCAGAAGGATGGTTCCCAGAAACTGGTCGGCAATGAACCTGTTTCCATTTAAAAAATATGAAATGGAAAGAACTTTGTTGTCTACCATGCATCATGGATCACTAAGATGGATTTCAATAAATTTACAGCACTGGAAAGTATTTTTTTTAAATGAAGTATAAGTATTAATTATATAATGTGGACTTATTCAAGTATTGTAATTGTATTTAACTTTTAAAAGAAAGCTCTCTCTCTCTTATCTGACTAAAATTTTAAGTTATTTATATTAATTTATATGCGTTTAATATCATTTCCATTCTTGTAAATTTTTTAAAATTAATAATTAAAAAAAATGGGCATGAATGGCTACATAGATTCATAAGATTTTTAGTGTAAGTGTATTAATTTTGGGCTAATTGTTTCATAGTTAAATTGGTGCTAGTAGATAGATGTATGGGTTTTAAGTCAATGTAATTTGAGTAGATGCCTTGGATACTCATTCCCTTGTACCACATTAGCATACAGGGCATAATACGCACCTGAATATATGGCAAGGTGTATTCATCACGTTGTCAATGGTCATAGAGTATTTCCTATGCTATTGTTTTTTATGCTCTGACTGGGACAGTAAGCCTTCCAAGACTGCTATCCTCTTTTGCAGAGCATCACTTCTCATATATATATATATATATATATATATATATATATATCAATAATTTCGTGTTTGTATCACCAATTGGGCAGTGGATTGTTCCTGTCTGTTGGTGAGGTTTATTAATGATCATGGGGAAGATGCACATTCTTTCCCACCATGTTTCATTATTTCTCTAATGATATCATGCTACAGACATAAAATTCCTGTTAGCATGATTGTGTTATGCTAATAATCCCATTTTGCATTAGTCACATCGGTGCATCAGTAAGCTAGCATTGGTTTGAATGCAGGATTGTAGCCTAGGATTAAAAGGGATTGGGTTGGTTATATGCATAATTTATGTAGCATATTCACGCTTATTAAAATATTAAAATTGTATTAAATCAATTAAATGCTTCCATCTGTGCTTATAATTTAAATTAAATATATTTTCTAGTTAATTTAATTTTCAGAATCTTTCCTTTTAATGTGTATGTGCATTACAATAAAATGTTTTGTTGAATTAATTTTGGCAGTAACTTATTTTATATATTTTATTAATATTTAAAATTTAGAATTAGAAATTTGAATATTCAGCATGATATTTTAAATCTCTGTGTCTCCCTGGTGTTTTTGTTTGACAAAAGAGTAATTTCTCCCATACGTATCTGCCTACTATATCAATTTTCCAGGTTCAAATGGCCTGGTGGCGCCCTGGTGTAGCAGATTAGGTTAGGGAGGTTATGTAGACTGTTATACTATCATCTAATTATCTATATTTACTGTCTATTTTTTCATAATCTACTCCTCTCTTTCTTTTTTCTTTGTCGTTTAACCAGAGGTTCTTTTTCGTTCATGTAAGTTTGATTATTGTATTTTTTATATTAAACTGCCAATATAAGTTTGATTTGTATTTGTAATTCTAAATTTATTCTGTGACCCTTTCTGCAGATTGCTAAAGTCTATCTATGGTGGTTAGCAATTTTACCATTTTTTTAATATTTCTATGACTCTGACCTAACATAATTTGCTTCACTGTTGCAATCAAGTTATATCTGATCATCTATATTATATATCCCTCCAATAATGGGAAGCAGTTAGGAATGTAACTTGGCCACCTGCTGGTAAAAGAACTGAGTAACGAATTTGTCATTCCTGGAGCTATGCATTACTCCATATCTGTAGTCACCAAACATCTGTGTCTTGGTTTTTAATGTATGCTACCAGTCTTTGACCACTCCATGGAGGTGACTGCAATCCACTGCAATCTTTACATCTTCTTTCCAATTATAAAATTGAAATATTTCCTGTAAACTTTGTATATATGGCAAAGGACATTCTCTTATCTCAGATCTAAAAGCTTTTACTTGAATATTTTTCATAATAATTTGATTAGTTTGACATTTTTTCTCTCCTCATGTATTTCTTTGCCTTTGGTATAATTTACACTGTGTTCTTACACTGTTTTGTTTTAATGTCTCCTATATTCATGGTTTTCACTTTCCATGGCTTCTATTTTTTGTTCCATGTCTATTCTTATTTCTGAACATGCTTGTTCTGTTATCTTTTTTAAGTTATTTTTACTTCTTTCTATATCTTAATGATATGCATTACATGACATCCATTATAGTATCTATTCTACCTTTTTATTTATTCCTGGACCCTGTCTTCTTTAAGAACTTTCAACTGACATTGCAAAACTTCATTTATCTGCTTACAATTTTCACATATCCCTTTTGTATGTGCTATTTTTTTCTATCACACTGTCTATACTTATGCTTTCAAATCTTAATTTTTGTCTAATTTCATTAACATCTTCTTTCACATTTCTTTGCTTCTGTTCTACTTATGCAATCTCTCAAATATTTCTTTAGTGTTTCTACTGCCTTCTGATTTTGATCTACACTGACCATGATTTTGTGCATTTCTTTCATTTTTTTTCTTTATATCCTGTTGAATTTCTTTCAAATTTTCTATCATTTCACTTTTAAACTCTCTCATATCTTGTTTATATTGCTCTATCAATTACTGTGTAGTTTTATTTATTATTTCTTTTGTTTTCAAGGTCACACTCATCAGCACTTCCATCTATGTAGGTTTATTTACATTTTTGAAAACTTCAGGGGTTTCAAAAGTAATGAAACTACCTTCTTCCCATTGTATCTCCTCAGATGTTAAATTACAACTTTCTTCTAATGATTTCATATTTAAAAAAAAAACAAGAGCCAAACAAAACTATTCTATTTTATCAAATAACTCTAACCTTTTATCAATAATTATTTTTTCTTAGAACTTTCTGATATGCAAAAATGCTAATCTCTTTATATGCAATTACTTTTATTAATATCCATTTTCTTAAATGATGAACTCCTATTTTAAATTACCCTCCATTTCCATACATATCACAATTATCACTGTCTGATCTTTTATTTTCTTCCTAATATCTAATCTGGTCAACCTAATCCTTAATATGTTCTATCAGTTGTTTTAAAAAAAAACGCCAGTGGATTTATAATTAAATTTATGTGGACAAACTAACAACTCAATCTTAATTGAGCACCCACATTGGCTGTGCTATTTTTCTAATTATACTTATATACCAGACACACACTCCATCCCTAGGGTGACCAGGCATCCACTAATGATGATCAGTTATTCCAAACATAATTATAGTACTGTCATGGCAAAAATAAAAAACTGGACATAATGACTCCTATGGAGAGTCTAATAGTTGTCACATTAATATAATCCAGCCCTTTTCATTTAATTGTTATTTATTGTTAAAACTCTGAATATGGTGGTCAACAAATTGACCCAAATAATTCCTAAGTAGCTTATGTTTATGTAATTTTTTTTATTTTTTACCATTAGTTGTCTTATTTATTGTTTTATTGTAGAGCCACTGTACATTGTAAGCATGTAACCTATAATAAAAAGAGGTTAAGTGATATCCATATGTATCTTCTTAGTGTGAATAAAGTTGTTATTTGAAACTAGATCAGGGAAAGAGACTCCTATCTAACTTAAACAATTGATAGACAGACAACACCAGCAAATGATAGTCAAATTACATCAATAATACAAAATTTATTAGTAAGTGAATTAAAGAAAATAACAAATCAAAATATAAATACTTCATTTATGAAAGTTTTAGTAGAATACATTATTTACTAAAAAGCTTGACAGTTAATTTGTCCTCTCCCTTTTTAATTAATATTATAATACTAAAATACTTTTTTAGAAATGGTTCTTCAGATAAATATGTAAATAATTATTATCCTAAACAAAATATAACTTTCAATTTATCTAACCTACACTTATACATATATGACTATTCCAAGACAAATGTCTGTGACAAGATTTATATCAACCGGATTATTAGACAGAAAATAATAAGGGCCATTAAATGTGAGAAAGGAAGGAAAACCTATTTCTGAGCCTGTCCGTGCATAATTAACAAAGTTGGAAATTCTAGAAACTGGTAACCTAGATTAAAAGAGAATATCAAAATATGAGATTGCCTGAAACATGGAAGACCAGAGGCTACAAAGAATTTGCCAATGTATAGTAATAATTACAACAAAAAAGAAGACATAGTTAGCTGTTCCAAATTTAGCCCTTGCAAGAGTAAATAAACTGCATATAAAGCATAGATAACCTGAGTTGCAGGAGATAATATTAAATAAAATCAGACTAATAGACACATAGCTAAAAAAGGCACAATAAAAAAAGCCCCATGAATCCCTAAAATAACAGGGGTCTTTCTATGTCCACACACACAAGAATATCATTACTTTTATTTCTAAGTACAATAATATATTATACTAAGACTCAAAACATCTTAGTAAGTCTAAGCTTTCATGCACACTTATATAAATAAACTGATTATATATTTATCAAATGTTATTTTAAATAAAGTTAATTTTTACTGTTATTTAAAAGATTTTAATGTCTGATTTTAAAATTCAGACTTATTGTTATTAGTTAAAATGGAAAATGTTTAGACATTTAATACTTAAGGAGAGGGAGTGCAAAAGAATTAGATAATTCTACAGTGATAATAAACTTATTCTAAAATTAAGATCTTCATTAATAACTGTCAAAACTCTTCAAGAATGAAAAAATAATTTATTCAATAGTTACTTTTAAAGTGTAATAAATAGACTAATTTAATCTGTACTCAAATAAAAACTAAAACATTCATAAATGACTTAATCATATGCCAGAAAATAGTATATACATAAATTGAAAAAAAAAGCTTTGTTAATATTATATTACTGTAAAAATGATTATATATGTAATGAAAACAAATCTAATTACACCTGGATTGCTGAATATATAATACAGTTTATATTACCATTAAAGTCCATCAGTGCACCACTTTAGTTTATGAGAATATATTGAATGATAAGTACATACTTTGTCAAATTTGGTAGCTGTTTTTTGATATAGAGTAAGTTGAGAAAGAGAGGCTCAATGTAGATTAGTATTTCAGAAGGTCAGATTATTATGAAATTTAGGATATGTTGGAGGATTAAGTTAGGCTCAGAATGCAGAGTCCTTTTTGTAAGATTCCTAGCCTCTAATATTTCAAAAAATATCAGTAGGGGTGATTTGTAGATAAATTTTTATAAAACTGCAAACCACATGCTATAAACTAATTGTGGGGTCTTAATAACGTCTTCTAAATTTGAAGGACTATTGGTGATGAGTACTGCTTATGTAGCAGTACAAAAAGTTCCGGCATCTTGCATATTAGCATGAATAAATAAATGAATCAATGCACAGAAAGCAGCCTAGAATAGAATCTAATGACACAATAAATTTTGAGCGACTTTTAGAAGATTTTTCTTTGATTGTTTTCCCATACAAATTAGAATTTTCTAGATTTACATTTTTAGATAAGCCAGGTTTTTTTGTTAGTAACTCCTTGTACCTATTTCAAATAAATCAGATTTTTAATTAAGAAATTATTGCATTTCACACTAATTAGTTTGATTACATGACTTGCCTAGAAAATATTTAAATTTAGATTTTTTTTTATCTCAACAGATTAAAACATTTTGGAGATTAAGCATTGTTGTATAATGTTAAAAATCTTATACATAAGATATGAAAATTTTACTATAAAGTTCATTTTTTATAAGATAAATATTACATCCCTTTAGTAAATAGAAGAAATATTTTACATATTTATGTGTGTGCATTTATATACATCTGATTTTTTTATAACATATATTTTTAAAAAAAATTACAAATTTTCTAAATTAATTTAAAAGTAGAATTTTAGCTGAATCCATCTACTTGTCTACATATACATTTTAAGACATACCAAAACATCTGTCTCAATATATATATATATATATATATATATCATCAACCATTATCAATCCACTGCAGGATGAAGGTCTCTCCAAGTTCAATCCATCTTTTCCTATCTTTAGCTTCTCTTCTCCACATCAGCCCTGCACACTTTCTTATTTCATCCATCCATCTCACATGTGGTCTCTTTCTGGGTCTTTTACAATCTCTTGGAATCCAGTTTAAAATTTCAATTGTCCATCTGTTATCATCTCTTCTAACAATATGTTCAGCCCAACTCCACTTCAGTCTTTTAATTTTTTCAATGAGGTCAGTAAGACCTGTTTGTTCTCTTACCCATACATTGCATTTTCGATCTCTTCTTGTTACTCCCAACATGCATCTCTCCATACTTCTTTGAGTGGTCTGAAGTCTCTGTATTGCTCTTCTATTAAGTGTCCAAGTCTCAGATCCATAAATAAGAACTGGCAAAACACATTTATTAAAAACCTTCCTTTTCAAACACATAGGCATATTTCCTTTTAGTATCAAGTTATTTCTACCAAAAGCACTCCAACCAAGTTTAATTCTATGATTAATTTCATCCATTATGTTTCCATCTGTATTAATAATCTGACCAAGGTATTTGTAACTGTTAACTTCTTCTAACTCATCATAATCAATCTTTATTTTCATATTTTGAGAAAATCTATTAAACATTACTTTAGTCTTTTTAACATTTATCTTTAGTCCTACTTTCCTACTTTCATCTGATAACTCCTCCAACATTTCCTGTAGCTCTAAAGCATTATTTGCAAAAACAACTGCATCATCTGCAAAATCTAAATGACTTAAATAATCTCCATTTACTTTCACTTCTTTAGCTTCCCATTTTAATCCACAAAATACTTCCTGCAGCACTGCTGTAAAAAGTTTTGGAGATATGGAGTCACCCTGTCTTACACCCTTCTCAATATTGACTTTCCCAGTAGCATTATGTAATATAATTGTTGCTGTTGCATTTTTATAAATATTCTTTAAAATATGACAATATCATGGATCTATATTTTTGATGATCGAATGCTTTAATCACTGAAGAAATGTTTATAGAATCAAATGCCTTTTCATAATCTATTAAATCCTAAGCATAATGGCAACTCATATTCATTTGTCCTTTCTATAATTTCTCTCAATACCTGGATATGATCTACTGTATACTAAAACCACTTTATATATATATATATATATAGTATATAGTAGTTTTAGTACCTGATATTATATATATATATATATATATATATATATATATAATATCAGGTTTTTAAACACAGACTTTCAATATCTCCCTTCAGCCATCAACTCTATCTCATACAACTGATACACATGACCACACCCATATAAAAAAGATAAATGTTTTTTATGCTGAAGCAGCCCTCATAGGTTGGCTCAGATCATCATCTCCCATATATACATAATCAGTGCTTGCTTTATATTAGGATAAAACATTTTCACACTTTAATAAACAGCGTTCAATCTACTCCACCCTCTTACTCTTCAGCTATCCATACCATTGAATATCTGATGATGGAATGCCCAGAGCCCTTATTAATAACAATATTATTGTCATGCCCAAGTTGATCTTAAGTCACTCTGACCTCATATCTAGAATCTTGTACACTTAAATACAAAGAAGAGGGATGGGCAAAATACAGGTTGAATTTGTAATATTTTAAATACAAGTATATTTTCTATACCTGGTGTCTAGTTATAATATAGGGGATTTGTACACAGACTTTCAAGCTGTCCCTTTAGCCATACACTCTATCTTATGCAATTGATAAACATCACTACATATGTGTCAAAAAGATAAATAATCTAATATATGCATTTCATGCTAAACCAGCACTTGTCAGTTGGTCAAAATCATCATCTCCTACACATATATGTAATCAGTGCTCAGTTTAAGATATCAAATTTTCACATTTTAATGATCAGGATCAAGTACTGATTGTATATACATGTAAGAAATGGTGATCTGAACCAATTGGTGAGTGCTAGTTAAGCTCAAAATACTTTTATTGGAACCATTTATGTTTCTCATGTGTCTGTGGACATGTATAACAGTTGTATAAAATGGAATGAATAGTGGTAGAAAGCTTGAAAACTGGAATTTAAGACTCCTTTAATTACATTAAGTTTAGTATAGACAATATAAATTGAAACAGTCAACTTTGATCACTAGCCTGTTTCACCTATTTTACCCTCACACCTATACCTATGCCAGATTTAAACCTTCTCAGAGTACTTATCTAAACAACTTTAAATAAGTATATATGTATGACACATATATATGCAAGTGAAAGAGTGTGTAATTGAATCAGTATATGTATATATTACAGGTATATATTTATTTTAAAAGTCACATAGTTTAAAAAGTGATTTAATCTAAAATATTAGTCTATTTTATATTTTATTTTATTAAAAATATATATATATAGAGAGAGTATATTCCAGATACTGCCATCCTACATATATAGTAGAAGAATTAGTTTTATACTATTTATAAATTCAGTTTTTAGTTTAAGTTGTAAACAATTTTAATTAGATCACCACAGCTGTCCTAATATAATCCTAATATAGCGTGAGTCTAGTTTTATAATCCTAAATTTGCTATAACAATTCTTAGAATTTAATAAGGTTGTCAACAATATGCATTCAACTGGCACTATTAAACAATTGGAACATGGAGATGAAAGGTAAAACAAAATTAATATTAGAAGTTGAGAAGTAAACATGCTATATTTAGAAGATGAGCTAATGGGTTTTCTAGCTGCATACAAACTTGTAAACAACCAGGTGGTCAAGAATAAAAATAGTATAAATAGTTCAATTTTTATAATCAAAAAGATTATATAGTATATTGTTTATAGAGTTGCAAGCTGAATCCAAACAGGTTTTATCTTTGAAATGGCAGGGTAAAAAGGCATCAACTGACCACTTTTTCTTGTGGGAAAATGGAAACCTGTGGTCCTTTAAAATGCAGTGAATAATATCCCAGAAAAGCAGCCTATTGTAAGAAGATCTCCATAAAAACCAATCCAACTATCCAAAAGAGGAAAAGTTCCAATATCAATGTTCCAGTGTACCTGAAGCTGTAATGCAGAAAATTGGTAACATTTTTAAATTTCCACAGAGCTCTGTTTAAATACTGATACTTTCTCAATATCTAAGCTAGCTATATAATGTATCAACATTTAAATTGTTTTCTAAATTCTGTAACTAAATCTGATAAACTCTTAAATTAATGTAAAACTGAATCATGTCTGAAACTAAAACTTATAATTTGAAAATGACTTTTTTAAATTGCAAAACACTGCACTAATCTAATTTAAGCTATAAGTTTCTGCAGTCTATTATGCCTCTTTAGTCTTTTTTAATTTATTTTCACAATTTTATCATTTTATTATTGTATGTATTTAATATGCCAAATAATGTGAAACTGTGAGTATTTATATATATATAGATCGGAAATATATATATATATATATATATATATATATATATATAATTTTAATCTATATCTTTGTGAAGATATTTTGTGTCTTTATATTTTAAATATTAAATAATAGAGTTATATTTCCAACTCATTGTTTCGAGATCTCATTATTATTTTAAATGATTGATTTTATTTAATAATATTGTAGTAGTCATTACACCCTAGATAAAGTTGTAGTTTGCTTAACTAGAGTTATGAATTATAACTTTCTATATATGTAATCTGTATATCATAGGAATTAGCCACAGTGATATTATTAAAGCATATTTATAATGTTTTATCAGTAATTGCCTTTCAAATGTGCTTTCTCCTCCCTAGATTTATATATGTCAGAGATACAGGTTTGATATCTTAATATAAGATACTAATTAATTTAGTCCCTAAGTAGTATATTTGAGATACTACTCTTGAGAACTGGGTTATATATATATGCAAATAAATGCTAACTATTTTTAAGGCACATTAAGTTAATTAAATGTATTTATGTTTTATATATGTATAGATTGTCCCCGTGTTCTTACTTAGTACACTCTATACATTAACTGCTTGCTGCATGTTTTCTGATGAGTCACTGATGGAGCTCACACTTGTCCATTTAGTTTGGGTAAAACAACATATTTAAAACTGGAACACAAGAGACCAGATTGTTATTAAAGCTTATTCAACTCCCTGAACTATTCATGTTCTTATATTCATAGCAAGTCATTTGGTCCTAGGCACTGAGTACTTGATGCTGAAGCCTGTGAAAAATGATCCACTTGCACCCTCTTTATCTTTATTAATATTTTAATATGTGCCATAGCATATGTCAGTAGACCTAGTGTAAACCAGTGTTTTCTCTCTTATGTTAAATGCTTATTCAGCATTAAGCTGAACCCCAATCTTGATTAACATGCTAACCTGTGTATCTTTGAGCCTGATTATGTGCTCAACTCTTAATCTGTTATATATAGACAGACACCATAGAAGCACTGTATGATTAGTTATAAATTTGGCTAATGTGTTCCATATGATTTGACTGACTGCAAAGTAGCTAGGATTTGGCATATTAGGATAGGCATAAACATGAACACCGGGCATCATTTTATTAAATATATATAATTAGAGACTATGTAATTACCAATCTTGTTTATTATGTAATGCGTGCAAGTATAATTTTCCACATACTAATTACATAATTATTGTATGTTTCATTTATGATTTCTTTTATTATTTTTTATTAAATTATTTAAAATACAACTCATTTCTATTTCTTTATTGCTCGTAAATCAATTTTCATCCAACTCCACATTAAATTATTTGTGCATCATATTATATATATATGAATATCTCTCTGTTGGACCTAGTGATTAATTACTAATCTATTATTGGTTCACTTGGCCATATGTGTATATTCAGCTAATTTCATAGTAATTTAGTCATTTATTTCCTTAGTCTCTTGCTTCACCCTGTGCTACTGTTGGCATGGGAATTGAGGAAATATAAGTGTAGACTCATATAGGTCATCCGTAAGGTAGTAAATCTTTGAGTGTTGATAAAGGAACTGGGGTGCGATTGGATTCGAGGTCTTAAGAATCTCATCTTGATCAGCCTTGGGATAATTTGCCATAACTCTGGATTTTGTTGTGTAAATGTACAAATATGACCATTACAACATGTATTTAAATATAATTACAAATAAGAAATATATATATATATATATATATATGTTATTGAATGTATTCTGATTATATATATATATATATATATATATATAAATCAGAATACATTCAATAACACTTGAATTGTATAAAAACTTATTTCTTGCCCATGTTAGCAGCAAATGGCAAACAGTATTTTTAGGGTAGTGAATGACTTTAAGATACATTTTAGTATACTTTCAAATTAATAATCTGTTGGTAGATTATTTAAATAAGTCAATGCATGTTGATATATACAGAATAAAAAAATCATTGAAAGCTGTTCAATTATTATCATTAATAGTATTATTTCATTTAATGGAGATGATACAGAATAATTATCAATAAAGAAGCAGAATTTCAAATATTAATAGTAGAGCAAATAATTAATCTTTTAACAAAATATAAAAATGATACAAATAAATAAATCAACATATACTTATAAATATTCAACTTTTATAACAATGTTATATTGTTTGAGAATAATAAAGTCTTGTCTTTTCTTTTCTTTTTCTGAGTTAACTTTAATATTTACTAATCTATATAAAGCAGAGGAAAATAAATTTACAATGTATGAGAATTTGTAATAAAACCCATATATTTTGACTATGAAATTAAAGTTATAAGCAAATATAAAATGGAGCTTAAGGAATAAACTAGGAGGAGACAATTTAATAGCTGATAACAAAATAGTTTATATTTTAAAGTATATTGGAATTTTATAAAAAGTTATTAACCACATGATTCAAAAGTTAACACAAGAAGATTTGGATGGTTGAAAACGCATAATATAGATAAGTTTAACAATAAATGAAAATAGTATAAAAGTAAATAAAATACATACAGTTATTTAATTTTTGCAAAATGTAACTACTAATTATTCAAATATAAAATAAACAGAATAAGTTAGTTTGTCATAGTACATATGAAGTTTAAAAAGAACATAAATTACTTAGCACTAGTAACTACAATGTTGGTAATTTAAAAAATTCAAATATTAAGTTTAAATTAATTTTTTTTTTATTAATAAGTAAAATTATTAAATGAAATGCAAAATTAATTTCTATAATATATAATGGAGGTAATTCTTAATAGTATATCTATTTTAAATACCAATTTTTATTATAATTCGATATAGGAAAAACAATAAAAATGCAAAATAATTGACTAATGATGAAAATAATTAGACGAGTAAAGTTGATAAACAAAAATAAACATACTATTTTTGCATTCATACTTAAGCAATATCAATAGATGCAAAAATAAATTAAGTAAATGATAATTTATAATTAAACAATTTATAAGAGAAAAAGATATATTGTTTTGAAAGATATATCATAAATAAATTCTAACATATAATGCAGAAACAAAATAAATATAATCATGGCGGAATTATTTATGTCTAAAGCACATGCGTTGAGTATAAAATTCTAATGATTAATAGACAAAATTGTACAGTTAATATGAATTTAAAATCATACTATTTTTAAATTTTACTAGAATATATATAATATATTGAATAAAATAGATTTATGCTTATTAAGGTAAATTTTTATTGGGCTATTTGTAGTGTACCTACATGATGGCCATAGAAATATTCAAGCAGACACTTAAAGAAGTCTAGACAGATCTCCCAGATACCTCTTCAAGTTATTTTTTTTATTATTAGTTAATTTTTAAAGACAACTATTAAAAATATAAGTAAACATTTTATTTAATAAACACCTGCTCTAATTATGATTAGAAGTGATCCAAATAGAATGGTGATTTTGGGTTAAAGATAATTAAAGTGATGAGTAACAATGTCCTCCACCAAGTCACATAGAAAAAAAAGCAAATCTAATTCAGTTTTTTTTTTTAAATGGTCCTTCATTTCTAAATTTTCCAAATGTGCAAACGTAATATTTATAATTTTGTCTCTCTATTTTTATTTTAAATGTTTGACAAATGTAAATGCAAAAATTTATTCTTCATTGAAATCCTGAATGTGGATAATACTCAGATCAAAATAGCAAGAGCATATTAATAAATATATTGAAAAACATATATAATAAATTTGTTCTGATAGGAAGTTTACATCCTTGGTTTATAATTAAGATGTTGAGTTCCTTTATCCTTTAGGATATGATACAATAACAGAAATATTAAAAACTGTTTTCTATTTTATTTACTATTGACTTTTCGATCCTTATAATATATATATAATATCCATTTTGCTAAATGCTGGTTATTTCCGCAGTAAGATAAAAATAAAGTCTAAATAAAGCAGCATTAGTAAACATTGCACAAAGCTGTACTAGCAAATATAATTAAAATGATACAATAGCAATAAAGATATTGTCAAAATCCAAGATCAAAATTCAATAATTTGTTTTCATTATGACCATGGTTTTACATATTAAATAAATTGATCTACTCAGATAAAAACTTCAAATAGAAATAATAAATCTGTAAACATATACAATTACCCACAATTCAATAATAAATGCAATCACTCCTAGTATTAAAAGAAGTTTTCATAAGATTGAAATTTCAGTTTCATGCCAACTGAAATTCTCTTTCATTCATTGGGTTGAAGATTAATACCAATAAATTGCCACATAATCTGATCTCATATTTATATAACTATGCAAATAAGTTATCTTGGGTTCAAACATTCATTTTTTAAAACTTTTTCATTATTCACTCATATTATAAAGTAAGAAATTACCACTAGTTGCATAAATTCATTAATTTCAGCTTGATTCCTTGGTCTCATTGATGAAGATGAAAACCAGAAAACAATCTGCTATGTAAATATTATAGAACTAGTTTCAAGCTTATGATAGGTAACTCTATAATAGAATGATTTTCATCAAACAATTATATCTATTTACTTGAAATCAGATAATCAAATAACAAATCATGAGTATCTTATTTGAAACATATTTTTTTAGCTTTTTGGAAAATCTTTTAAATTAACCAATGCAAAATTTTAAATATATAGTTACACAATTTTCAGTAATTTATTAATTTGACATATATATATAATATTATAATTCGATATCTGTATTTCTTCAAATCAATATACATAATCTTATAATTGAATATTTATAAATACACTAATTAGATATATGTAAAGTATAACTTTTAAAAAATTTTATCCACTTAGCAGCACTTTCGACTATCCTCTTAGTTTTTGTCAACTAACACTTTGAAAGGTTAACCTTCCCACAATTCTGTGACCTTAACGTTTGCTGCCTGTCTGTTAATTGTCTTTTTTATATTTGTATATTAGAATAGTTTCGTTTTGTTGTTATTTTGTTCAATTTGCAATATTTTTACATTATTATATTTGAAATTAAAATTATAAATACACGACTTATTATGCTAGTAAAAAACAGATGCTGAAACATTATCTACTTTGCAATTTTGTTTTGTTTTCTGAACCCTTTTTAATAATAGCAAGTGCTCTTTAGTTTTTTTTTCCAATGTGCATCTGGATTCCCCTATTATACACTACCACACCTACATATCCATTTATAAATGATGCCATTTTTATTTATAAATGATGTTTTATCTTTAGAGTTATTTATTAAATATTCAATTATAAGATTAATGATATATATAAAAATGATATACTTTGTGGGTTTATTGTATGATTTCGATAATGAATATGTTTTATCAAATTTATATACAGATAAACCCTGCAAAATATATTACTTATATATCTATAACCCGTGAAAATTTACGTGTCAACATTTATATATCAAATCGTTATTACCCGCATATATAATTCATATTATCCCAGCCATTTAATTTATTATGCGAGTATTGTCTTGAAAACAGACTAATGATATTCTGTGAATTATTTAAATATTGGCTAAGTTAATTATATATATATGCGTATTTATATAAATAGAAGACTAAATTTCCAATATAGCTCAAATAAGAAATAACAAAATCATAAAATCAATTAACGATCTAACAAAACAATAACAGATTTTAATAACATTTTTCCACTTTAATTTTAATTAAGGTGTAATACTATACAAAAATAATGAAACATGAAATTGATAACAAAACCATCTGTCACACTTTTCAAATTTTATGCATAAAGTGTGTTATCGGCTTAACTAGAAGATCTTTCAATATATAAAAATAAAATAATTTACATTTGTGTTGAACTATATTTATATATGAATTATATAATTATAATCATATAGTCATTTTTTCAGAAAAACAAGAGATGTTGAAATACCTAAGCGCTAGGATGGGTTACATTTCCATTCAATTAACCGAAATGAAAGCATTTTTATATATTTCTCAACTGGAACTTATATTTTTGCCAGGTCTCCAAAAAATTAAATCATGCATATAAATTAAATAGCAAAATAATGCCATGAATATTTTAACTGAATAAATGTCTTGATTTAGACTTAAATACTATGTACTTTTATTTTCATTCACAGCGACTTATATAAGCGTTGTCTGTGTCATTATAAATATATATAATATGGGCAATATATTACTGATGTTTAAATATTCAAATAATTGTTGTAATATGTACACAACTTTAAAAATAATGAATATTTAATGTTTTATGGAAATCACTGTCAAATACGACTATGAATATTCTAAATCAGAAAATAATAATAGCTAAGCAGATAGAAAGCCAAAAAATAGAAAAAGTGAAAGTGGAACTTTGCAATATCCTTCAGCCATAAATATCACATATCACATACTGGAACATTAGATTGTTTTCTTGATATTTTAAAATACAGTCATTTAAATCTTTTTCTGCAGCAAACTTTATTTTGTAACCCCTTGGCCAATTGTATCTTTCCATTATATTTTATTATCAGCCTTATTTTTACTATGGAAACAATCATTTATATATTTTTAAGAATGTTTTTGGAATAGATATAATGCAAATGGGGCTTTGTTCTACATGAGCATATGCTCAAATTCGCAAGAGAATATTTGTATGAAGTCTATTATATTAATTCAATTTTCAAGTCTAATTCAGCAAAAAGGTATTTTTACTATATTAAATTTAATAGCATAATATACAAAAAAATGAAAATGATACTAGTTTATCATATTTTTCAAATCTTACAGAACATTCTTAATATTGTTGAAAGACAAGCATAATTCGTATACTCAGGGTTTAATTGAAATATAGGGCATTTGAACATAGACTTTTGAGCTCTGTTCAGTTATTCACTCTATTTCATACAACTAATGCATATGACCACAAATATGTGAAACAGATAAATGATCTCCAATATACATATTTCATGCTGAACCAGTACTCATTAGTTGGTCAAGCTCATCATCTCTCTCACATATATACAAAATCAGTGCTTTATATTAAGACAGCAAATTTTCAAACTTTAATATGATGATGGAACACTGCTAAAAGGAACTCGAATGTGTGTATTGAAATTCCCAATATTACAGTGAAATTTCAAGTATTTAAATTTTTGCTTGTATTTTAAAAATATTACAGATTAAGCCTGTATCCTGTCCATACCACTTCTGTGTATTTAAATAGAGAAAATGACTTCTATACATGAGACATCAGAGTGATTCAAATTTAACATGATCAGACAGTAATATGGCATCATCAAGGGATTTGAATGCTCTGTCATCAGAATTTCAAAGGTATGGGTGGCTGAAGAGTTGTAGTAGATTAAAACCTGTCCATTAAAGTTTGAAGACTTGCTATCTTAATATAAATCAAATACTTATTATGTATATGTGTGGAAGATAATGATCTGGGCCAACTGATGAGTACTGGTTCAGCATGAAATACATATAATAGAGATTATTTATCTGTTTCACATATGTATGATCATAAGTATTACTTATATGAGATAGAATGATAGTTGAAAGGGCTTGAAAATCTGTGTTAAAATACCCTTATTACAGAACATTATTAGGTAAATTATTAAGTGTCTTTACATTACATCAGTAAGGGATCCACATCTTATTGTCATGCAGTAATTTGTGAAAACTGCCAACCCTATGCATATAGCTAATTTAGTTTGATAGAAGGTTTGTGAAAATGGTATTTACTTGTAGGTATGTGTCATATTATTTCCATCATATGGTTTAATTGTGAACTACTAAAAAAATTTGATGGGATATAGTTTAGTATGGTACTTATTTCACAATGGTGAATTGTCCTACCTTTTACCTTTTAATGTAGAACTTTATATTTATTTTGCATTTCAACATTCATGCCTTTTTTTCTATTTAAAAATAGGCAATATATTTTTTTAAATAATTCTCATTCTCAAGATTCTAACCATCCAAGCCAATGCTTGGTGATAACTTTTTATTCATCACTTAGTGGTTAAAAAAAATAAACTTTTAAAGTTTCATGTTAAATCTACATTTCTATAGGTTACATTTTAAACACTGTAATTATTCTGTGAATTGTCTTTTGGATTAGTAAAAATGATACAATCATCGGCATATTATAAATCTAGAGAAATTTTTTTTTCAATTTAATTTGTTTCAGTTAAAAACTTTGGGTTCAAATTTATGTCACATCACAGCATCTGATTTGTGAACACTCTTCCAAAGGCATTTATCACTAAAAAAACAAAGTTACAGATGGTACACATTTTTATATAATGACTAGTGCTTGCTTCAAATTTTCAGATTTTCCAGTAGCAGAACAATGCTGAATGTCATTACATTATATACAAGCTTGAAAATATGCATAGATTGTTAGTGGATCATCTGTCAATTTCAAAAAGTTTCTTAAATTTTATTATATAACTGAGACAAATTCTTTAACCAAACCAGTACAAGCCATATAGAAAACATTCACAAAATTTGCATTTATCTGACTAAAAAAAAACAATACTGTGTGATAACTATTCATTTATGTTTAAAAAAAATCGATTCCTCTAATACAGATTCTTAATATCAGGAGGAATAACTTTATGAATTTATATATTCATAAAATATTTCAATAGTTTTGAAGCAAATATATCATTATTGTATTATAAAACTTTCTAAACAATTTATTAGATTCTAAAGTCTTTACATATTTAGGGTTGCATAAGTCTGCTTTAGTTTGTTTAAGTTGTGCACTTTTTATCTCATGTAAAAAAATAAATAAACCAGATATATCAATAAAACCTATCATTAGAATGATTATACTATTATTCAAATGAAAATCAAAATACTTCTTTGTAATTTCAATAATATCATCATTATTTTATTAAAGAATATCATTTATGGATTTAATTATGCTTATGAAATTATTTTTTAGATTTGTATGTCAAACGTCTGTCTTTAAATCTCTACATTTCTTGTGGTGCTCCATATTCTCTTATTACTGTTTTATTTAGAAAAAATAATTATCATAAATCCATATATTGTTTATTTTGAATAAGACATTAGTAAAGAATCATTTGTAGAAGACCAGGTAGCATTCTTGCATGTACACAGACACACATTTAAAACAAATTCCACGCTTCACGTAACACAATAACTTGAACTACAAAATAGTAATTTTAGTTTTGTAATGGTTGTAAAAATTTGGAAAAAGTAGTATTACTTCTAGAGAATGAACATCAGTTTTTTTCACCAATAAGTTTGGAATATAACATTTTCAATATGATTATCATTTTAACCTTAGACTATACTAGTTTATAATATCCTCAATGTTTTGTATTTATAAATGATCATGAAATATTAACCTTTTTTACATTCAATTTTCCACTATGCCATACATTGTTTAAAATATGATGTCTTTTTTACAAGTAATTTTTCTGTTTAAGCAAAGTATTTATGGCAATCAAATCAAGCTTTGTGCAAAAATCCAATAAGAGACCATTTTAGTTCACATATTCATTTTTATTATTTTAATAATTTTAGACCAAAGTTAAAAATAAAAGTTATTTATGTTGTAAACGGTATAATAATTTTATCGAAAAAAGAAAAATAGTTTTTTTTTTTTTTTTTGTAAAATTCTTAAGTATTATTTTACAAATCAATTTTTTAATTCTTCAAGTCTTTTGATAATAGAGTTAGGAGTTACAAAAATAGAAAATACCAAATTAGATATCACACTAAATCGAACAGCGATTGATTAGCAAGCCTTTCTACAAATGTTATTAATACTTTGACAAAAGCATTAATATTACTTAAGTTTATGGAAATGGAGTTTACTATTTTGCAGTAATTTGAATACAATCTCTAATTTGACTACTGCTAGCAGTTGATTTTTCTCATTTTGTCAGCTATAGTCTCTCCAATCTCATAATATTTACAAGTCTAATAAATCTTTAAATTTCTAATAATAAATCCAATATTGCCTTAAATATCTGGTGTCTTCTATGACATCGCTATTTTAGAATAAATAAACTTCTTCATATAATATTTTGTTTCATAAACGACTTTTAATTATTTTACCGTTTAAATCTGTGTTTGAATAAATAAGAGATTTTTCTTTTTTATTATTTTAGTAATTTATTCAATCATTAAATTGTTTATAAATAATTTAATTTTCTTACAAATTTATAGATGATTTATACAAAATTTAATTTAAGCGTTTATATAGATAGAACTTTAACTGTCAAACATTTTATTAAATTTTACGGATATAATAATTTTTATTGGTCTATTCCAATTTTTGAAAGCAATGAATTTCTATCAATCCATAAATTCATAAATCCTCATGCAAATTTGTTTTTATATAATTTCACTATCTATTGATTTTTTTCAATTTCTTTTTATATGTCCTCTTTTTTTTGGCAGAGGCCAATTTAATATTTATTTCAGTGTTTTTAAAGAAATATGTACTGTAAAATTTTACTTATTGAAGTGTTTTCAATGTTTATTACTTCTTGCATTTTTCCATTGTTTCTCAATTCTATCCTTGATATGCTAAAACTTTTCATCAATAATCCATTTCTGTAATTATAAACTCTTTTTCCATTCTTTTCTTCATCTATAAAACTGAGAATTTTTGCTATAATGCTATTTTTCATTGCTTATTGACATTTAATACATTCATATTTTATAATTTTACATTTATCATTGTTTTTCTTTTATAGCTCTATCTTTTATTTCATCTTGCATGATCCTTATATCGTCATATTATTCAATTTATTGCATATTTTATTATATCATATATATATTATAATCCCAAAAATTTCTCGCTCATTGGATGTGCCAAAATTATAGGTAAAAATCTAAACAACAAGCATTGGGCTAAGATCAGGATACCTTGGTAATAATGACAATGATAATAATTATTAAATAATTATAATGACTAATAAATTTTAAGAGAAGAAGAATCTTCAATTTATTCTTACAAACTACAAAAGCTCTCAATATTTACAGCATAATGTTTTCTCTTGTTCAGTTTTATTTGAAGGATAATATTAAAGTATAAATGAGTAATTTTTTTTCTCACCAGCAATCACTAAAAAATAACTGCTTATTAGGAACAATTAAAATGTCAGTTTTAATTTTAACATAAACAGTTTATTCTTCTCGCATTCATAGTTCATTTATTAAATAAATTTATCCAAGAGAAATCTTTTATTGAAACAATTTTTAAAATATATCAAAATTTAAACATTTTACAAGTTTTTGATAATTATTATTCACTCAAATAAGTTAGTAAAAGATGCATTTTTAAATATTAACATGGTGTTATAATTATAACACCAAAAATATGACCTTTCAATAATTTTATTTTCAGGATTTAAGGAATATCATGCTTTTCCTTTATTAAAATTATGGAATACAAAATAATGAATAGTTCTTGTGTACACAGAATAAATCATATATAATTCCTGTGACATATGGTATTAGATAGATATAATTTAGCAACTGAGATTGAATAATTGTTTGTCATTATCATTCTTTGCTTTTCTTTCTTTTTAAATAGGGTTTTCTTTTGGATTTTTTGGTGACTTTGGTTTAAAACTATGGCCCTGAATTTAAAGTTTTTAAGTATGCATGTTACTTTAAACTAAATAATTTTTTTAAAAAATTATAACTTATAATTAATTCTATAGCTGAGAAATTTTGAAATTTCTTTCTCCTTGGCATGTTTGTTTTTCTACTAGAAGTTCAGTGAATTTTTAAAGTTTAGACGATGTTGTTCAGACTTAATGTGTGTCTGTGTTGACCTAATATACACCTAGTCATGTCATTCTTTTTGCTTGATGAAAAAATATCTCCTTTCTTTTACTCTTATCACCTTAAAGTTTAAAAGTCAAATTTTGTATCTGTGGAGGTAAACTAAGAGTAGAAACTCAATTACATATTTTTCTGACATTTTAATTAATGTGTGCTGTCGGAAATAATTAATTTAAAAGATTAAAATTATAATGGTAAAAATAAAATGAAAGAAAATGTTTTTTTTTTTTAAATATTACACCAATTTCTTTTTTTAAAACTATTCCTAGGCTGTATTATATAAATAAATGAAGTTCTCTAAGAATTTAATTTAATATTTTAGTTAAATGAAAGGTATTGAAAATAATATTCAATATCATAAAATATAAAAGTATAAGCTAAAATTAATAAATGTAAGCACACTCACACACATATACATTGAAGTTATTTCAATTGAAAATTAACAACTCTTTTAAATAGTAATAAATCAATTTTCTATCTTTTATGTTAACTAATACAGTTTTATCTTTATCTATTTAATATTAATGATATTAGTTAATTTAAACTAAATGCTTTATCTTAAGTATAAAAATTCAACATTGACATCTGATATTTAAAATTTTTGACCTAATTACTATTACTGCTTATTTAAACACTAAAATTTGACATAACAAAGCCATCTTGATTTTTGAATACTAATTTCTTGCTAAATAAAAAACTCCATCTTTGGATTAAACACTTAATATTACTTAAACCATAGACAAATTATTATAGTAAGCATACTAGAATGAATTTCAATAATGTTTAGGACTTATAAAATTATTTGAAATAATTTTCAAATTAAATTGACATATACTTATAAAACTTTATTAAAGTTAGCTTATAATAAAATTATGTTAATGAAAAATTTTCCTTTACAATTTTCTGTATCTAAATACATTAAATGGCTGAAAGTCTAACTTCACAACAAAGACAAATGTTACCTTATACATATATTGCACCATCTTGAATTAGACTTACGTTAGGCATTATCATATAAAAACAAATTATTGACATGATTTTATATATATTAATAAATGTTTAAAATTGTCATGTAATGTTTTGGCTAAATTTTGAAGTTATTAAACACACCCCAAAATAAAGTAATTTGCAATTTGTTTTATTTTATATTTTAAATAATACACAATAAATTCAATATATTATTATAAAACTATAAATTTAAACATATATTTTAATGAAAGACAGCAATGTTTTGTTCATCTGCACATTTTGAAGACAAATTACATTCTCATGCATGAGTACACATATATATGCATATTTGGGTTATTTTGTGAATATGATATTATCATATAAATTTTAAATTGTGAATGTTTTAAAGATAATGTTTATTATTAAAAATATATTAAAATAATTATTTTTAAAACAATAAAATATATTTTATAAAAAAATGGTTTAAATTTATTATTTGATTTTTAAATATTCTGCTGTAGAAATTAAAAAAACATATTAATAGAGACATTGCATATTAATAGAGACACTGATTTAATTCATATGATCTTTAATTAAAGTGCAATATTTACATTTTAAGTAAAAGATGTAAATTTTGAGTGTGTCAATAATAACACTATCTATATTCATTGCATCAGCAAATAAAGGATATCTAAGCTTGTGATTTGACTTGGAAGATTCTTCTTCCTCTTCTTAATTGTTTGTCTCTTTATATATATATATATATCAATTCAGTGAATTGATATATATATTATATATATATATATATATCAATTCAGTTAACACTGCTTTTAGCAGTAAATATTGTTTTTTGAAAAGTGATTTGTATATTTTAAAATGACTCCTCTGACCTATAGTAGAATGGAAACCTAGATAGAAAAATTGACATTTGCTTCAAAGAAAATATAAAATGGTATCTGTTCAAGAGCATTCTAGAAGAAAATTTAAAATGTTTGTTTAAAACTAAGTATATGGAAACCTAGATAGAAAAATTGACATTTGCTTCAAAGAAAATATAAAATGGTATCTGTTCAAGAGCATTCTAGAAGAAAATTTAAAATGTTTGTTTAAAACTAAGTATATATATATATATATGACTAATATATATAGTGCCAATGAATAAAAAATTTGACAAGGATAAAATAATATCATTACCAAGTACAATAATTATAAGTTTTTAAACAAGAATGCTAGATAATTTACTTTTTATGCAAGTTGATATATTATGCAATTATATATCTGATGCCAGCAAATAAATAAATAACTTTATAAAATAATAATAACTTCAAAATGGAATAATTATCATTTTAAAAGAGATAAAACTTATTTATAAATGTGAGCTACAATATGAAATCTTGTCAGAAAAATTGGACATTTTTTAAAAGAAAAGAGCTCTCAGAATTTTTATATTTAAAATATCATATTTCATTGATTTTTTTCATGGGTGTCTCCATAAAAACTTTAACAAAAGTAAAAGTGATTTAAAGACTGGCAAACTTTTTGTGCATAAATCACTAATTTTTTACATGCAAGTTGTATATTTTCATTACTCTTAATTTTAAATAGTCATTTAACATGTACAAATGTGTGGGTGAATATATAAATATAACCAAGTAAGAAAAAATCTTAATAATTTTAAATTTGTTTCTTTTGTATGATATATATATATGGTCTATTGGAAAAAAATAGACAATTGAATATTTTCTTGTGGTTTGAGAAAGAATATCTAATATATTGCATCATTTTATTGTTTAAATAAATATAATAATTGATGATAACTTAATTTAAATTATTACAGCATATTTATTAATTGTCTTACTATTATTTTTTTTAAAATAAAATTATTATTATCATTACATTCAAGTTACATCTTATTTAAATTAATAGATATATTTAATAGTAATCATAAGTTAAAATTTTATTGCAAACATAAAAATATAAAATCAAACTAGTCAATAATATAAATTTTATTGCTGTACTAAAGTCCAGCAGTGATTAAATATGAGTCATATGTTTTATGAATATCCATTGGTATAAGACCTAAAATTATAATAATATCCAGTATATAATCATTAAGTTTTTATTTCACTCATTCTTGAATAAGTATAAATTTACCACATAATAATAAAAGCATTATTCATAAATGAATAACATCATAAACTATTAATTCATACATTTGTCATAATTTTCAAATACATTATTTTATATTGTGTAGACAATATTGGCATCAAATTGCATTAATATTTATTTATGAGTAGAACAATAGTGGCACTAATTAATACCTAACCTGCAAAGCTACTGTTTATTTTTATTATTAAATTTCTCTGCTGAGTGCTTTCAAGAGGCATGCTCTCATATTCATAGCTCTGGGTGAAGTAACTCTCTGTACTTATATGCAAATTATATAAGGTTAAAGGTCAATTGTTTCATTTCTTCACTATCAAGAAGCATGTGTCTTGACGATTGATAGCAATGCAATCCATAGCAATGAAGCAGGCCTCCTTCACTTTTCTTTTCACATCATGTCTCTTTTTGCAGACCAAGTTGATTTCTTGCTGGTCACACTGGTGTCCTGCTTTCTGATGTAGTGAAAAGATGAAATAGCATGATGGATCTGACTGTGCATTGCTGTGTGAATATCTGTGTTGTAGCAATCTGGTTTCCAGTGCTGCCTTATTTCCCCATAATATGAAGCTTTACAACTTGTGTGAAGGCATGCAATACTGTAAACAGCCTGTGGTGTTTGATCTAGTGTTAGTTTATCTTTCATATTGTTAATTAAGCAATTTCATATTACAACTTTATAATATTTATTTAGTATATAAATATGATTAATAAATTTTAAATGATTATTCCAATATAAATTTTGACTTATTTTATTATTAGATCTTGCTTAAACTTTGCTCATTTCATTACAGAGTTAGTTTACTTAATTTATACACTACTATTAATTTTAGCTAGTTTATTTACATTATTACAGATTTGATATTGTACGATTAATAGTATTATAAATTTTAATTTTATACAATTCACAGGGCATGTAAATGTAAACATGCCATATGATCAATTTATTCTATTACAGATTTTAGTTTATAAATATATTGATACTTTATTAGAATAACTAGATCAATTAACTTTTTCTCATTTTATACTGTTATGGATTTAACTTTCTCAAAGGCTTGGACATTAACAAGATGAATTCTTATGTTCTCATTTTTAAATCAGTGCAGATTTGGTGTCCAGAGCTAGGGCATATAAATAAAGTCTTTTTCTTATCTTTTGTTTATTTTTTTCTGTTACAGATCTGTTATCTCAATGTTTGGGCAAATAACAAAGCCCTTCTCATTTTTTTAACATTGCAATATATATTACTACAAAGAATATCTCAAAAATAATTATAATATAAAGTCATCATTTATATATATATATATATATATATATATTGTATTCATGCTATAAGTTATGGTCATTTTAAATAGAACTTAAAAATAATTAGTTTTAAAAAAAACTTTAAATTTATATTAGTCTATATTGGTTTATATTAATTTTGTGAGGTTTAAACCTGTTGGAGAGAAAGTTTATAAAGATATTTAAAATATTTTAAAGTTGTTTTACTATAATTTAAATGATAAAAATAATATATTATATGTTATTTGAAAGATAAAATTAATTAATATTTATTATATTCAAAGGATATAATGTTAAAACAATAGTTTAATTATAGTATTAAATATTATATAATATTTCTAATATATTTTAAATAATTTTAGTTATTTAAGTTATTATTTTAAATAATTTGTAATTAAATTATTGTAGAATGTTTTAAAAAGTGTCACATATCGTTAAAGTGTGTGTATTTGTCTTTGAGTTTTCATATTTTCAGGAATAAAATATTAATTTTAGTTTTTTGTTGGTAAAATTAAACACATTAAATGTTTCCAAATAATATTGTAAATTTTATTTATACAAAAATAACAATTAAATTTTTATTATGCTATCTAAGTAATATTTTTTATTTTAAAATTAATATTCAGGATATTAAAAATATTTTAATTGTTTAAATAAAAGTGTTTTATATTATGAAATATTAAATAAATTTTATATAATAAAATTTAAATGATGAGTCATATTATTTGGAAAATTATTTTGTAGACAAAATAATTTAATTTATATAAAAATTAGTATTTAAGAACTTGGATCAACCAATTAAATCACTGGACAAAATATGCATAAATATAGGTGTTTTTTTCAAGCATTGGTGGTCAAGAGGTCAGCGAAAGCTGCCTCACAAGCAGTTGTCCTGGGTTAGTGGGTTCACTTCCTGGCTGATGCTGTGACACATGAGAAAAAAATATAGGTGTTTAATCAGTCTAGGCAGTTTTAGTTCATGTCCTGCTGTCTAATCTGTCTTGCTTTAAAAGTTTTAATTTTTCATAAAATATTTTTTTTTTTATTAAAGTTGAAAGTATAATTTTAAAAAATTATTTTAATGTATTCAATGTTTGGGTAAACAAATGTATTCCCTGTCAGTAACATTTTCAGATCAAAGCTTAGCAAAACTGTGATAGTTTTATGAAGACTAATAGTTGTCATCAAAGAATCAGTCCAATGCCTCATAGGAGCCATGAGAATTTTAACCATATAACCAAGGAAAACTTAAGAATTTATTTTTAGTATGTGTGAGGTGGAACGAATATTTATATTTAATAATTTTAATAAATGCTCATAAATATAAATTACTGAGAAATTAATATCTTATCATTATGCTGAGAATAATTGCTGAAAGCTATTTAATAAACTATATACGCTTTAAAAAAAAGAAAGGAAGAACAAAAATGATGTTGCGCAAATGATATTCTACATATGAAGACATTTTACAAATGTGAATATATTTTATATTATTTGCAATGCATATGTAAAAATGTTTTACTACTCGTTTGTTTAAAAGAGAATGGCGTGAATAAACATTTATATATTTATAAAATTGTGTGTATCAAGATTTAAAAAAAATGCCTTTTGAACTATGCTTTATTAAAAGAAAGATTAATTTTGATATTATTTTAAGATTATCATTAAGTCTTATATGAAACATTACCTGAATGAATAGAACATACAATATTGAAAGAAATTGTTTAATCAATATATGTGCATGTTTGAAAGAAAAATCTTGAATGTTTCAGAAACATTCTGTGATAAATTATTACGATTTAAATATGAGCATATACATTTTTTTTTAAAAAAAAAATAAGAATGAAAGTTTTCTGCTGAAAAATTAACCGATAAATAATCTTATTCTTTAAAATGTTGGTACTGTTCTATTAGATCATGTCAAATGCTTTATAGCATCGTTTCTATTTAAAAATACATAAATATAACATTACCTAGCCCACCCCATTATTTGTGAAAGAATAATAATCATTCAGGTTAACAACATTTACTGGAATAATTTGACATAAACATACATTATTGCAAATCTTCTATTATAGTAGAAATCCCCATATACACCAGTGCTGCCTGGAAAAACCATCCTCCCTCCCTTTCTGCAAACTTTACAAAGTCTACTAGCATTGCTTGAGAGATAACTAACTACATCATGATGGGGGAAATGCTGTTAATGCTTTAATTACTGAACTGCCTTTTACTTTTTTGAGTCATTTTTGAAAAGGAACAAAAATATTTATTTATTTATTGATTTATTACACTAGCTATCTTTGAAAGAATCTGTATATGGATATTAATAGCACACATATTAAGAATGATTAATAATTTCCAACTCAATCATTTTTTTTTAATTTAAGATTAATAAATGTATTCTTTGGACAATTTCTTTTAATCTCTGGATACAACTATGAAAAATTTCACAATCATACATTTTACTCCAAAGGCTTAATGTAATTCATTGATTTCCTTAATCACCTCCTGTAATTTAGTTAAGAACAATTTTATACTACCAAAAATTTACAAAGCTTTAACTACAAGTAGCCAAAAATTCATCTTAGTTTTGCAATGTAGAACAGAGGGTATGCCATTTCACATCTGCAAGAATTAAAACTTTATCAATTGACCTACATTATTGTAAAGATTTTGTTAGAGTAGAATTACTTAATTTCCCATGCATGCCAGCTTCTGTTAACAGCCATTTTATTTGTCACAGATGAGTTCTCATGCGAATGTGACTTTTTGTGTAAGATGGTTAAAATCTTGCTTGAATATACTTTTTCTGAAATTTTTGAAGGTTTCACATTGAGTAGGGAAGGGTGGCAATGGATTAACAATTGTTAGTAGGTAATAGTAGGTCAGATGACTTCTAAGCTAATCCCTTTGACATGCATATTTGAAAAGTTGTGGCAGGCTGAAGTCCCCACACCCTCACATGATACTGTACACTTAATGCTATCAGCACTGACTGCCCCATTTAAACAACCTCTTTTTGTGCTTTTGCAAAGATATATAGACCTAGAAAGCAGCAGCCATGAAAACAGCATATTTATGTGCTTTTACATATAAATAGCACCATCAAGCAGCTGACACAATCTAATAGAACAGTACCAAAATGTTTTATAAATGCTTTCTCATGAAGAAATATTAATTTTGTCATATTTTGCTAATATATCTGAATTAGCATATATAAGAAAAATGTATGTATGGGAAAAATTATCTAATATGAAAGTTATATTAATAAATGTTTTCTATCAGAAATATTTGTTCAGTTGGATATGCTAAGAAAATGGACTTAGATAGACTATTTATTCAGTATGGGTAAACAGCATTTCAAGGAGATTTTAAAGGATTTAATTTTGTGGATTATGGAGTTTTTCTCAGCAAGACAGGGGGAGAGAGAAGTTTTGTTCAAACTTTTATGTTATCAATAGCCATGGAGAAATCTCAGCACTGGAGGAATGAAAGCAAAGAATAACTTTGTGTAATTTTGATTTCATTACTTTTCTATTTTTTAGTATTAAGGTTTTTTATTATTGCTATTAATATTCAGTTAATATTTATTATTAGAAATATGCTTAGTTTTAATATTGAAATAATTTATTTTTAAGAATAAAGAAAAATATTAGTTATCAGAAAATGTAATGGTCTGAAATGTAAAAATAAAATACCTATAGCTTATTGTATGTTCAGACAATCAGGAAGAGAAGAGGATCACTGTATTTAATTCCAATAATTGGTGAAATTAAACATAAATTATTATGCATTTTAGTCATATTTTAATGTATATATTTTTTTCATTTATCATATTGCTTGAGTATTAAGCTAGATGAATCATATTTATATGATTATGAAAATATTAATTGTTTTATGAATGTAATGTAATGACAAAAAATGCCTTGTGAGTTATCTAAAGATATTGCAGCAATTTTTTATGAATGCTTAAGTATGGATATATTTTTACTATAATTATGAGTTTCTAAGATATCATTCTAGACAGTATCTGTTTAGTTGCAGTAAAATGAAAATAAAGTTAATATTTTAATTTACGAAGCACAGGTAATTGAAAATTGAAATAAATTGAGATACTGCCAAATCTCTTTGTGCTTGTTAAATACTTATCTGACAGCCAATCAGATGTCATGATAGCTGTCCAAATTACAACCAAACCTAAACACATGACAAAGATTTTATGAGAAAAGGGTGGCCACCTTTTTCTCTCCTTTTCTTTCTATATATCTAAGCCAGTCATAAGTATTTACATAGTAAATTATATGATTTCACATTGTACATTTATGATTTAGACTCAGTGAGTTATTTGTGAAGATATTTAAAGCTTCAAGCTTTTATACCTAAATACTTATTACTGGCTTTATATATATTTATTATATATATATATATATATATATATATATATATATATATATATATATATATATATATATATATATATATATATATATATATATATATATATATATATAGAAAGAAAAGTAGAGAAAAGGGTGGCTGCCCTTCTTTTGTAAAATCTTTGTCATGTGTTTAGGTTTGATTGTAATTTGGACAGCTATCATGACATCTGATTGGCTGTCAGATAAGCATTTAATGAGTGCAAAGAAATTTGGCAGTATCTCAATTTATTTTAAAATGAAAATGGTGATCTCTAAATTATTTAGTACTATAATATAAGTGAATGAACTTATCAGTATAGTGGTTTTGGATATTATAAATTAGATATAATTTGACAGAATCAAATGCTAATAAATACTGTAAAATAGAAATGCAAGAATTAAAAAAAAAATGATATAAGTTGTTGTTTTTTTGTTACAATTAATGTACATCTTTATAATAGATGAAATATATATACAAATATCTTCAATAAAATTTTACATAAACAAAAAATGTTAAATATTTTATACAAATTTGATATAAATTTACTGAAAATAAGTTTACAATTTCTAATAATAAATGTTATTGCATTAGTCATTATTTTATAACAAATATAATAACTGCAATGAAAAAATAAATAAATAATAGCAAACAATTTGAAAATAATTTTAAATACTGATATTTTTATATAATTTTATAAACCCATTTGAACAAAATTTGGGTGTTTAAAATGCAAATAATTGTCAGAAAAAGAGTACATGGTAACCCTATATGGAAACACAATATTTATTGTCAAAATTATTAAACATTCCAATAATCAAATTATTTTACAATGAATAAGGAATTATAATGAGATCCTATAGAAAAATATTAATTTGTTAACTTAAATTCAAAATACATATAAGCCTTATTTAAAAAATAGAGCTCAAATTATTTTGAAAATGTACTAATCTAATGTATAAAAGTATTTTATATCTTTATTTTTTTTTAACAAAAAAATATAAAGTTTTTATTGATGTTTTTTTGCCATTTTCCTTCTTATATGATATTCCTGAATCACATATGTAAAATTAGAATAAAGGTTTTTTTTAATCCAAGTTTTTAATTTTTGTAATATCTACCCAGTGAAATGTTCAATTATCTTACCAATACTGTCATTTATTTATTTTTTAACCTTTCTACAGTATGATTCATTCAATTGTCTTTTTAGTAATGCTTTTTGTAATCTTTCAACTTTATATTTTAGTTTTAAGACATTAGTCTATTTTAATTCAATAAATTAAACTTGATTTGACAGAAATGTATGTTTACAAATGAAAAACATTGTAAAACATAATATTTGAACATTTCAAATACTAAAAAAATGATGTGTTCCTGAAGGTTTGTGTTGATTCAGTTGTATCTAAATATTGGATTATTTCCACCATCTATAATAAGTATTGAATATCTTTAGAAAAAATAATTTTATTTAAATATTAAAATTACATTCAACTCTTAATAATATTTGTCTAAATTGCATGTTGTTAATAAATTGGAAATAATAATTGAAAGTTTGCTAATCTTTCACATGCGCTAAGACAGCTAATCAGATTTTAAAAAGCTCTTTTAAGAATGATCAGGCTTCGAACCACAACAGAGATTTTGATAAGAAAAGGATGAATGATAGGTGTATATGTTTCTACATTTAAGCCTTCAGGCCAAGATGCTTAAGATTGGCTTATATATTTAAAAAGTTAAGTTGAGAAAAGGTTGGTATCATTCTTTTCTTGACAAAATCTCTGTTGTGTGTCAAAGCCTGATCATTCTTAAGACAGCTGTTTAAAATCTGATTGACTGTCTTAGTGCATGTGAAAGATTAGCAAACTTTTAATTATTATTCAACTGTTAGTAATAGCACATGGGTTAATATATGTACAATATGTCAAGATGTATTATTATCCTCTCTTCTTCATGTATTTCTGGCTTGACCAGTGACAGTACTAGCATGGGAACCAAATCTGGACCCTTAGATTCGAGAGTAATGAATTTTAAAATAATGCTCTAACCAATTGAGCCATACTGCCAAAGGCATCAGTCAGTAGAAATTTAATATCCTTATCAATAAGATTTCTCCTGATTTCTCAACTTTTTTCTAAGAGCAATGTTGATTAGTGCTTTCATACATTATATATAGTCACACTAAGCCAGCAACACCTGAAGAAAAAGAGAATAATACCTTTCAAAACATTGTGCATATACTAATCTGTGTACTATTACTAACAGTTGAATGTATTTGGAATATTTAATTAAGTTAAATTTTTTAAAAAAACATTCAATACTTATATTAAATGATGGAAATAGTCCAATATAGAAATACAATTCAAAAATGAGTTGCTAATAATAACCAAAGATGTTTTCATCATTCAACTGCAACAGGAACACAGTTTGAGTAATTTTAGAAAATAATGAAATTTGCTTTGCTTGAAATTTACTTTTAAAACACAAATAAACAAATATTAATATCTGCTAAATATATCAAATTTTGCTTTAAAATATAAATGTTGCTTTATAATTTTTAGAATATTTAAAAAATCCTAACATAGTGTTAATAATTATGCTTAATATTCAATTTTCCGAGGCATGCTGACTGTAACCAGCATAATTTTCTTTGTTACTATTACATTACAATTTATTAACTTCTATTTTTTAAAAAAAACAAAACATATGCATTTAAAATAAAAGTGTAATAATGTATACTTTTGATTTGTAATAATCATAACACAATTATTTTGTGAAAATAATCATGATTCTATAGCTATAAATTGTTTGTTCAGTACATTTACTCACAGGTTAATATTTTTTAATAATATCCTTAGTAAAATGTTTATTCTTTAATTAACACTTTGCAATTTAAGCTTTTTTAAATCAGATTTTTATATATTTTGAATTTAAGATAACAATTTAATTTTGTTCCCATAAGATCTCATTTTCCTCAAAGTAATCTTGCAATTAGTCTCAAAAGGGATTATAAAGAATTAATTCCATCAAATACTTGGATGTAAGACTAAAATATATTCATCTTACTGCTTATTTAAAAATGGCCTCTTCAGAAAAAAAATCTACATTTATTAGTGTACAATATTATGGTTTAAAAAATGGTAAAATATCTTAATAGATGCTGTACAAGAATGAAGTAAATGTGACAACAGTGATTTCATTGTCCTTCATGTCACTTTAAAAATGGGTTAAACAACTGTTTGCAGTTTTATTTATTTTAAATAAAGTAGTCAAAATTAAATAAATATTAGATTAAAAAATATAAAGTGATTTGATGCTATAATTTTAAAATGTAAATGATTAAATTATTTTTATTTTTTATGTTGTTGATTTATATTTTTGCTAAACGTTACAAAAAAATTCAAGTTTATTGATTCAATTGAGTAAATAAATATTTTTAATGTATGTCTGGTAACTTTTGATCATATAAAGTCAATTTTTGGCTGCATAATTCATGAGATCATTTTTGTTTCAAAATAACATAATTATAATGACTATAATTTATTAAGTATAATGATTGTAATCTTTGTCACAACAAAAAAGTGTCATAAGAATTTTAAATTGTAAAATTATTTAAATGAATACATTTAAGCTACTGCACAAATTTGAAAATTTAATCAAGCACAAGTGCGTGTGGGGTGCACTTCTCCCCAAAACTATTTATACAAAAAAAAAAAAATTAAAAAAAAAATTTAAAAAACCGGGGCGTTTTCAAAGGTTTTTTTTTCTTATTTTTTGTTGTTTTTTTTTTTAATTTTTTGAAAAATCTTACTTCTTCTTTTTTTTTGTGAAGAAAATCTGTTTTTCTTTTTTTTTTTTTGGCGGGAGAGAAAGATAAATTAATTCTCTTTTTTCTTTTTTTTGTTTTCTTTTCTCTTTTTTTTTTTGTTGGGAGGGTTGGATTGATGGGGTCTTGTGTTGTGGGGGGGTTGTGATGGTGAATAAAAAAAAGGATAGGAGGGAGGTGGGGAATTTTTATTTCTTTTTTGTGTGTTTTTTTGTGTGGGGGGTGGTGGTGTGTCTTCTTTTTTCTTTTTTTTTTTTTTTTTGTTTTTTTTTAATAGTTTATGGGATGTATAATGTTGTGTGGTGGGGGGGTGGGTTGTTTTGGGGTGTGGTTTTTGTTTTTGTTTTTTGGGGGGTTGGGGGGGGGGGGGGGGGGTAGAGAGTGGAGGTTGGTATGGTGTGTTGTGGTTTGTGGGGTGTGGGTGGTTTGGGTTGTGGGGGTGTGGGGTGGTGGGGTTGTGTGGGGGGGGGGGGGGGGTGTGTGGGGGTGTGGGGGGTTTTTGTGTTGTTTTTGTTTTTTTTGTGTTTTTGTTTTTTTTTATTTATTTATTTTTTTTTTTTTTTTTTTTTTTTTTTTTTTTTTTTTTATTTATTATAAATGTAAACATGATCAACCTATGCTGTTGATCATTTATTGTAGTGAATAAAAAACTAGTGCTCTTTTTGCATTTGAAGTCATTAACAATAACAATATTTTTTACTTTGAATATATTATTAATGAAAACTCTGATTATTTAAAATACTCTATATTAATCTTATTTATATTTTATAATATAATAAACAAACTCTTTATTTTGTTTTGCATGAATGACATCATTTTATCTTCAGATGATGGAGTTTTTAATAAGTGTCTAATTTAAGACATCATTAATCTTACAAAATGATTACCATTAAAAAATGGTGATAGTGAGTAATTGAATATAAATAAAAATAGTGAATATGAAATAATAATGATTACTATGGCAATACTTGTAGAAATGTCTGACTTTAACTAGTGTAAACATGTACCTTGTAATGATAAAACAGGCAAAACCCACTATATGTATTGCCACACACAGAAGCTAGAGTAATCAATGGATGCCAGAAGGCTTGCGCATAAAATCCCCATAATAGTGCCTACTCATCCAATATCCCCAGACTATCATGTGATGTTTATTGGGTACTTTGTAATGTTTAAATATTTTGAGAAAACAACTATTAATGCAAACATTTGATCTTAACTACATTATAGAGTATTAAATATTGATATCTCAAACTGCTATCATCTATTTAGAATATAATTTTACATTTTTTCAATTTAGTTCATAATTTAATTAGAATTAAAATTTGATAAAAGAATTTAATAAAAGCTATTACATATTTTTTTAGAAAAATCTGCATTTAATATTAAAAGAATAAATGTTAAATTTTAACTTTCATTTAAATATTTATTTCTGAAATATTTTTAATAAACTTAATTAATTATTTAAAACATTTTAAATTTATATTAAACAATAAAGTAAAATTTACTAACTTTTCTACAGTTTTAAATATATATCTGTTTATTATAAAATAATATAACTTTTTTTCCTCTTGTAAAAAAAACCTTAAAGCTATTTAACTTTGAAAATTATATTCAGAGGAAAAATGAAATAAAATCATTTAATATTTAATTACTATGTATTAAATATTACTTTATATATATTTATAGTTAAAATATCGTGTAAAATAATTCAGAATTTATAAACTCTGTAGGAGTTTTTTTGGAGGACTTTTTAACAAGAAGACCTGAAAATCGATAGTTTCAACAAAATTTCTGAATGATATGTTTATTAGATATTTTAAAAATACAATAACTATAAAAATAAAAGAAGATAACGATTGTATAATATAATATTCATCATGTTTTTAATAAATAAATATTTTCAAAGTGATAACGTAAATGGTTTAGGGCTGACTTGAACACTGAGAGTTTGTGGATCGAATGTCCAACTGTTAGTTTACATTTAGAAAATATATATAGTTCGAACTTCACATATTTGTTCTTTAAAGAACTCTTCAGCAATAAGTCCTATTAAAAATTAACATGTATTACTAGCATGTGCAGACATCCTGATTTTTGGGGATTTGTCCCTATTTTTGATTAGATGTCCCAGTGTCCATTTCAGTCTTTACAATAATATAAAAACTTTAGACAAATTTCAACACCAAAAGAAAGATTGCTATTATGTTATATGGCTGGGTTCTCAAACTAGACACATTCTCACATCCAACCTCACCTTGGAGCATCTGCAGTTGGATTTTTGTAGGCTAAAATGTGAATTGCACTTGCACCTGCTTTGATTGATAGTGTAGTTTTAGTACTTCTTTGTTGATACTAATTTTCTAAAGAGGAAGTGTACTTACAATGATAAATATACACAGAAATGAAGTTTTATAAAAAAAATGATGCAATGCCATAAAAAAGACTGGTCATTGTGTCCCGATTTATCAAACCAGTCTGATCACCCTATGTAGTACATAACTTTAATAGGTTTATTAGTACATTTTAGTAAAATAGTATAATATATAATATTGTGATTGTGTGTATAATTTTTAGACTATTGATTAATAAATTAAATTCTGTTAACATATTTTAGCACCTCTGTATTTGTCAAATTGCTAGCTGACCCAGATATATATATATATATATATATATATATATATATATATATATATATATATATATATATATATATATATATATATATATATAGAGAGAGAGAGAGAGAGAGAGAGCGAGCGAGAGAGAGAGAGAGAGATAGCATATGTAGCAAGTTTCTAAACAAGGATGAAATGTAATACATTCCTATATGAAAGAGTTCATTTCTTATAAATTTTAATGTTCTTATGCATGAAAAATAATTTGCCAAATATTTGTACTATAATTAACAGCAGGATTTTCATAATGTTATATATAATTTCTGGTTTATTACCTAATTAACTAAATATTTTAAATAAAGTTATAGCATTTTTGAATCTACTACAATGTGATCTGAATGCAAAATGACTATTTTCATTAGCAGACTCACATACAGCACATTTCTAAATACATGTAATACATTTCATATGTAAAGGCATGTATGATGGTATAGAATATTATTAATTTATTTTGTATAATTTATAAAAGTTTTATAATCTTTTAATTGCCCATCTTTGACAAAATAATCAACTAATCTCTGGGGATCTGTATCTCTGACACATGTTTTCAAATCAGTTGACAATCCATTAGACAAATCAGTTCACTTTCTATTGAAACATGATGACAACATTTGAATTGATATAAAAGCTTAGACATAATTTTGGAGTAATTTAAATTATATTTAAAATATAATATCAAATTGTTGTGAATATTTTGTTTAATAAATGATATCAAATTAATTCCAGGAGCTGTTGATATCAATTATGAAAGATATATATCAGAGAAATTAGTTTATTTTTTGATGCACAAAGCCATTTACAAAACTAAACTTTCTATAGATCAATGGTCTTCAACCTTTTCACACCTGCAGATTGGCAAAAATAAGGATAAGATATCATGGATAGGCAGAAATTTACAGATAAATTTTCTTAAATATGTAACCTGCTTAGGCTTATATTAGCATAATTGCTTACTTTCACATGCTAACACCCTTTCTCGAGTTGCACGGTCATACTGCTACAGAAAACAGTGCAATAACAATCATTCTCATTAATGCTTGCATTTCTACATTTATTATTCCATTGTTAAAACATTTTTTCACTAATATATATTTGACGTTTTACAAAATATAATTATAGTATAGTTTTTATTTTCTTTTTTTTTCTTTTTTTTTACATGTGTCATAGCATTGGCTGGGAAGTGAACCTGCTAACCTGGGACAACTGCTTGTAAGCAGCTGTGCTGACGACTTGACCACCAACACTTGATCAGTTATAGAATAGTTCAATGTTTACTTTTTATTGCCAAATAACTATTTTAGCACAACCAAAATATTGTTTTATACATTAAAGATTTCTATTTCATTTCATATTCTCCTTGCTAATTCATAATATTTTTTATATCAGTATTATCTTTTTTTTTACCAATTTCCAAACTGTAGATATTCATCTCTAGTGAATTATTTTTAAATTTTTTCATATTTTTTTTTTTACTTCACATATTATTTGTCTCAGTAAAAAATTTAGTAGAATTTTTTTTTTTGTATCAGATATTTTTTTATGAAATTCTTAATAGAGTATTGATTTAGTCAAGTCTGAATAATCTTCAAAGTGTGTTAATATTTTAAACTAATTTACTAGTTCTAATTTAAATTTTCTTGAGTGTTTCTAAAAGTTGAAAATATAAACTTTTAAATTAATACTGATTTTCAAAATATTTTTTATTTCTCTTGATTTGCATAAATATATATATATTGTACCAGACAATTCTCCCTGCGGAATTCTTTTTCTAATCTTGCATTGAGCATGAAGTGACCAAGATTCACACATGGATATAAATTTAGCCGATTGTCTGTACTCATGTATATTGGTACTTCCAGCTAAATTGATAGAAAGAGTGGATTGACAGGACTCTTCCAGTTAAAAACACCCTTTAGTTGATATCTTACCTGAATGCCTGAATATTTAAAACAATGGCAGGTACACACCTTTGAAAAATCTATTTACAATATATACTTTTGCGCGCCACTTCTAGAAAAGAATAAAAATGAATTTTTCCCCCTCCCAGAGGATGTGCAATACCGTATGTCCAGCATAGAATGAGAATAAGATTCAACACCCTGGTAGAGCGATATCCCTTTGTGGCTAACTCAGTCACACTACATCTAGGGTCTTCAAATGGGTAAGTTAAATGATTATTACAGTTACGTGGTTGATAAGGAAAGGATACATTTTTATCAATATAAATAATAATATGAAACCGAAACAAGTTTAATATTATGATTAAATATTTATTTAATCCCAAATACCCACCACCATTTCATACTAATGATGATATAATAGAAAGAATACTAAATAATTAATGATTACAAACCCATATATATATATATATATATATATATATATATATATATTTGATGCTTTTAGATAGATAAATATATAAATACAATTTAAATGATTAAGAAAATAGATAAACCCTTAAAGCTATTTACAATAAGATATTTCATAAAGAATGGAAGTGGTCTTAGCCCCTTTTACCCAGTAGAAATAAATTTTACTTTGTGTGATTTGATATACAGATATGAGATTTTCGGTCATACAGGCATAGGCTTTTACTGATGACTTTAAAACCTTTTTTTTTTTTTGATAAATTCCTATACATGTATATTATATGTGTGGCACAATTATATACTTATTACTATTTTAAATATATAGTTATTAGAGGACTTGCTTACAGGGAATCTATAATAGATCAATCCCTTCTTACACACATCATGAGGCGCAGCAGTGACAAAAAAAATAACTTAAAAAGGATATACGGTTAAATACATTTTTTAGATATTCAACATTGAGATATCGTATTTACCGAATATTATAAGCATATGTACGCATATATACACATGTATATTTATATATGATGAATTTCAGGAATAACAGCAAGAGCAAAATGAATAGCAACAACAACAAAAAAATCTCATTGCAATCTTTGTTGAAATTACTAGAATTTAAAATAGAAAAATTGACTCTAAAGATTTAAGTAAAAGCTTTATCATTTATGCCCATAATAACCGTAAATTCAATATACATATGCGAGAGACTCTCTCTCTTTTTTAAATGATTAATAATAATAACAAAAAAATAATATATTTAATCGAAAATATCAAAGTTAATTATTTCAATATTAATAAAACATCTTAAAATAAACTTATGTCTGCATCTTCGTTCTTCTCCTCTGCGCTCTGAGTGGGCTTCAAGTCAACTGGCTGTTTAGTGAGGATTTCATTTATTTAGCAAGGCAGTGTTTGTCATCATCATGGGCGGCTGGAACTGGTGTGGTCACATGTTGGCGGTTTGGGACAGAGAAAGGATGGTGCACCAGCTGGTTGTCTACCCCACGGTCATTTTTACTGGACTCACAGGTAGATTGCTTCATATTTTCCTCTGTTTGTATATGATAATAATTTTTATCAAATGTTCATTTTCTATCTTGACTAGTTTATTATATTCTTAAGAAATCAAGATTTCTTAAAAGAACTATATAATGGATTTCTTAGAAAATGTCAGCAGTAGACTAGTCCATAAATTTATCTCTGAGTTGCTAGATGATTGAAAATCTCTGGAGCCAAAGTAGTGAATGACTTGAATGCCAAAAAAAGAATGAATCTCAGCACACTGACTAAACTATATCAATCCCACTAACCCTCTGAGAAGTATGAATCAGCCAATCCTTTCAATTTATCTTATCTTTTAGATTATAACATTTCTTACAATCTTTCTGATTAAATTCTACATTTTAAGTCTGATATAATGGTTTCCATCTTGAATAACCCAGACAACTTGCTTAAAAAATCAATTCAAAAGAATTTTTAAAAAGATAACAGTTTAATTATAGCTTTATCAAACATTTTGCTCTTGATCAGATTTTTGCAAAAGCAATTAACATTCTTAGTTTACAGAATAAAATTAGTTTTTAGAAAAGTAATTAAAAAAAATATAATAAAAAAATATATATACAAGTATGTTGGAACAATTGCTTTAATTATTTACTTTACTAATATGTTCCAACATTTGATCCATTTGTTTAATAAATTTGCTTTTCTCTATTTGAATTTTTCAGAAAAAAGCAAAATACATAAAATAACATATCATAAAATATACAAAAATGAAAAATAAAAAAAATACATGAGTTTATTATACATGTACAATATTTGTGTGACTATTAAATGATTGCTTTAGATTGGTGTGTGTGGGTATTCTAATTGCTCAGATCCAACTTCCATTATTAATATAGCGCATTTATATATTTGTTGTGCCTCATATGTACAAATATATATATATATATGTATCTGCTATAATATTCTTTACAGCAGATTTTGTGCAAGGCCATTTGATACTTCCTGGCACAATACCCCTCTCTCCAATGAGACTTTTAAATGGGTATGACCATTTAAAGTCTTAAGATTTTATTATGAACTGAAGATTTTATTATGAACTATACATGTGAGATGATCTCTAGAGCATCCTGGATGCTATGGTATGGGTTTTAGTGCCCGAGCATTGTATGTGCGCTTTATTCCCTGCTCTGTTTTAATCCAAAAAGCATTATTCCCCCTGCACTCCACAATTTCAAAAGTGCCTTCATAAAGGTTAAAAAAATTTTTACACTGGAACTTTTCTGGAATGCTCACAGGAGGTGTTCTGACCATCACTCTATCCCCTACCTTGAATTGGTATTTTTGCATGCTGTGTTTCCTTTTGTTTCTTCTGAGACTCATCTTATGCATCTGGGCTTGAGCCTTTTTTTTATCTAATTCCATGTCAATCGTTTTGTCTCTGCTCCCTGGGAAATTTGCTTTGAAGAGTTTTAGTATGAATTTTCCAAAATTTAGCTGTGTTGGAGGGAATCCAGTGAATTCATGTACAGACCAGTTTATATAATTTAGTATCTGAGGTAGCTGTTTTACCCATCCCTTATGGTTTGTTGGTAAGTATGTACAAAATAGCCTTCCCAACTCTCGCATAACTCTTTCACAAGGATTACTTTGGGGGTTACAGATCGATGTAAGTATGTGTTTAACTCCCCGCTTAGTAACCCATTTGTTCCATTCTTGTGATACAAAAAGGGTTCCATGGTCTGTCAGGATCATTTCTGGTTTCCCAACTGTGTTAAAATGTGAGGACTCTAGAACCTTTATAGTTTCACGTGTTGTAGTTCTTGCTAAAGGGTAGGCTGCCACAATTTTGGAGAAAAGGTCATATACAATGAGTAAATATCTTTTTCTATTGAAGGGTGGCAGAGGACCATAAAAATCCATGGCCATTATTTTCTTCGAGTTGTTATGGATGATTGATTTCATTGGAGTTGTGTATGCTCTATTCAGTGGTTTTGCACGCTGGCATATTTCACATTTGTTCAGAATCTTTATTATGTCTCAGTTTCATCCCAGGCCAATAGAACCAGTGATTGAGGCAATATTCAGTTTTTGGGGTTCCATAATGTCCATATAGTCGATTTATGTAATCAGTGAGAAGGCCCCGAATGGCTGGTGGTACCATAACCCTCCATTCATCAATGTCTTGTTGAATTTGGTAGTATAAAACCTCCTTTTCTATCTTGTATCAGCACTTATTACCTAGCATACTGTCATCCTTCTGAGGAGATTGTGTATACAGTGTGTTATGATCCGGTTTAAGTCCTTATCTTCATGCTGTCTCTTTGACATTTGTTTTAGATGTTCCTCTATGTCTTTGTCCTTACATGATATGCTCATCATGTATGCATGATCTATCCTCAGGTGTTGTTGTTGTTGAGTTTGAATGGAATGACGACTGAGGATGTCAGCCACCACATTATCAGCTCCTTTGCAATGTTTCACCATATAATTAACCTCTTGGAGAAACAAACTCCAGCGAACTAGTCAGCTATTAGTGAGATAGCTGTGATTTAGATATTGAAGACTCTTGTGGTCGGTAATTACTATCACTTCAGAGCCTAGTATCATAGGGTGAAATTTCTCAAATGCCCATACGATTGCAAGGGCTTCTTTTTCTGTAACTGTGTAATTATGTTCAGGTCCTTTAAACAACCTGCTTATGAAGTACAGGACCCCTATCTGACCATCTTGCTGAACTTGGGATAGTGTGACACCCAATTCATATGCACTGCTATCAGTTTGGAGTATAAAAAGTTTCTCGAAGTCTGGGTATGCCAGCACTACTTGTTTTATAAAACTTTTCTTAATCTCAGCAAATGCTTCATCTTGTTCACTGGTCCAGTTCCAATGGGTATCTTTCCTGAGTAATCTTAGTAAAGGTTCCATTCAGTCAGCAAATTTTTCACAGAATCTGTTGTAAAAGTTGTGTAGTCCTAAAAAGGACCGAATGTGCTTTCGTGTTTTAGGTACAGCGAAGTCATTTATTGCACTGATTTTGTCAGGGTGAGGTTTGATTCCTGTTCATCCCACCAAATGACCCAAAAATTCTATCTCCTCAGAGATCAATATACTCTTTTTCAGATTGATTTTGATTCCTTTAGCTTCGCATTCTGCAAAAAATATTTGTAAGTGTTGGAAGTGTTCTTCCAGAGATGTGGATGCTACCACAATGTCGTCCACATATATTGTTAAAATTTTCTTGATTTCCTGAGACAAAAATTGGTCCAGACATCATAATAAACCTGTACCGCTATTAACTAAGCCAAAAGGCATTCGATTAAATTGATATGTGTGGCCTCCATATCTAAAAGCTGTGTATTTGTGATCTGTGTGATGTAATTCTATCTGCCAGTAGCTAGCAGTTAAGTCAAATGTGGAAAATATTATTTTGTCTTCAAATTTCATGAGTAATTCTTGCATACGAGGTGGAATAGTACAATCTGGTATTGTCACCCTGTTAAATTGGCATGCATCAAGGCATAACTGCACCAATCCATTTTTCTTTCTGACCACCACTAGGGGGTTACAGTATGGGGAAAAGCATTTATCAATGATGCCCCATTTCAACATTTGTACCAGCTGTTTCTCCACCTCCTCCTTAAATCTGTGTGGTATGGGGTAGGATCGCGCTTGGAATGGTTCTCCTGGTTTCAATCTGATTCTTTGTTTATATCCTGTAATGAGACCAGGGCTATCAGAAAATATGTTTTTATAAGTATAAAGCATAGATTTGAGTTTTTCTGTCTCAGTGGCAGAAGTCAGTTTTGCTCCATTTGCCTTTTTTTCCATCAGCTCCATGTCCAGTTGGGTCATACAACATGCCTCAGTATCATCATGTAAGTGGGGTTTTAGCATTTCAATTTGTTTGTCATTGCACACTACCAGCTGATGTTCATAATCCAAAATGCATCTGTTTTTGTGTAGGAAATCTGAACCCAACACAACTTCATGGATAAGACTGGTCATTATTAAGAACACTTGGTATACCATCTTATGCTGTATGTGCATCTGTACCAAAATTTGCTTAGGCAGAAGTTTTGCTTTCTGGTTGTTTGCTAATGTTATTTGTGCTGTCTTCAAAGGTAATATTTCTATGCTTGGGCTTTTTGCTACAATACAGTGGTATAGATCTTCTGATATTACAGAAATTTGACTGCCCGAATCCAGCATGGCCATGACTTCAAGTCCCTCCATTGTCAGACTGATCTTGGGACAACTTTGTGGAGCATATTCAGGCACTCTATCTTCCCATGAACATATCAAGTTTGATATTTCTTTGTCCATATTAGTCCATGGTTTTATGATGTGGCCACAGAACTCTTCATTTTTGTTCCAGTTTGTGTGATTGGTATGTTTATCTTCCCAAACATTTACTGACAGCTTATATTGTTGGCTCAAGTCTCATTTAATAATTCATCCATTTGTTGCACTGAATTTGTACTTATGGTGATTACCATTTGTTCAACATGAAGTGGCAAATTACGGCAGATTATCCTGACAATTTGCCCCTCTGATATGTGGCATGCTTTCAGTGTCTGAAGTCTTGCTGCTTGTCTTCTGAAAAATTTCGAATAATTTTCGCCAGTATTCTCTTTATATTTTTTCTGCATGACTTGTTGCAGGATCATATCTTGGCACTGTTCACTCCAAAAACTTTTTAGCAATACCTTTATATAATCCTCAAATGTTTTGGGATGGTGGAACAAGGACTGCCACCATATTAGAGCATCGCCATGGAGGTGATTGTAGGCAATTGCTAGTTTACCAAAGTCATTAATTTGATTCACTTGGAAATATGTTTCTAAGCTTTTAATATGCTCGATAGGGGCTTCATCTGTTTGTCCCTCAAATATCTTTATTTTTAAAAATTGGTTTATATTACACAAGTAAGATTGTCCCTTTTCTCTTTCGTGTATTTCATTTTTAAAACCATAAAATTTTGTTTCGATTTCCTGTGACATTTCTCGTTTGAACTCCTCCATTCTTTGGTTCATGTATGCAGTGTTTTCTGAGAGTTGTTGAGTCAGTTCATTTATCTTTTGTGGTAGTCTGGCCATTTCTTGTTTTATATTCACTAAAGTTTCTTCCATTATGTTTTACATTTAAAACATAGTTATAAGTATTATTCAGGGGCTATGTTATAAGTATTTGTATTTGGTATATATATACGTTTTTAGTTACTGATCAGTTAAATATAGAATCAGTAATGTCGGATATTTTATTTTTATTATTAAATTATTCCCTATCTATTTGTCTTATTCTTAAATATGCCGTACACCACGCACCTAACTCTGCCTTATTCCAATTGCCGATTATAGGTCTTTTCTACACCCTGTTCCAATTATTCTGCCCGTTTTTGCCCATGTCTATTTAACCTTATTTATCGAAAACACACACAAAAAAAATCAAGTTTAACATATGAAACTTTATCTCGTTACGCTAGTATTTAACAGTATTTCATTTTACTTTTTTTTTCTTCTAACAAACAATAAATTCAACTATAAGTTATTTAAATCATTATGAAATTTTAATTCTTAAGCAAGTATTTACCAGTATTTCATTTTACTTTTTTTTTTAAACAAACAACAAATTCAAGTATCAGTTATTTTAAAATATTATGCTACGTTTGATAAACAGGTTTATACCTATATCTAAAATTTCTATTTTCTTTCTGTTTCTTTTTCAAAACAAAACAAAAAACAAGAAATTCGATTGTAAGTTATTTTAAAATATTACAATATAATAAATTATTACTTTTATTTGTAATAACTCCGACCATTTATATACACATATATGCAGCATGTGACCTACTTTTCCCCCAATCATTCGTTTAATAATTTTTATATACTTTATTTCTATTTTAATTACACATGAGACATCAGTTTTTAATCAGTTTAAAATGGCAACTTCATTTATCCAATAAAATGAAAATGTTAGTGACTCGGTTTAAAGTGAAAATAGTTAAGCAATTATTAAGATAAAGGAATCTGTACTCTATATAACAAAATATCAACCGTCAATATATTACATGTACACTTACTTAAAATAACTTCGAAGTCTATTTTATTTATACATTATGTTTATAGAATACAGTGTGAGCATTTAATTTATTGCTAACAATTTGAATCATAAATATATACAGTATTAAATATTTGTCGCTACAAAGAATAACACTATCATTTTGGAACTGCAAATTACTGAGTAAAATATTTTAAATTATTTAAGAATAACTTTAAAAAATATATACATATAGCAAACTAAGCGTGTTCGTTTGTATGGCCTATTAATTACACTATACCTTTGAAAACAACAACAACTAATGATCGAATTTTATATAATTTCTCTTATATATATAGTCAACCTTTAATTTAGTTTTTATTTACGCCTACGTTAAGTTTATATAGACACATATGATGTAATTTACTTTTACCGTAATTTACACATTATATAATTTCACTTGTTTTTTCATTAATCATACCATTTTTACATTTAAACCATGTGTGGCACCAGTTTTACTGTACCAGACTATTCTCCCTGTGGAATTCTTTTCCTAATCTTGCATTGAGCATGAAGTGACCAAGATTCAACAGGTAAAGAAATGGATATCAATTTAACCGATTGTCTGTACTCATGTATATTGGTACTTCCAGCTAAATTGATAGAAAGAGTGGATTGACCGGATTCTTCCAGTTAAAAACACCCTTTAGTTGATATCTTACCTGAATGCCTGAATATTTAGAACAATGGCAAGTACACACCTTTGAAAAATCTATTTACAAAATAGACTTTTGCACATCACTTCTAGAAAAGAATAAAAATGAATTTTTCCCCCTCCTAGAAGAATGTGCAATACCGTATGGTCCAGTGAAGCATGAGAATAAGATTCAATACCCCGGTAGAGCGATATCCCTTTGTGGCTAGCTCAGTCACTCCACATCTAGGGTCTTCAAATGGGTAAGTTAAATGATTATTACAGGTATGTGGTTGATAAGGAAAGGATACATTTTTATCAATATAAATAATAATACGAAACCAAAACAAGTTTAATATTATGATTAAATATTTATTTAATCCCAAATACCCACCACCGTTGCATACTAATGACGATATAATAAAAAGAATACTAAATAATTAATGATTACAAACCCATATATATATATATATATATATATATATATATATATATATATATATATATATATATATATATATATATATATATTTTGATGCTTTTAGATAGATAAATATATAAATACAATTTAAATGATTCCAAAAATAGATAAACCCTAAATACAATTTAAATGATTACAAAAATAGATAAACCCCTAAAGCTATTTACAATAAGATATTTCATAAAGTATGGAAATGCTCTGAGCCCCTTTTACCCAGTAGAAATAAATTTTATTTTGTGTGATTTGATATACAGATATGAGATTTTCAGTCATACAGGCATAGGCTTTTACTGATGACTTTAAAACCTTTTTTTTTTTTTGATAAATTCCTATACATGTATATACGTGCGGCACAATTATATACTTATTACTATTTTAAATATATAGTTATTAGAGGACTTGCTTACAGGGAATCTATAATAGATCAATCTCTTCTTACATGCATCGTGAGGTGCAGCAGTGACAAAAAAAAATAACTTAAAAAGGATATATGATTAAATACATTTTTTAGATATTCAGCATGAGATATTGTATTCACTGAATATTATAATCATATGTACACATATATACACATGTATATATGATGAATTTCAGGAATAACAATAAGAGCAAAAGGAATAGCAACAACAACAAAAAAAAATCTCATTGCAATCTTTGTTGAAAATACTAGAATTTAAAATAGAAAAATGGACATAAAAGATTTAAGTAAAAGCTTTATCATTTATGCCCGTAATAACCATAAATTCAATATACATATGTGAGAGACTCTCTCTTTTAAATAATTAATAATAATAACAAAAAAATAATATATTTAATCGAAAATATCAAAGTTAATTATTTCAATATTAATAAAACATCTTAAAATAAACTTATGTCTGCATCTTCATTCTTCTCCTCTGGGCTCTCAGTGGGCTTCAAGTCAACTGGCTGTTTAGTGAGGATTTCATTTATTTAGCAAGGCAGCATTTGTCATCATCATGGGCAGCTGGAACTGGCATGGTCACATCTTGGTGGCTTGGGACAGAGAAAGGGTGATGCACCAGGCTGGTTGTCTACCCCACGGTCATTTTACTGGACTTACTGGTAGATTGCTTCATATTTTCCCCTGTTTTTATATGATAATAGTTTTTATCAAATGTTCATTTTCTATCTTGACTAGTTTATTAAATTTTTAAGAAATCAAGATTTCTTAAAAGAACCATATAATGGATTTCTTAGAAAATGTCAGCAGTGGTCTAGTCCATAAATTTATCTCTAAGTTGCTAGATGATTGAAAATCTCTGGAGCCAAAGTAGTGAATGACTTGAATGCCAAAAAAAGAATGAATCTCACTGCACTGACTAAACTATATCAATCCCACTAACCCTCTGAGAAGTATGAATCAGCCAATCCTTTCAATTTATCTTATCTTTTAGATTATAACATTTCTTACAATCTTTCCAATTAAATTCTACATTTTAAGTCTGATATAATGGTTTCCATCTTGAATAACCCAGACCACTTGCTTACAAAATCAATTCAAAAGATTTTTTAAAAAGATAACAGTTTAATTATAGCATTATCAAACATTTTTCTTTTGATCAGATTTTTGCAAAAGCAATTAACATTCTTAGTTTACAGAATAAAATTAGTTTTTAGAAAAGTAATTAAAAAAAAATATAATAAAAAAAATATATACAAGTATGTTGGAACAATTGCTTTAATTATTTACTTTACTAATATGTTCCAACATTTGATCCATTTGTTTAATAAATTTTCTTTTCTCTATTTGAATTTTTCAGAAAAAAGCAAAGTACATAAAATAACATATCATAAAATATACAAAAATGAAAAATAAAAAAAATACATGAGTTTATTATATGTGTACAGTATTTGTGTGACCATTAAATGTTTGCTTTAGATTGGTGTGTGTGTGGGTATTCTAATTGCTCAGATCCAACTTCCATTATTAATATAGCGCATTTATATATTTGTTGTGCCTAATATGTACAAATCTATATGTATCTGCTGTAATATTCTTTACAGCAGATTTTGTGCAAGGCCATTTGATAATGCCTGGCACAATATATATATATATATAATTAGTTTCCAACTAGTAACCACCTAAACATTCACAGTAAATATAGCAACCAATATATATATATTGTAACCTAGTGTTATTGACACTTGGTTTATTTAGCATTATTTCCACAGGAAAACAATGCAATCCTTTTCTAGGAAATAAAAAGTAAAATAATAATAATATTAAGTGATTAATAAAATATGCTATTTACTCACTTTAACGTATTTTAAGAAAATAACTAAAAAAATTTAGTAATCCAATGTCATTTTAAAGAAGAGCATGAATAATTTAAAATATTAACCATAAGAGCAATTTAATATAGTATAAAAGCACATCTCATAAACAGTAATTGATTTTGGATGGGTAGAGGGGAGAGTAGATGAATGTCTTATCATAAAGCACAGTAACTTCTGATGATTTTTTTTTTAATTATTTAGATAATAATGTATACAGAATTATACATCAATAATAAGCATTATTAGTTAAAGATATTTATTATTTTTCATTATTTGTCAAATTATCTTGTAATCCATTTAAATTATACAGAAATATATAACTGTAATAAGTTTTTTTTTTCCTTTCCTTTGTTTATGTATAATTAAATAATTATTTTTTTGTCAGAGGTCGCTAAAAGAGACCGGGAAAATTTTGTAAAAAACCTAGTCTGACATAAGTTTTACAAGAGGAAGCAGTGCTGAAATTCGGTAACAAATTTTTATATTTTTTATTGCAGAAATAAATATAATTCAAGTAACATTTTAACAAAATCATGTCTAGCTAAAATATTTTGATAGGACATCCATAAGCTTCTGTTGCTCTGCCTATTTTAAAGCTTTTTATACTCAAAAATGTGCTATCTTATGCTAAGGTTCGAGATTACCGTATCGACTACAGCAATCACGGAAAATGTCATTATCGTTAAACTAAGCAATATAAGTAATTTTCAAGAAATAATTAATTATTTGTTAACTTTACCTTATTTAACAATCTTTTCATGGTATAAAAGAAAAATTAGACTTAAAAGACCTATTATAAAAGCCAAGGAAAGTTAACCAAAAATTTCGCGCTCTTTCTAACAGAAATTGTCTGCTTTAGAAAATAATGCAAGTTCCCCACTTTAAAATCTGTTTTATTCACTGAAAATTATCGAGAAATAATATAAATAATAAATGATATTTACTTATGCACCTGTATATTTTTTTTAAAAAAGAAATATAAATTTTCTCAAGGCAAATATCGGAAAATTTGTATGTGTGCATTTTACGGAGAATTCAATATTAAAGAAAAATTATAATTCCTAGAGTAGGAATAAAAACTATAAACACTAATGATTTAATTATAACCCTAAAATAATATGTTATATTATACATCAATGGGAGTCATTAAAAAACTTTATATCCACGTAAGTCAGCTGCAGTCAATAAAAATAATATTTTGGAAAAATTCGCGCATTCTTTTATTCATAAGCCAGCTAGCTAAAAATGATACGTATCGCCAATCGTAAAAGAAAAGAATTGTATATGTGATCGTTTATCGTCAAATATTCGTAATGTTAAAATCTGTATTGTTTTCTTGGATCCCATAATTATAGCAGTTAATTCAAGAAAGAATTAAAATCCACGCTGCTATGTTTTCTTTGCCTACTATTAAGTGCACCAGAATGAAGGCAACTTTTTATAAATGAAATAATAAAATGTGTTTCTTGTTTAAATTTGCTTCGTGAACTATGAATGGATCAAGTTCTTCATCTGGATAAAGTGCCCAACGGAAAACATTTTTTTTTTAGTGATATTATAAGCACTTGTTAAGTAATGATTTTTTTTTACTAATTTGTAAAATTATGTGTATTTTTTTTTTTATATCAGCAGGTTAAAGGCTATATATTCAAGCAATATTTAAATGACCTTATAATCATAAAGGTATGTTTTTATGTAATTATTCTAGGTTAAATTTATATTTGACATGAAAAAAAAAAAAATATTATTTTTTTTTATAAAATGTGTTTACTTATGATATGTAATTATGAGTATCAATTTGGATGTTAGATGCGTGGAAGAGGAAAAAATTAGATACTTAATAGGTAAAATATCTAGTTAAGATTATCAGAAGTAATTAAAGAGAAGTGCTATACAAAATATTACTTATTTAAAGTATAAAACAAATTTATACTATGTTAATTAAGGAACTTATTCCCAATTATTCTTTATTAATGCATTCACTTGGTTTAGTTCAAAATACTATACTTCCTATTATTTGTTGAATATTTCTTTGGCAAAAGTGAAAATTATTATTGTATTCTGTGATATCCATTGATATCAGACACTGATCTAAGTATACCCCAGAACATAAATTTAGTGTAATTAGTGTATTTGCTTGTCTTGCCCCGATATAGCATCGGTATAGGCTTAATATGCGCCTAAGTAATAATTGTAATGTATCTATTTTGGTGGGATAGAAAATAATCTCTCCAAAAGCTTTATTTTCCATGAGGGGAATAGATAAATCTAGTATTCGGGTATGTTTATAACCCAAGTGATCGCTTCTCATAGTTAGGACGATCAGTACTTTATATAGTATTTAGTGTATTTCATTAGTTAAAATCCCAGGAGAGGATTATATTTGGTGTGTGTTCCTATTATGCCCAATTAAGAGGCAAGGACCCACCAAACTATTTTAATATAGTAGTTAACTCTACAGCCTTTCGGTGTTATTCCATATTCCTCATGAGAAAATAGAGATAATTCCACCACGGAAGGTGTAAAATATTGTGTATAGTTAGAAAGTTATGGCAAGATAACGGGTATATTGGAGATTAATTCCTCAAGCTCCATATAGTATAAATAGCGTGCTAGTATATATGATCAATGTCTGGATTGTGCGACGGAATAGTACTGGTAATCCACACGTAAGTCAATGGAGAGAATAAGTTTTAAAATTGCGTGATTAAAAATTTTCATTTGCCAATAGAGGGTTCAAATATTAGGTTTAATTCAGGTTAATGATTAAGTAGCACTCACAATATAACTTATACTGAGAAAAACAGTGTGTATAACAACTTCAGTTGTTATTAAGGTAAACATTAAAATAATAAGTGTAACTTCTGATACGTAACCCATAAATTATAATAAGTTATCTAAATAAAAACTATCATTTAATTAAAGATATGATAATAAAAAAATCGTTTGTACGCATTGCCTAGAATCAGATTATTTTTGTTTTAAAACAGATCGTTAGTCAATAAATTTAAGTAACCGTTCATATAAGATACACTAAACGAATGAGTTGATGTATCGATAATTCTATTTATTTTGTTATATTCAATTTGCTTAAATGTAAAAAGAAGATGAAGAGGTAGTTCGAATCCAAGTCTAAAAGTATAGACGAATTAATATTAGTTATATTTTGTTTTATCCATATGGGATCGAATAAATTGTATATGTTTGTTTATTATGTTAATCACAAAAGATATTTTTGTTAAACCATAATAAAAAATTATAATTTGGTTATAAGTTAATAATAAATTATCATCTGGTTACAAGTTGTTTTGAGTCATTTTTCTTATGTGCTAAATAAAAGTGTATTGGCATAATACTTGCAATACTTTCTTGAGTCCAAAATCATTTATGAAATCTTAAATTCAAAACACCAGATAGACAATTGTAGGCCGATCAAAATATTTCATTATATTATACTTTAATAAGAATTATTTATGGAATTGAAAACTTCAGACCAAGACATTTTATTTTATTTTATATGTGTGCAAAATCACTTTATCCCAAACTACTATTTTTGGTTGCACATTGTTGAATACACATTTAGGTAAAGTGTCTAAGTAATAAATCTTAGTTAAATTATTGTGTTGTCATGGATAATGGAAGGACACAAAAGCACCCTTGTCTTTTCATCATTCCGACTGAGATTCTGGATTTAAAAGGTTTTATTATTAAAATTATCGTTGTTATTGAATATGGTTATCATCTCATAAATATTATAATAGTTAATATGTGGATGAAGACACCTAGAATTTAAATAAGGTAAATGTTTCCTATAGGACAGAATGTCAGTCATATGCGACAACACAATACTGGAGAAATTTTTTAAATATAACAGAGAACCCTGAGATTAGTGTCATTATTATAAGTGCTCTTAAATTAATAATTGATCAAATTCAGATCAATATTACAAGCGTGGCATGGCTTAAGAGATTGAAACATCTAATTGTATAATAACAAAAATATTGAGATCATATTGGCAAATTAATGAATATTTTGTTTTAGACAGTAATATTAACAATGATATGAAAAATCATCATCATCATTGTCGAACAGTGCACGTACTTACAGCCCAGGGAATGTGTTTTGGATAGAGAAAGAATGTTAGTTTATTCTAAATTTTTCTTTTTAAATTTATTTTATTAATGGTAATTTTCTTTTATTCTATCTCTGTCTGAACTGCATATCGCTGTAGCTGAATTATAGAACTAACCTAACGTAGAGCTATTATTATTATCAAGTAAAGTAAAGTTTATATACCGGCATATACCAAGAGTAGTTGGAAGTTGAGGCCTTCCGAATGGATAATATTAATTAGGAAGCCCTTTAATTTGCTAGGTTAGCATTAGACGGAAGTTAAGGAGCTTCCGGATGGATTTAATATTGTAATTAAGAACCATTTTCTTATTTTACTAGGTTAGAATATATATATATATATGGTAATTAACTACTTTTCAATTTGCAGAAGTACTTTCAGTTTATTTATTAGCCCTTCTCAACTACCATTAAATTCAAAAAACAAAATGGAAGCAAACATCATAAATTCAAATCCCATGAATCCTGAATTTTAATGTTAGCAGCTTGTCTATTAATTAAAGTCACTTTATTCTTATGTATTAAAATTGCTTCCTTAATTTTTCTTTTACTATGATTTCTCTCTTCATGTAGAATCTTAACACTTTCAATGTCAAACTTAAATTTATATTTACATATCCTTTTATGATCTAAAAAAACTGAAGCAGTCATTAAATGATTATTTTTACTTTTCACATGCTTATATACCAATTCATGCATCTTTAATCTTTTTTCAATACTGCTCCTCAATTCCCTTATATATGATAACATACATTCACAAAAAATTTAATAACTTTTCTGCTTGACAGGTATGACATGTTTAGAATTTTGCACTAACTTATTAACATGTCTGTAGCAGAAAATGAAACATTAAACACATCCTTATTACATATCCTTAAAAAATTTCACTTGAGCAAAATATACAGAATAGATATCCATTTTGCTTGAAGTTGGGTGCAAGATTGAACAAGTTAATTATACTTTATATCAATTTAAAATGAGTTATAATGATTTAAAGAAGTTGAAGATTGATAGGAAAAAAAATGGATATCTATTCTGTATATTTCAAATGCTCAAGTGAAATTTTTTCCAGTTATATATAAGGATGCATTTAATGTTTCATTTTCTGTTACAAATAATGTTAATAAGGTAATGAATAATTCTAAAATGTCATACCTGTCAAGTAGAAAAGTAATGTTATATATCAAATATTTTGTGGAAGTATGTTATCATAGGTGGAGTGAGGTGCAGTGTTGAAAAAAGATTAAAGGAGCATGAATTGTTATACCAGTGTGTGAAAAGTGAAAATAATAATGATTTAATGACTGCTTCTGTTTTCTTGGATCATGAAAGGACATGTAAATATATATTTAAGTTATGTTAAAAAATATTTAAATACTGTTAAATGTCAAGAACATTTGTGGCTTGAGATAAGATTAGGAAGACAAGAATGGATGGTGGCTGTAGTGTATATAACCACTGGAGATAGTCAAACTATAATGGAGTGGAACAGTAGCATATATGAATGCTTAGTTAAGGATATACAGAGTTTCAAAGAAAAGTAAAAGAGAATAATGGTTATAGGGGATATGAATGGGCATATTGAAGAAATTGGTGATGTAAGTAATAAGAATGGACAGCTGTTGAAGAGTTTTTGTCAGAGAGTAAATTTGATCATTGGAAATTTATCAAATATTTAGGAGTGACAATACACATTGTCTAGAAATAATATATTCCACACAATAGATTATGTATTAGTAGAGACAGAGGGAATAAATAAAGGATGGAAAATTAAGGTGTTTGATAATGAAGAGAGAGAGAGAAAGTTTGTAATAGTTATCATAACTTCTTTATAATAGAAATGGTTAGTAAAGTGATGAAAGATAGTAATAAAAGCAGAAAGGATAGTGAAAGATGTGGATGAAGAGTAAATGATAAGAATAAGTTAGAAGAGTATAAAATAAAAGTTGAAGAAACCATGAAAGAGCTGGTTGGGGATGAGTATAAGGATTGGTGTAGTGAAATAAAAAAAGTGGCAAATAAGGTTTTAGATGAGAATATCCAGAAGAATAAAAGTAATAGAAAAGTGAGAGTTAGTAAAATTATAATAATTACATTGATTCAATTACTTTAATTAAATTAATAATGAAATTTATCTTTAGAAACTAGATATTCAGAACATAATTTAGTCTTTAAACCCAGGCATGCTATCTTTAAGAAAGTCATCTACTAAACAAGGATGTGATGTGATGTGATGTATTATGGCTTCTCCTTAAACGAAGTCAAGAATATCTCAGCAATTATGCCCAGATAAACCTGTTAGCCACTTTATTTTACATTCCCCTCTCTAAATTTACCCATAATCTGCTCTATCCCATTTCCACAACATAATCTTTGTCAACTCTATAACCTTTATATCTAAATCCCCCTTATCTTTTCCCAAACCCAGCATAAAAACCAATAATTCACTTTCTGTATAATCACTCTTTTCATATTTATTTTTCCATAACTTTCTGTTTTCAAACATTTACATTCAATTAACAAGGCAAAACTCTCCATACAGTAGTGCCACCTTGTACCAAACAGAGTAATCAATGGATACCAGAAGGCTTGTACATAAAATCCCTATCTAATGCCTACTCATCCAACATCCCCAGACAACATCCCCAGACTATTTTTAGCCTTCTGGAATCCATTGATTACTCTGTTTGGCACAGGGTGGCACTACTGTATGGAGAGTTTTGCCTTGTTTATAAACAATTATGTGCTAGTACAAAATATGGTGATCATGTGAAAGTCATGTACTTTTCAATGAATGTTCTTTTAAAACTTTTAAAGAGTGTTATTTAATTTTTTTTTAGAAATGTAGATCTTGGAAACTAGGATATCTGTCTCAATATAGATTTATAAGCTTAATATTTTTTCAGATATGTTAAGGCAGATAAACTAATTAATACCGTACTTAAACCAAGCACTAATACTTGATTATCATCTATAATAGTTTTCTTTCACTTGACATTTTCTTGAGGTAATTTATTTTGTTATCTCAAAACTTAAATTACATCATAAGCCTTAATAAGGTCTTACAACCCTAAATTACTTATTAACTAAATAACAAGATAATATTCACAAAATCAATTAAGACAAATAAGGTTTTTATATGCCACGCTATCATAACATTGACATACATCTCGACAGATTTTATGTTAGACTTTTGATTGAAATGATGTTTGTTTTACTTCAGTAAAATAAAATAAAATTTAAAACAATTATATAAATAAAGAAGTCTCAATGTATTATTGACAAAAAAAAAAAAATTGGCAAATTTATTAAAAATAATGTTTTTTATTTGACTAATCCTTGGTTAGTCAGAATCTATTATATAAAGATAACTATATATTTTTTTCTTTTTTTTTTTGAAAGTATATTTGAATTATTTATGTTAAACGTTTTAATTATTGCTAAAGAGAAAAAACTGACTAAATCGGTCATTATGAAGAAACTGCTGTCATCTGGTGACATTGATTAGCATTATTTGAAAATGTGAAGAGAGAAATTATCTATTAATGATTTTGCAAAAAAAAAAACTAACTTTTTAACAAAAGCTATTAAAAATAAATGACTTTCAGCTAAATTAATGGCCTGAAAGTTTTCAAGATGATTTTTAATAAAAACAACATTTAATTGCTGAATGTCTGACAAGGGAGTGGCAAATTTCTACTCTGTACATTTATTATGAGTTCACTACAGGCTTGACTGGTAATCTTTCTTAAAAATAGATTTATACATACAGTATATAAAAATTATTAAAAATTTGATTATAAAAGTTTGCTTCATTAAAGAAATAGCATGCTTTTTATTTTTCCCGGAAACATCTATCCTCAAACATATCGGAGTGGATATATTCACATTTATTAGAGATTTTATGATGTGGTGATTTGTATACTATTCCGCCAGCTCTGATCTGGCATTCAATTTTTTTCCATTCAAGTCAGAATTTTTTAAAAAATAGCTTTCTATAGCTATTTCAAAAATATCTCTCATATCAGGTATAAATAATTTTTTTAACTCTAATCTAAAAACTAGTCTTCAGCAATTTAGTGTAATGGTAAAAATGATAGACTGCAAACTAAAAGTTTCCAAGATTCATTCTTATGAGAATAACAAAACATTCAACAACTCAGTTCAGCTCACTTAAATAAAGTCAGTACTCAATCTATTATCAGAATCCTCTAGTGGCAAGCAATTAACCAAATAATTAATATTCTTTACTAGAGGAAACTAAAGAAAATTTATAAAAGCTTGATGAGTCACCTAATGTAATTTTTCAACAAATGTTTTGTGGGTAGCTTTGTTGTTATCATACACACATATATATATCATTAGAGAACACTTTAATTTTATATAAATAGTTTCATAACACATTTTAAAGGAAAAATATACTCTTTTGCCTTTAAAATATATTGTCCAGTTGTCTCCGGTTAGCGGGATCCCTTCCTGGATGATGCTATGACACCTGAGGAAAAATATATACATTGTCATATGTTGTTGCTAGAGGACACTTCAATTATATACATTTAATTGCAATGAGTTAGCCTCAAAACATTATATAAAATATTTACCACTGAATAAGTTATTATTGATATTGGGATTGTCTAAGTGTTGACTAATTTTAATGATATATATTATAACGGTTTACACTTTTTAATTATATAATTTATATTATATGCATACCATTATTCAAACAGAAGGGGAAATATAGTCAATACTTTACATATTAGCTATATGAACAATCAGACTGGGTATTGTCTATAAATACGCAAACCATGGTCCCCTTTTAAGACTGCTAATTCCACTCTTTGAAACTGCTTAAAGCAAAATACATATTTCATTAATACTTTTAATATATTTTTGGGTACTGAACCCAGATGCCATCCAGATAATTAACTGGAATATCCACAAGAGATTTTAAGTGCTTTTAGCACTTGATTTCTTAGCTAGCTTAATAAAACATAACAAATTCACTTCATTAGCATTCAAATGTTAAACACTTACAACAAAACTATATAATTAACTACATTCATACAGTGAGAGATTCAGAGAAAAGAGAATTCATGATTAATTAACAATTAAAACAACATATTTATTTACATATAATAACTTATCAAATTATAATAACATAGATATATAATAAAACGAATTATGTACAAAGTTATTTTAAACAAAGTTAATTTAATATCAAATAAGAAAAATACTAGTTTATATAGTTCTCAATTTTAGCAAAATTTGTAAGAAAAATATAAATCTTACAGCTTTTTGCTTTAATTTGAATCTAGGTTTTGATTCAGTTTGGTTTATGTTCAGCCTAAGTTTTGCTTAGGATTTTCTGAAAGTGAGCACATTTCTTTTTGTATTTCCCTTTGACAGTGCTTAGAGTCTCTAAGAAGTCTTTGATGTCTTTATGTAAATGGTGTGAACTTGTGATTCTTGTATAGCAGTTCATGGCTTCTTCTTCCCAGAACAGCATGTATCTTCTTCATTTAATTGTCCAGCAACATTCTGGAATGTATAAAAGGCAGATATCCCAACAATGGCAAGCCAGGGTTTTGGTCACATCTAAGACAAAGACTGAATGAATTACACCTTTTGCAAATCTAATATGGCATAGTATGATAGGGCATCCACAGAGATCTCTATATATTACTTGAGCCACAACTAAAAGTCCATGATGACAGACACTACAAACTTCAGCAGGTAATCTCAACAATCCAACAGCAAAATTAATCAGAAGCAGAATAACTTGAATAACTGAACCAATAAAAATTAATTAGCTTTTATATCTTTGACCAACAATTGTTTCGACATCACCCATGCTAATCAGTTTTTCATTTTTTATTAATGAATTAATTAGTCTTCTTTTTAAATTATAGCATTAATTATCTAATCAGTTTACTGTTTTCAATAAAAAATTAATCCTTTCTTTTCTTTTTTTTTATGAATTAAAGCTTCGACCAGGAAGCGAACCCACGAACCTGGGACAACTACTTGTAAGGCAGCTGTAATGACCACTCGTCCACCAACACTTGACAACATAATCCTTTCTTTTTTGATTAGATAATAGTCTTACCAAAATGTATTTTTGATTTGATTTCTTTTTTTAAATTAATACTTTAGCTTATCACATACATTTTTAAGTTACAGTCTTTTCATTGTTTTATTTCAAAGTTTTAAAGTCGAGAGATCAGCGTGACCGCTTTACAAGTAGTTGCCCGAGTTGCGGGGTTCGCGTCCCGGCCGATGCTATGACACCTGAGAGAGAAAAAAGAGAAGATAAGCAATTGTTACTAGTTTATTTGCCCAGCCATTACTTTCATTAGATTTTCTTTAAATAGGAAATGTAATTAAAATTCTTAAATTATCACTATATTTTTTTCCTTCTATTTTTTTTTTATTTAAATTATTTATTTTAAATCAAATCTGGTATAATTTGACCAGTTTTATTCCCTTTTCTTTTTGTTAATTCTAACCAGTTTTTTGTTCTCTATTTTAAAATGTCTTCCCTCTCTAATTGCTATTATAATACCTATTTAAGTGATAACCCTTTCCATTTTAAAAAATGTATATTCTTCTATTTTTAAATATTGTATATAACTCATATATTTTATGTACTTGTTACACTGCACGCCTCTGAATTTACAAGTAAAATGCATCAATTCCTTTTCTCCAGAATTGACCGATTTTAATTCTAGATATGCTTCTATCTTGAAAAAAATCATCACAATGGCCAACTAGATAAGATTCAAGAAAAACCAAGATTTATAATGAGCAAAAGTTTTAAGAGAGGCATCAAGCTTAATAACTTTGAATTTTACAAGCAGGTCAATCTTATATTGTCACATGATCACTATTTCTTATGCTTGCTCATAACTGACACTTCTATATAAAGAGTTTTACCTGTTTTAAGATCAATACTGTGTTAATTAAACCACATTTAATTTTTTACAGATGCCATGACAACAGCATGAGACCTGAGCTAGGACTTTTCTCTTTTGATGTATCATCATCATCTTAAATGACAGGGTTTCATGCACAGATCCATCTGCAGATTGATGTCTCTGTAAAGAAAAGACTTAGTTAAAGACAGAATACAAGATGAAATTGCTTAACTTACTTATATGCACACATATACCTCAATCCATTATTATTCTACTCATCATCACTCAACATGCACTTTTAAAGAACTGTATTATTTGTTATTCATTCATGCTAATATTTATTGTTATGTCTCAAAAGATTTTATTTTTCCCTTTTAATTCTTAACTGTATGCCACATTGTGTACAAAACAGATACTTGTGAGCTGAGTTAAAAAAATTTATTTGTCACAGTTCTGGGATTGACATTTATTATTTACTTTCCAAAGTTTTCACTTTTTCTTTAAAGAATTATTATTAATATAGTAATACAATTTCTGTTGAATTATCTTACTTCTATTATCACTTTTTCTATAAATTTCTTAGTTAGTTGATACTTTCATAAAAAGAAATCTTTTCTTATTTACACTCAGTATTAAAAAAAATTTCTACTTTAATCATATTTCCAAAACAAAATCCTGGGTCATTATCCACAAAGTCTATATATGCTATAAACAGTGAGGATTGCCAATTCCTCTACAAGCTTTATGATAAATGCTTAGCCAGAGCCAGCACTTAAAATATCTCTGTCAGGAATCCCTCCCCAAACCCCTGACCATGGTTTCGTGCTTTGGCACTCCTCAGAGAGGTGTCAGAGTAGGTTCAGACACTAGATCTAAAAATACCAACCCAAAGCTAAGCACTTAGCTAAAAGTTATGTATTGAGTGGAAAATCTGAAATTTTCAGACATCTACATGTCTTCAAACCCAGCTATCCAACTCAAATAGCTATATGGGGCTGATAGATCTTCAGCCATAAGTGCTGGCTCTGGCTAAGCATTTATCATAAAGCTTGTAGAGGAATTGGCAATCCTCACTGTTTATAACTTACAAGCTTAAGAGATAGGGTCATGTGATCTATGAATTCATCTATGACTCTATTTTGACTATTTATAGTCTCTGCCAAAAGTCTTATGCAATTTTATATTGCTATGACTACTAATATATGGTATGGCTGAAGATCTATCAGCCCCATATAGCTATTTGAGTTGGATAGCTGGGTTTGAAGACATGTAGAAATCTGAAAATTTCAGATTTTCCACTCAATAGATAACTTTTAGCTAAGTGCTTAGCTTTGGGTTGGTATTTTTAGATCTAGTGTCTGAACCTACCCTGACACCTCTCTGAGGAGTGCCAAATCACGAAACCATGGTCAGGGGTTTGGGGAGGGGTTCCTGACAGAGATGTTTTAAGTGCTGGCTCTGGCTAAGCATTTATCATAAAGCTTGTAGAGGAATTGGCAATCCTCATAGTTTATAACTTACAAGCTTAAGAGATAGAGTCATGCAATCTATGAATTGATCTATGACTCTTATTTTGTCTATATATGCTAGTCTGTCTGCTCACTAGACTACCTTTTATCTGATAGTTCCTTATCTTTTGACATCTGATATTCTTTTAAAATAGTCACTTATTCTAGGGAATGTGAATTGCCTCTTAGTCTTTCATATAATTTTGCACGAGTAAGATCCGAGTCACTTCCAGTCAGTCTGAAAGCTTTTTTTCTTTGAGGGCTGCCTAAAATCATCTCTTTCTGGATTTATTCTAATAGTTTCTATAGCCAAATTTTATGGTGTTTATGTGTGCCTTTTTAAGTTAAAGTTCAAATCATATGTCTTTGTTTCATAAGCAAGTCCAATGCCTTTAAAAGCACTTAATATTTCAGTTATTTGCCTAACTGTCATCCTCTCAAGACAGATGAGCATCTGTTTTTTGTTATAAGAAAAATGGTGCCAGACCATCCCATTAATCTGTTGTTCAGATAGTGAACTAGCTATCAATGCTCTTAATTTTGCTACATGAATAAGAAAAAAAGGAGTGAACAGTTTACAAATTCAGTTTATCCTGCAACACCTGGTGTCTACTATTTTTCTGCCATTCCTCTCTCCAGTAGCTAGCAAACAGAGCTTGTTAAAATTCAATAAATTTTATGGGTTTCTTAAATAGAGAGTCCCACCATGCTTGAGAGGTCCCTTGGAGATGAGTGCATGCAATTCCAATCTTGGCTTTTTCACTTAACTGATTTAACTTAGAGTAACTTTCCAAGCTACTAATGTGTTTAGTGGAAGCTTCTCCTATGTACCCTGAAAATATTTATATTTTTAGAAACTGATTGACCATTGCAGGAGAATTATTTACTGTGCACATGTTTATATTAGTACACTCCTTCTTGTAATTATTTAAATGTACATTCTGTGTCTTTGTGATTGTATTATCAATCTCTCGAGGTGTTTTACGTTGCCTATTTTTATCTAAATCTACTTTATCAATTTTATATGCTAAATTATTAAATTCTACTTGATATTTTCCATTATCCTTTCAATTTCTAACTGGGCTTCTGTAATTGCTTTCTGTAACAACTGTATTTTGTCCCATTCCTGTTTATTTTTCTGAATTTCTTGATGGGTGGTTTCAATTTTATTTTTCACCTGACTAAGATTTTCTCCTATCTCTTTCATAATTTTTTCTTTCATTCTCTCATAGCCTAATTGAATCTGATACTATAATTTTTCAAACATTTTGGCTTGGTTTTCTAGTTTTACATTTGTTTCATTATTTTGATTTTTAAGCACTTCAAACATTTTCATCATCATTATTATGATGCCATTATTTTCTTGTTTATTTGAGACTTCTTGTTCTTTGCTCTTATTTTATTGTTTCCTTGAGAACATTTTTAATTGTCTTTCTTGAGCTTCATTTTTGCTCTAGATTTCATAAGCATTTACAATATTCAATTTTATGATATTTGTCTTATTATTTCTTTTTACTATTGCTAACATTTTACTCTTTATTTATGGATTTTCTTTAACTACTATATTATACTTTACAAACTAACAATTTATCCTATCATTTAAAGGTTATATTCACTCATTCTTTCCCATTATAGTCCCATTTAACATTATCTGCCTATTTATTTACAGTCCTATCACTGCTCTTATGAAACATTTACTTTTATTAATACAACATCTTTAATCATTTATTTTAATCTGCATATGTATTTCTAAAATTTTAATTATATTGCTTATATTCTCTTTTAACTTCATTCACATTTCTTTCTAATTATTATTATAATGTTGGCCCTATTCTCCACTCTTGCATGTCTCATCAAATTATTAACATTTATTTATTTATCTTTTTATTTTTACTTTATTTTATTTTATAGGTGGGTCATTTAACATACGCTGGTAAAGCCAATTATATAGCATTTACTTTAATGTGTAGAGAAGTATTAATTAATTTATATAGTGCACAGAAAGCTTATGTAAATAGTCTGAACAGGCATTAACCTGTATTCAATGTGCTTTAAAATTCATAATAATCAAGCATATTTTGCCGATAGGGAGATCTTCCAAACCACTATTTAATGTGTAGGATTTTTGTGCAACTACTTTGGGAGACAATAATCATTTGGCGACTCATATCATGGTGCTAATTCATAATGGACTAAGCTTTTTAATATTTTGTTATTTATATAATTTAGATTATGTATGTACTGCTATTCAACTAGTTGGGAAAATATAGTCAATACTTTACCTATTAACTATATTGATGATCAGACTGAATATTGTCTATAAAGACACAGATCACGACCATCTTTCAAGACTATTACATCACCACTTTGTCTGCTAAAAGCAAAATAGCTTTCCCATGAATATTTTTAAGATTTACTGTTATTAACCCCAGGTGCCATCCAGAGAATTAACTGGAATATCTACAAAAAAGATTTAAATGTTTCTAGTGGTTGATTCCTCAGCTAACTCAATTAAACATAATAAACACACCTCTTTAACAATCAGATATTGAACACTTAAAACAATATTATATAATGAAGTAAATTTTAAATAGTGAGAGACTAAGAGAAAAAATAATTCTGGCCAAATTAACAATTAAAACAACATATTTATTTACATATAATAGCTTATCAAATTATAATAATATAGATATATAATAAACTGAAAGTATTTACAAAGTTATTTTAAACAAAATTAATTTAGATTTAAATAGGGAAAATACTAATTTATGTAGTTTTTCAATTTTAACAAAGTTTTGTAAGAAAAATATAAATCCCCTTTTTGCTTTAGTCTAGATGTTGATTTCAATTTGGTTTACATTTAACCTAGATTATTGTTAAGGCTTTTTCTGAGGAGATTACTCTTATTTTTTTTCTTTCCCTTTGTCAGTGCTTAGAATCTCTAAGAGGTCTTTAATGTCTTCATTTATATGGCATGAACTCATGAACAGTATGGCTTGCAGTTTCTTCTTTCCATGAGATCATATATCTTCTTATTTAAGTAACCAGCAACATTCTGAAACATATGGAGTGTGGATATCTCAGTAATGTTAGGTCAGGGTTTTGCTCACATCTAAGGTGATTGATAATTTAAAATGTCTAGAAAAAGACTGAGTGAACACCTCTTTTGCAAATATAACAGGGAATGGTGGTGAGATGGTGTCTGCAGAGATTCATATACATAATGTGAGCCACACCTAGAAGTCCATGATAACATACTCCAAAATTCAGTAGGCAATTTCAGCAATACAACAGCAAAACTAATCAACAGTAAAATAACTTGAATAACTGAACTAATAAAAAATTATTAGCTTTTGACATCACCCATGATAATCATATTTTTCAGGTTTTTTTCATTTTTTTATTAATTACTTAATTAGTCCTAATTTTTTTTAATTATTTAATTAGTTTACTGTTTTCAGTAAAACATCTTTTCTTTCTTGATTAGATAATAATCTTACAAATAATTATTTTATATTTTATTAGATAATAATCTTACAAAATTATTTTACATTTCATTTCATTTCTCAAATTAATACTTTAGCTTGTTGCATACCTTTTTAAGCTACTCTTTTTTTTTTTGCTTTCCATTTCAAAGTTTTAAAGAGAAGATAAGCAGTTGTTATTGGCTTTATTTGACCATTAGTTTCTTTTATTAGATATTTTTTAATGGAAAATCTAATTAAAAATTTTAAATTATCACTATATATTTTTTCTAGTTTTCTTTTATTTAAATTATTTATTTGAAATCATGTCTGGTATCATTTAACCAGAGATTTCTTCCTTTTTTTGTGTGTGTTTAATTCTAACCCAATCTTTTGTTCGCTATTTTAAAATGTCTTCTCTTTCTAAGTGCTATTATAATGACTATTTAAAGTTGTAATTATAAATTTATTAAACGCACATTGATTACGTAAATAATATTTACTGAGGCTATAATCTCGATCATATGCGTATAAAATGCGATAGTAGGGACCTCTACAGGTGTTTTAACCACAAGCTTACTCTTTTCTTCCAAAGAGTAAGCTTGTGGGAAACACCTGTAGAGGTCCCTACTATCGCATTTTATATGCATATGATCGAGGTTATAGCCTCAGTAAATATTAATGACTATTTAAGTAATGGCCCTTTTCATTTTCAAATATTTTTTTTTTTTCTTTTATTTTTAAATACCATTATATCTCATATATTTTACATATTTTTACAGTATATATATAATATGGTGCTCATGACACTAGTACTAGGATCATTATTAGACAACATACTCTTATTTGTTTTTTGTTTTAATGAAATAAAAAGATATTTTCTTGTCAGTGTTGCTCTTTCTTTAAATAATTCCATACTTCAGGAAATGATACTCTCAAAGATACAAATAAATCATTTTTGTAATCAATAGTTGTTGAAATTAATATAAGTAGTAGAAAGATGCTTCTAAAGTCTGAATATTAATTTTACAATAAATATGACTGATGTAAATCTTATTTTTTAATGCAACTATAATTTTTACTTTGGAGCATAATAATCTATAATTTTTCCAACTAGCTGCATTTGTCAGTGCTTGTGAAATATAAACTTTTTTTGTATTTTATGATCTAACTGTAATGTAATGTATTCAACACCATTCTTTTGAGCTTGGTTGCATTTTTTAGATATTGTAATGAAATTTAATATACAAATTGGCAACAATAATTATAATTTTTTTGAAAAATTATTAGATTATCAATATTGCAACTATTATTATTATTGCATTTAGGTGCATAGTCTTAAGGTTGTAGCCTTAATATATATTTCTTATGTAATGAGTATGTGCTTTATAAAATTATTAATTACAACTTTAAATTGTTTTAAAAGATTTCTAATTATAAGAGAGTCACACTGACTTGTTGTAAATTGAAAGATTTTGCATATGTTAGTTTGTATAGAAATTATGGATTTAATCAGTGAAGTACTTAATAGCTTCATGCTCTCATATCAAAATGCTTTAGATTCATCTATATAATTAAAAGGTAGGTCAAAGATAAAAGTGGCCATTCTTGTACTTTAAAGTCATTATTCTTGTATTAAGATAAGTAGAGGTACCTACTGTCACATCTAAGCATGTAGTCTTAAAGTTGTAACCTTAATATATATTACTTACATAATGAGTATGCACCTACCAAATTATTAATTGCAACTTTACATTGTTTTAAAAGATTTCTAATTATAAGAGCTTCACACCAACTCACTGTAACTCAAAATATTTTTGTATGAATTAGCTTGTATAGAAATTGTGGACTTAATCAGTGAAGTAGTTAATAGCTTCATGCTCTCACATCAAAATTCTTTAGATTCACCTATATATTTAGAAAATAGGTTGAAGAGTGGCTGCTCTTGTCTTTTAAAGTTATTAATCTTGTGTTTAAGATTTGTAGAGATTCCTACTGTCACATTTAGGTGCATAGTCTTAAGGTTATAGCCTTAATATATATTACTATTATTATTATCATAACTGCAAATAACAATATTAAAATTATATTATAAAATATTTTTTAGAATGAAACCAAAACATCTTTTTATACCTATTTTATATACAGCATTTCAAAATATATGTAACGATTTTTTTAAAAAAATTGTGGTTTATATTTATTAAAACACTTTTGCACATAAAGTTAATTTTAAAAGAATATTACATGGAATAAAAATACATAATACCAACAATAAAAAAATTATTGTACATATATAATTAAAATTACCCTTAATAGTAATAGAAAATATTAATATATTATTCAAACATATGTTCTTGCATGCACAAATGATTATATTTTTTAGATGTATTTAAATTTGAAAGAGTATAATCTCAAAATATTTAGGTGAATCTATTATTATTGGTGATAATAAATATAAATTGTGGTTAGAATGTAAATTAAATAAAAAAAACAAAAATATAATTTATTTAAATATTTACAATATGAATATTTAAAGTTATTATTTTTTAAGCATTTAAATATAAATATTTGTTTGTTGTGTGATAATGTGTATTTTAATTTTAGTAATTAATGTAATATTTTATTTAAAAATATTACTTTGTAATTTTAAAAAAAATTTCATTGAAAATTTGCATTATAATTTCATAATGTTTTAAGAAATCAGCTGCGACATTTTGTACCCTAGCAACAATAATGAATTTTTCCCATATAAAGTCAAAAGAGTGAAAAATGTTAGCAATGATGATGATCTAATTAATCATGTAATGCAAACCTATAAATGCACTTGTTAATATTTTTTTCTTTTGCTAACTGTTTGCAGGTAAACTGTAAAGAAGATAAATTTAATGTTATCCACATTGGCATCTTGAAGCACAATGACAATGGAGTAGACAACTAAACAATCATTTGTCACTGTGTGTCAAATGTACTTTGAAGCTGTCCTAAACAGAGAATTAAAATAATTAACAATGACAGTGCAATAAAAAAAAGAAAGTTTAAAAAATTGTAAGTGAAATATGAAATCTTAAATTTATTTTGGAATGCTATTTTGTATCCTTTTATATAAGTCATAGTATCAATGTACTTGTTCTCTAAAATTCATCTGAGAATATATTCAGTATATTAACCTAAAGTTTTATGAACATATAGCTGTGTAATGAATAATTATTGCTAAAAATGAGTTTTAACTAATCAATTTTTATCTTAGTAAAATATTTGGAAGTGCTATAATTAAGGAAGGCTATTGTTTAACAAATTATGTATTATGTTCCACACAGATGAAATGAAAACAATTTATTGTAGTTATAGAGCATATTTGAAGTATCATTATTATTGCTACTGAACTTCATTTAAGAAACTCAAACTTCATTATTAATTATTCTCCTATAAGGAATAAGTTTTGTTCACCCATCCATTGGGATTTTACAATATAAAATACCTATGGATTTAATCATTTCAAAGATTTTAAGTTTTCACCAGCATAAACACATTTGAAATGTTAAAAAATTCTGAATGAACTTTGAATTACAAGTATATATTATATTTATTGAATATGCTTAATTATTATAATATTTAATATTACGTGTTTAATAAAAAAATTTCATTAGAAAAAATTGTAACTAAATATTAGTCAGATAATATATTTATATTTTATAATTACAATTTAGTATAAGTATGCATTTCATTATTTTGTACCTTGGAGATCAGTTGTCAATAGTTAAAGCTAAGTAACATTTGATTATAGTTAAGATATATTTCATATTTTATGTGTTTTACTGATCTGTTAATTTAATATTATGTTTCCATAACTAAAGGTATTTAAGGTACATGCAGAAATGAAAGTGTTATACCACTGAAACATTTTATAAATATTATCCTTTTTATTTTATTCTCAAAGGTACATCAAGGATTTTCTAAAGGGTATATAGTATTGTTATTGATATATGTGGCACTGATACTTTTATAGATATTATTTGTTCAGTTGAGTCAAACTCCTAACAACAGTTATATTTATAAAATGAGCTTAATAAGCATTTTATGTACTGCCACTCATACCTCTTAAAATTAGGTGAAATAAAACCATATATATATGTATATAAATTTTATATGTTTATTATCCATATACATATATGTATATAAATTTTATATGTTTATTATCAAGATACATATAGGAAATGAATCTTATTATTTAACAAGAGATCTAATAAACATTTTTTAATTCTTTGTTTATATTCCAGTTTCTTTAAATAATATTTAGCAACTTTTGATAATTTAAAAAAAAAAAAAAAAAATACTTAGCAACTTTCTTCAATAATCTGTTTTTGTTTTATATCACACTAAGATACATTACACATCTAATTATTAATAAATTAGAAACAATTTTACTAATTAAAACATCTTGAGAATATTAATATTTATTGTTGAGAATTTATTGCTATTATTATAATATTGATTTAATTAATAATGTATATTTTTGTTTGTTAATAAATAGTCTTTATATTTTGTTAATTACCTAGTCTTGTCTTTAAACATTTAAAGACTCTTTATTTATCAATTTAATAAATAAGTATGACCAAATTATTTTACTAATTGCATTATTTTAAAGGTACACTGCTTTAGAAAAACACTATTTCTTTTTTTTTTTTTTTTGATACTCCCTTATAAATATCCCTATTAACAGAAGTTTCTTAAGGTATTAATTGAATACAATATATCTTTGTTATTTAATCATATCTTTAATAATAACTTGTAATTAAATTTTTTTTATTAAGTATCATTTATCATGTTTAATCTTTCAACTCTGAGATTATTTCTAATTAGACTTAGAAAGCTTAAAATTACAATCACTAGCTTAAATAAATGATTTTTTAATTCGCATCCAGTTGAAAAATTTAAGTTACAATATATATATATAATTTTATGGTATTTGAACCCAGACTTTCATGTTCCCTTCAGCTATTCATCTATCTCATATAACTGATACTCATGACTGTACACATGTGACAACAGTTGAAATTCTTGATTGTTATTGATATTGAGATAGTCTAAGTGTTGACTGTTTTTTAATGATATATATATATATAGTGATTTTCTTCTGAACAAGAGTTTGTAATAGTTAATTAATCTTTCTGCAAAAATTCAATAAGATCAGATCATTTTAATTTACAGTATAAGAACTGTTATGTTTAAAAAAAATTTAAATTAATTGGATGTTCACCAAATTGCATTCTTGATGGAATGAAAGAAAGTGTTCTTATTATAGGCTGAAAATCTGAAACATTTGATATTATATTAATCAAGGAAATGTATGAGCTTTAACTATGTTTTTGATTTATATAACAGTAGTATTTAAAATGGTTTATAGGGAACTTAATAAATAAAAGATTCAATGCAAATTTGAATGCAGAATTTTTGATTTGAACTGACTAAAAGGAAAGAACTTCATTTTCTTGATTTCTAGATTTATAGTTTGCTGAAGATTGTAAAATCCTTATCACTTCAAAAGATTATCTACACATTATAGCTAATGTTTTGAATATAACATGAAACAACTTTGATTTAATAATTAATGTTCAAAAATCTCATATCTGTTATTAGATTGTAATGGAAAAAAATATTCAGCAACATTTTGCTTGTATTGTTGTCAACTTGCAAATGTAAATGAATTTATGATAGCATTTAAATCAAAATAATACATTTAAATTTAAAATTCATCACGGTCACCATAATGTTACTGCTGCTTTTAACAAGTTAGAAGATAAGATATTGTACCACAGTAAAATAATTACTGCATTTAAATTATCTGTATATAAAGTTATTTTACCTAATTTATAATGCAGAAGTGAGATTTTTTGACATCTTATCTACTGAAATGGCATTATTCAGCCATCGTCCCATTTTACCTACTATGTTCTATAGTAGTACATTTTCCCCTAATTCAAACTTGCCCCAGTCCATGTATATAAGCTTCTAATAATTTATATATGTAATAGTGCATATGTGCATGTATTTGTATATGTGCACATATCTAAGAGTCATATTAATTTCTGTATGCATAAAATGCATACACAGTTATACATTTAAAAATTAATAAAAAGATATATTTTAAATTGTGTGAACATTGGTATATGTGTATAATTACCTACACATATATGCCAAAGAAGCCATAATGCAATAGATTTAAAGGCATTACCACTCTTTTAAATTAATATAAATTTAAATTATTATTCTTGGTTAAAAAGTTTTTATTTAAATGTAGTCATATATAAATTTCAATTCCTGTGATAGTCTCACCCACATATATAAAAAAATGTTTACGAAAAGTTATCTGTTTTTATAAAAAGTTATAAATTCTTATAAAACCATATGTAACCAATTAATCAAACTTGGAATCAAAATTTTAATGTCTTTTAAAAATAAAACTAAGAACAAGGAGTGACCTGTTTGACCATTATTGTTTTAGCAAAAGAAATGACCAAAGTTTTTATTTTTATGGATTTTAAATTATTGATGAAAATTTCAGGGAATGTTGTAAACAGGGCACTTGAGTTACCAATTTTTCATGTATAAATAACCTTAAGTTTTGCATGGGGGGATCACTTTGTTCACTTTTATAATATTTAATGTAATTCCTGCCAGTCATAGATGACTAACTGGAAAATTGAGTTTAGTGGCTAAGGCCCTATCATTTGCTGGCTCTCTTTTCAGGAGATCAGTCTGTGGAGATGGAAGAATGGAGGAGACCAGTTAAACTGCTAAGAAGATATCAGGAATGAATCAGCCCAGCCAAGAATGATGATCAGCTACCTAGATGCCTCAACAAAGAAGTAGTAACAATTTTTTTCCACAGAGCTCTTTAAAATAACTCTAATAAATTATCTAAAAGTTAAACTAGCTATTAATCTATAATGTGCACAAACTTCTAAACTGTAATAATTTTCTAATAATTAAAACTGGTTTAAAACTATGAAATATGATTTAAAATTTTGCTAAAATTAATATCTGTAAACTTTCCTATTTATTTCTAAAACTTTAAATGCTTTTTAAATAATAACTTATTCAGTTATTATTTTATTAATGCTAATCTGTGGTCATGCCTTGCTTATTTGTTTTATATATGTTTATTTGATAACTTATGCTATGCCTGGTTCTGAACAGAGATTGATTTTATAAATAAAGTTCTACGGGGAGATGATTAGAGGCTCTCTCACAATTCAGTAATTTTGCTCTTTAGCATATGTAAATCTCCACTCTGAAAACCTAATTATATTTGTTAAGCTATTATGTTTAACTTATTATTATTATCGCTGTTAGAATTAGGTTTTTGCAAGTTAATAAAATAATTAGTTAATAAATGCAAGAAAGAGTTATAAAGTATGCTTGAGACCCATATAGGCTTTAGCCCCTCTTTTTAGTTATATTATAAACTGTGCAGATTCATTAATAAATTAGATTACTTTAAGTATCCCATTTAGCATGTTTTAAGAAAGCTAATTATGAACTGGCATATGGAAGTTTCACAGAATGAAACTATAGAATTTTGCATACCTGAAATTATTAATTAATCATTATTATATTTAGCATGGTGAATGGGTTTTTAGGAAGCACATATGTGCATTTACATCTTGCTGTATGTTTCTTATATCAATGGGCTTCTAGTTTTAATGGCTACCCCATATACTTAGTTCAGACAGCTCTTATTTATAACTGGAACATGAGGGTCCAGATGGTTTATAAGCTGCTCTGATCACCAAACTATATGTTCAATTTATTCACAGCAAGTTGTATGATCCACAGGAATTGAGTACCTGGTACTGAATTCCCTGAGTAACTACACGTTAGAGATGCACACATCTCTAGGAATATATATATATAATTCTGTAGTATATGATGCCATACTACAAAGCTCCAGTTCATCCCTCCATAATGTAATAAAATTTCAGTTTTGATCTGAATATGTAATATGATTTTATACATATATAATCTATATAGAAAGCCTACTGCAGTTCATTAAGTGTTACTAAATGACTTTTTGTTAAGTGGTATGGTGATAAATCATCATTCTTGCACCAACTTAACCATTGCAAACCTAATAGAAAGGGCATAGTAAAATTAAGGTGTAAATAGACCATAGATTATTAAAATTGTAATAAACTCTTTAAACTATGGTGCATCAGATGAAAATCTGTTCTTAAACTTGCTCATCATTGTTACACCTGCATATGCCATTCAATGCACTCATGTTTATTTATTTAATCTATATTTAATAATTAAAATATATTAAATTATAACCTCTGTGTTGCATATCATTCATAATCCATCCCAAATCTTAGTTAAAATTCTTAATATTAGTGTTAATTATTGATAGATGCTTTATCTAGCCAGCCATAGATGTGTGTGTATTTAAAGTATTAGTAATTTAGTTAATATTCCCTGAGTCTCTTGCTCCACTCTTTGCTACTGCTTTGGAACTAAGAAACTCCAAGTGTAGCCTCATATATGTCATTTATAGGGTAGTAAGTCATGGATTGTTGGTTGAGGAGCTGAGGTGCAATCTGATTCAAGGTCTCAACCCCTCATTTAGATCACTCTTGATATAATTTGCCAGAACTCTGGATTTTGTTGCATGAATGTACAAATATGACCATGACACTATATAACATAAGATATTCGAAAAATTTCATTTAGTGTTAAAAACTATAATAGCAAGATTGTAAGACCAATCAATATGTTTTCAACTTGTATAATGTGATATTATGGAAATTAATTTACTATTGTAAAATCACACCTTCATTGGATTTGGATGTGTAAAATGTGTACACAATAATATACTTCCTCAAAATATTTTATAGCCAACTTGAGAATAATTTTCATGACAAAGATAGACCCTATTTTCTAAAAAAAGCAATGTTTATTGTTTTTATTAGTAAAATATAACTGAAAAAATTATCATTGAGAATCTACAATTAGATATGGTATTAAGATTTTTCAGAGAAAAATGTTTGCAATAGAAAAAGTTAAAAGACAAATATCACACAATATCCAGAAAAATAATGGATCAGCATGTTCTATAAGTAAATATATTTGTGATTGGTTTGTATAACCATCTTGAAAGTTTTCTGTAGATAAATGGGCATACTCATTTGTGAGTGACTTCTGCTGCTAATTTTCCACTGTTGATGAGTCAGAGTCAAGTACTAGATTATACATAAAGATTCAATTAACTAATCAAACTTTTTTATAATTGTTACCTTATTTTATTTAGATGTAAATCACACCAAGGAAAATTAGCTTTTAAATCTGCCATTGTAGTAGACGATCTAAAGTTTATTTCAAAGTTTAGAAGAAGATTTTGAGGCCTCCAGTCTTTAAATTCCTATTATCTCTTTGCACATGATCAAGAAAATCTGAAGATGAGAAATACTGTTAATCTATAAATTTGTTTGATCTTTTATTTATAGTAAATCTCGTAATTTTCTAATTAACTCTGATTCAATCTAAATCTTGGATATTCACGCCTTTATCAATAAACTTCCTTTTTGAAAATGAACAATTATCTGTAAAATTTAAATTCATGCTTTTACTTTTGTCAAAGAATTTCAATATACATAAGTATGTGTGTGCATAAAAATCAATTCTAAAAAAAAAGAAATGCAGAGAAAATAAATAAAAAAATTGATTAAATATGAAAATCTTTATATTAATAAATATTAATGAAGAGTTGATTAAAAGGACGAGAAAAGAGTTTGTTAAATATATAAATGTTAATTTTTTAAAAAATATTTTTGAAATCCATACGAATATTAAATTATTAAAAATAAAATATACAATTCTAAATATAAGTGAACAGGTGATGAATATAAGAGTTAATATTTATGATTTTAATGATTTATTAAATTCAGTTAATTTTTTATGAGTTTAAACAAGAAAAAAATGAATGAAAATTTAATACTCAAAAGATTTTTTTTTTTTTCAAATTACTTTAGATTTTTTTTTTTTATCATTTAAAAATTTTTATTTGAATTGATATTTTCTTATTAAATACAAAAGATTTTTTAAATAACTTACTAATAGTAGATTATAATCTAGAGTAAGATTCACCCATCCCTGTGGATAGGACAGTTTAAAATGCAGGTGGCATTTTTCATAAAACGTGTTTATGACTTCATTTTTATAATAGTTATATAAATAATATCATTAATTCAAATTATATATATTATTTAAAAAATTTTATTATCCTAACAAAATTTCAAAAGTGGATTTTTTATAATAAATAAATTAGTTCGTATATACATTTGCAAATAAAACTTTAAAAAATCAGTTTGTAACTATCTTAACATAATAGTCAAATCCAATTTATAAGTCAGTTTGAGATTTTTTTTTTTTTTTTAAATCATTAAAAAAATTGCTTCTTTTGAGTTAAATCATTCTTTTTTAAGAGTAAATTTAATGGTAAATTCCAGTTTAAATTTAATGGTAAATTCCAGTTTTATTTCTTATACTTTTTCATAGACAATATTTAGAGTACGAAGAACTTTGATATTTCCAAGTTTTAGCATAGAAAGGTATATTTTATTCTTTTTTTACTGAATTTTTATTAAAATATATAATTTTTATTCATATTTTTTTCAATCACATACTTCAATAAATTGAATAAAATTAATGTTTAACAGTGAAATAAGAATATAACTGCAACTCAATATATGGGGGAGTATCCCAAAAAAAAATTTTTTTTGATGATCTGTCCCATAGTAGTACATGCTTTTTTCTATTATATATCTCTTGCAGTGACTTTTCTACATTAGTCAGCTGACCAGTGTCATTGAGTAAAGTTATGAAGCCACATAGTAAATTTATCTTGTCAAATATTTGTGAAATTCTGTTTTGTATTAGGGAAAATGGCCAAGGGAACAGCTGTAATGCTTGAAACAAGTTGTAAGTAAGCTGCTCTGGGAAAAGTACAGTTTACAAGTTATTTAATAAAAGAGTCAAATTCATAGTGTTCCAAACCTGCATGGCTAGTGAAATTCAATGTCACAATGATGCTGATATTTTTTATGCAAACAGCATTCTTCACTCATAATTCATTCAAAATTGTCAGGCACTTTACCTATGTGTTCTTAAATGTTTGTGGCATACAGTAAAATTAAAATGTCTTAATTTGTTGCAATGTGGAAAATGGAAGCTTTACTATGATAATGCCTCTACACACAAAACATTAAGTAAATAATTTTTAATTTAAAATAACATGAACAGCTCCTTCATCTATTATATTGTCTTGGTCTCACTTCATGTGATTTCTTTTTATTCCCCTGAATGAAAAAAATGCTTCAAAGTAAAAAAAATTATGATCTTGGAGGAACAGGGGTAAAAACAATGGATGTGTTAAAAAGCATCAATTTGCAAGAGTTTCAGGATTACCTTGAAAAAAAAAAAAGAAAATATTTTAGACCATGCATTGCATCAAATACCCTACAGTTAGAAAGTGGGGCAATTTTTAACACCTAAAAATAAATACATAGCTTTTGTTAAAAATTCAGAGTTATTTGAGTAACCTTTTACATATAATGTATTTTATATATTAAAATATTTCCAAGTTAAAAGGTTTTATAATATACATTTTAAGTTTTTGCATAGAAATATTTTCAAAATTTAATCATATTATACATATTTTTTACACATAATATTTTATGCTTTTGATTTTATAGTAAATACTTTAAACATATATTTTAACATTTCTATTTTATATTTCTTATAATCATATATTTGCTTATAAATGCATTTCTGTTTTACAAATTGAATGATTTACATTTTTATATAAAAATTTTGAAGATGTTTGGCTTTTGATATTATTATATATAATTCAGTAGTGTTCTGTTCTATTGTGTCACCACTTGATGGTACTATTTCTAGTTAAATTGCTAGAAATATGCCATTTCCGCAGCCAAGCAGATAGCCTTCTTTCTATGATAAAACACAGAAAGAGTCTGTTTACTTGGCTGCTGAACATCACTGTGGCTTTTTTCTATGCTAAAAGCACAGAAAAATGCTTTCATTGGCTGTCATAGTTTCTTGTGTTGTTTTCACTACAGTATCATGTGAGGATGTGTTGACTGCATCATGTCTAAATAACTTAACTTTTCAGATCCAACTTTTTTTTTCATGTGAACTGACCTACTGATACATTCCAACAGTTTTAACAATGTCATCACTGTTCCATCGGGACTGTGTAACCCTCACAAATTGGATTTTAGGGTGTTGTACGGCACTATTTCAAAAATCCCGATGAAATTAACATATCATGAGAAATTGTCTGAGATAAGGAAGATGGCTGCTTCAAACTCTGAAAATTGGCAATTGCCAGACACTGGAGTTGAATTTTTATTTTAATAGTTTGTTATAATTATTAACTTTAGTGGGTAAATTGCAATCTAATTTAATTTTTCCCCCAAAATGCAGTGTCTGATTAATTACTGTCCAAAAAAGAGTAAAATTTACTTTTATTTTTTATTAAAAAAGTATAATTGTTTATTGACACACATACACACACAAAAAAGCCAGTCTCTGATTAATTGCTGTCCCATAAGTCCAAAAAGTCGGCTTACATTTTTATATTTTGTTTGAATTTTTTAATTTTATGAAAATAATAGTTCTATAGAATTGCTAGCCTGGGAACATTATATCAATGTGTTTTTGCTTAGCATCAATGCCATCAAGTGGCTGACATGATAGATCATAACACTACCCATAATTCATAATATATTTTTCATATGAATATGATATATATAATGAAATAATTAAATAACACAGCATATGATAAGATATATAATATATATATATATATATATATATATATATATATATAATTTAGACAAAAGACTACTTTTCAATGCATGTGTGTGAATAGACAGAACTCAATGTATGGGATGGTAATTGACTTCCATCTAAATTATATATATATATATATGTAATAAATAAAGTTTGATATCTGTATTCGTTTTACAATATATGTAATATACAAATCAATATATATATATATAAAAGAATTCAAAAAGACAATCAATATGGAACAGATGTAAATAAACCTTCATCATCTGTTATATTTGATCATAATAAATCTTGTCAATATGGATTTAAATTTGATTATAAAAATATGAAAATTATTCAAATTGAATGTTGTCATAATAAACATAAAATAAAAGAGGCTATGTTGATTTCAAGAAATCGTCAAATGTTAATGAATCGCCAGACATCAAATGTTAAGATAACAGAATTGTGGGAAATCTGAATTGAACTATGGGTATTGTTAAGGGTTGTCTCATTTTGATTATTCAACGTTATATAGTTGATAAAGACTACAAAGTGTATAGTCGAAAGTACTTCTAAAAGAATATAATTTATATAAATTGTACTGTATTTTGATATATATATTGATTTGTATATATATATATATATATATATATATTGTAACAATATTTATAAATTGCCATTTGTAACAATATTTATAAATTAATATCAATATGTATTTGTAATTATTAAATTAATATAAAAGATATGTATTTGTAGCTATAATTTGTAACTATTTTAATATGTCACATTTGTAACCATAATAAATATTTAGATAGGGAAAATTATTAATTATTAGATATATGCCTATCCAATCTGTACCATTTGTAACTATATTAATTCATCATAGCATAGATAACGAAATTATAAAATCACTGTGCCACTTGAAAATATCAGCATTAAAGATTCTTGGTATTTATTTATATATTGGGGCAGTCATCTGAACAATAAAACATACTGGCCATTGTCATCTAATAAAAATAATATTAAATATAGCAACTGAATAAAAGTACCCACTATGAGATTCCTGGAGTGCCTTATGCTTATCTCCAATACTAGGTTCTTCTAACAAAGAATCCTTCCTATTCTTCTTTCCAAATATATGACCATTCATGGTCATATGCACACACGGGTGCTATTCATGACAACTTATAAAAAAATATATTTTATAAAACTAATATTATGAAGTTGGAAAGGGATGATATCACTCTTTATTCAGTTTAGCTAAGTACATGTGTTTTCCCATGAGCGCCACTAGATTGTCTTCAATCTAGATAAGTATCTATTTATAGTGTACTTGAGTTCAAACTCATTCAGTACATATTTATTACACATGACTTGGATGACTATTGAACAAAAATGACATTCTTACATTTTATCTATATTGATAAAATTACAAGATCCCAATATTACCAAAGTTTATACTATAGATCAAAGATTCTTATAGACATTGCTAGCTCATTAGCGTATATTGATGAACAGACATGTATAATCCTATTAATGGCTTCCAAACAAGCATGTGAAGACCATTATTGATATTGATGGCCATTTAACTAAATTATTTATCACAATAAAGGTAATAATGATGATAATAATATCATAATAATGATAATAATAGTGATATCATAATAATGATTATAATAGTGATGATGATACCAGCCATGGCTTATCAATAAACTCACAACAATAAATTCATCTTTATAAACTTATAGGAATCTATTAAAATTATCCTATTTCATACTGGGATTTAATAATACTAATGGTGATGATTGATCATCATGAATCTCTTTGCATAATATTCAATTTTCTATAAACCCCTATTTACTAAAATATATTCATTACGCTAAACATTAAATTTAATGATTAAAATTTATTAATGATGATTGATGGCGATCATAACTTTTATATAGTATTATTTGAAACATTTTAAACCAATAACATAATATCCATCTTTGATGAGGATGATCTAAATTCATGGACACAACACAATTTTAGCTTTCTATGTTGAACTATAATTATCAAAATTTGGCTATTCTCAAGCATAATCCTTAAATACTCAAATATCAACATTCTAGTTTACCTATTATTTTGCTGACGCTTAATATTTGCAAGTGATTGCTCAATATATACGAATGGTAATACTTAATAACTGCGAGCAATGATGATGAATTAAAATGATAGAATTAAGACAAAAAAAAACACAATATTCTTAATAATTACTCGGAAACCAATTAAGATATATAATTATATTTTATTAACACTACTACTCTTTCTTTCCTTCTTTAAAGTCAAATCGACAATTAAATAAATGGTTTATTACCATATCAATTCAATACAAAATTTAATATAAAAATTTATATAAGTATAAGCAAATAAATTTAATATATAGGTTTGTCATCTTTCTTGATATCTCAAAATAAGCTGACTTAAATCAATATTAGAAAAAAAAAATACATATTCTATAAATGCTTATTTAAGACTTTTCTTACTCATCATATCATAAAATAAATTTCAGGTGTAACTTGTATATGTTATTTCATTTCCATTCAAATGTAATGCCCTACTTTTCAATCTACCATTTTAAACTAATCATATATAACCTATTCTTTGATGTGTTTGGATAAGCAGTTATACATTCACGCATTCGGTAATGTTAACATATATGTTTAAAATGTATACCCATAAATTACATATATAAAAATATCTTTTTCTTTTGCAACCTTATAGCGAAAGAAAATAAAATACATATATTAATTTTTTAATATGCGACAAGATAAAATAAGAATAAAAAACATTATAAATGCATATATCTATAGGTTTCTCATTATCATTAACAACTGATGAACAATTAAAAAAAAAAATAATGAAAAATTTAAGTTTAAAGATTTAAACTATGTTTGTGCTATGTTGTGAGATATTGCAAATAACTATAGATAAACAAGTCTTTAATGTTTCTGTATCAAAAAAGAAAATTGCTTTGACCAGTAAATTAAGGTTTACTTTTAATAAGTAAAAGAATAAAATCGGTTAAAGAAAGTTCATATTTACCCGTCTACTTTTTACTTCTTATTAATGTCCTGAATTTGAATTTTCAGACTGCTTTTCTTTGCTCACCAACAACAACAACAAAAAAACAGAAAGTTATTGCAGATACTTTTAAGATAATGCTGAATCAATTGACTTTGCTTGTTTCTTCAGTTCCATTATTATTCACTGTTGATTGGCTTCCTTCTACCATTTAAAAAAAAATTATTATAAATACTTTGAATAAGTAGGTACCGGTGGATTTGCTTGTCTCTCTTCTTAAAAAAAATAATTGCTGTTGACACTTTAGATGATTGAGGTAAATCAACAAAAATTTGATTTATGGCTTCAAACTTGGTTCTACATGGATGTTATAAATTTTCTTTTCCTCCTATTTCCTCTTCTCCATTCATTCGAAGGTAATGAGCTTCTAATAAGCCAGGAACTAGAAACAAAGCATTCCATATAGCTTGTGTGGTTGGCTTCAAAATCTATCATTTTGTTGGTTATTACTGGATACATGACTTCATAGACAGATCAGCGATTTTGACTCATTCTGTATTAACCAGGAAGCAGAAAAAATGGTTTAGCAATGCAGAGGCATAGTATTATGCATAACCAAATATGTTAATATCATTTTTATAATTATTACTAACTTCTCATAAATTCAAACTTGTTCCATTTCTCTCCTCTTCTTTAATATTGCTGGAAATTGCTTTATATAAACGCACATTTCATTTGCTCTTTTTTTTTCAACTTTCAAGGAGTGAGAAAAAAAAATTAAAGCGATCATTCTCTTTTAAAAAAAAAAATCCGAGCTTACATTTCTGCTTAAGAATAATAACAAGGAAGGACCGACTGAGTTGAGTCTCAAAATAATAATCATAATTTGAGTGACTCTCACTCTAAAAAAAATTAATGACTAACTCATCATCTCTCTAAAGAAATTTTAAGACTAACTGATCATCTCTCTAAAAAAATTTATGACTGACTGATCATCTCTCTAAAAAAATTTATGACTGACTGCTTAAAAAAATTTAAGACTGACTGATTAAAAAAAAATTGTTTCAATCATTTATATCGTGAATTTCAACCAAAGAAAAAAAAACATCTGGAAATCTTTATCTTAAAAAAAAATCAAAGCTTCACAAGTTTGACGTCGGTCACAATAAAGATTTAAAATTGATCGCTATCGTTATCTACATCAAAGCACCTCTTTTGTAAAAATAATCTTAAGATACAGATAACAACAAACCTGGAATCTATAGCCATCAGGAATAAGTGTAAAAGCATCTTTGTGTTTGTACAGATCTATTCATTGTTTCACACGTGTACATTTTTTTTTTCTCCTAATCTAACAATCTTAATTGCCTTACTTCACACTTCTCTGATTTACTCTATTTTAACAAAATGAAAGTTAAATAAATTTAACACATATTATTTAATAATAAAAAAAAATATATAATAAATCACAAAAAGAACTGCTTATCCATAATAATAAATCTATACATATAAATCTCTGTATGTATAAAAGAATAAAAATTTTTTTCAATAATTGAATACTATATATATATCTACAATATATATATATATATATATATATATATATATATATATATATATATATATATATATATATATATATATATATATATATATATATATATAAGTATCTCACAAAACAATCATATTGAAATATATTATTAGGATAAATTGCAAGCAGATTCCAAAGAATCATTTGTAAATTAACTTGCAAATACATTTACCTTTTCATATATTAATGATAATCCATTTTGGCTACTTACAATTTGTCCTAGTAATGTATTCAGACATGATTGTTATGTGAAAAATTAATATTCCTAATCATTAAATATTTGATCACAATAAAAATCATTTACATGTGATTAAAATTTTTAATATATGAGGGGGTACCCAAAAATAATGGAATCATTCTCTGGTATGCATGCTAGTTATAGTATATATATTTGCTGTTACATACTTATTTCAGAAACCCTTCTGTACCAATCAAATTGTGGATTCATGTAGCACATTTTTTTCTAACATTTTTTTTCATGTATTTGACAATTTTTTTTAATAATGGCTGAAATATTGAATTAAATCTGATTTTTTTTGTCACAAACAGCATTTTTCTCTCAGATTTAGTTACATTGCAAGTTCTGAAACATGTGATGTGGTAAAATGTAAACAACCCATTTTGTGCAAAGAAAAGAATGCAAACTCCACCACAACAGTCTCATCTCCCAATGCCTTGAGTGTAAAACAGTTTTCAATTAAATTACCCAACCCATCTTATCTATCTGTCATATTCACTCAATCTCACATTGTGTGATTTTTTAAAAATCTCTGAAAATTAATAAAAAAGTATTTTTGTGGACTTAAAACTGAGGGGAAAAAACTGCTAGAAGCACTAAAACCCATACTTTAGCAAATCTTTCTGGACTATTTTAAAAAGTGACAAACTGGTTTAGACTGATGTATTGCATTAAATAGACTATACTTTTTTTGCAATATCTAAAAATAAATATACATTTTGTTTTATAAAATTTTGATTATTTTTGGGTCCCCCTGGATATATTCATATATATGTAATGTTTTTATTTTATTTTGTATTTTATGATAAAACATTTTAGATTTTTCATATTAAGTATGTTAGACTTGTAACAAGACAGGACTATGATTCAGTGCCCCATGATTGGCTGCTCAAGATATCTACATGGATCAAGAGAAACTGGAGAGAATTGACATAATGTTACTGTGATCGCATTACATAAAAATTCCAGGTGATGGATATCTTACCCAAGGAGAGTGGTCACAAAGGAAATAGACTGTATCCCTAAAAACATTGTTGCTGAATTCATGAACATTAACTAGATTGAATAAAAGCTTTGATTTTGCTGTTTTCTTACCATATATATATATATGTTTGTAAAATTCTTTTTTTATTTAATCCCACACTTGGAACAGTAAATGTTTTTAACTTGGAAGAGTCCATTATAAGGAGAAGCAACAGAAATTGGGGGGAATCATAGTTAGATAATTTTTTTTGTTTATGTTTTAAATAAAGTTTAGATCAGCTTTCCCTCCACAATGACTTGACATTGATCATCATAATATGGAATAAGGTAAGTTCTTTAAAATTATTTCATATTAATTCCATACACTTCATTTGAACAGATCTTATTTTAATAATCACCATTCTGTAAATACGATGAAATGTCTTTAGCCACACTCGCATCCAGTCAATGGGGGAAAATATTCCTTTTGTCTGACTATGCCAAATCTTTTGTGTTTGGCTGAATTGCAGGTTTCAGACACAAACCAACAGTAACATAAAAAAAATATGAACACTCACAATATTAAATATCTTTATTATTATATTTATTTTATTAATCCCAGCAGGAGTTATGGAACAAAGCATAAATCTAGCTCTCTTGATTATTAACCATTACATTGCAGCCAGGGTTTATCCATCCTACACAACATTACTAACAGGCATGATTAATAAATCTCACTTCCATATGTATACATTAGCATGCCTTATGTGTTCTAGTCAAGACTCTTCCAACTATACTGGACAGCTTGTGTCCATAGTGATAACAGCTTCCAATCCTATTGTGGACTTGCCTCACTGCATAGATATATCAGTAATGATTATAGTAGAAACAACTTCAGTTTTGAAAGTGATTTCAATTGAGAGCACATTCGCTTGTTCAGTTAGACAAATGTTATCTCTCTCTCCCCTGCCTTAAAAAGGCTGTCTATTTATTGTCAGTTCCCCTATATTACTGGAAGCAATTGGATTCAGAGAGCATCATTGCCTATTGGCCTGTAGTAACCAATGGTAGGATTTTATACACATGATTACACATTTGCCATACTTATGTTTTACCCTTTGGCTATGTTTATACATTGTTTATTCACATGTTTACACATTGGTTAGTGGCAATGAATGCTCAATCCAATTAGTTAAGGAAAGAATCTGGACTAGTCCATATCTGAAGCATTATTAGTGAAAATAACCGTAGCCTATGCAACATTTAGATAATGTAAATAATCTCTATTTATGTTTACTTCTTTAGATCCATATTTTAATCCATAAAATAGTTTTTGTAAAATTGATGTAAAATATTTTGGAAATAGATAAACACTCTGTCGTATACCCTTCTCAATTAAATTTTTTTTAGTATTGCTAAATAATCTAATTGCATTTTGATAATTACTTTTTAAAATATAATTGTATCCCTGTCCTATAATGAATATAGTCAAATATGTCATTCCAACATTGTATCAAATCTCACAGGGAAGGTATGGAATTGATATTAAATGATACATTGAACAGAACCATAGATTGTGCAATTATATATCTACATTTTACACACTAAATATATACCATAAATTTACGTTTATAAGAAGTTGGGGTTGCTATTTTGATGTGATGGACATGTATTTAATTTTCAAGAATAACTTATAAGACTATATTTTCACCAAAACATATGTGAGATAAGATATCAATCTATTTATTACACATTAGAAAGTGATTAAAAACATAATGTTTAAATCTATACTGGCAAGCAGTAGCTTCTTTCTGATTAGTGCTAATATATTTCATATCATAGATTTTGCAGTACTAAAATATTGTAAAATCCTATTTGAAGTGAAACAATTTAACATTATTGTGTCTAAATAATGTAAAATATCTCACTATAGTAACTCTAATTTTTATGCTGACTAAAATAAATATCATTTTTGCTTTAAACCACTGATATTCAAAAACTTTACACTTTATTTAGATATATTAATTTCAAATATCTTTGTTGCAATTATAGCTATAGTTAGGGTAAAGTTTCTGACATTACATATCAATGGAGAATTTAGAAATTGTTGGTAGCTATAGTAAATTGAACTTTATTTTTACTATTAGTGTTTATTTATATTTGATTCCTATATGGCAGCAGATAAAGGTGGAATCCACTTCTATCAGCGAGGCACTTATATGATATTGTTGCAAGATTTTACACATTTTTATGTGATATTTGAAAGATCTTTACTCCAAATATATTTATTTAACCTTTTATACTAGGAAGTTTCTGATGCTACTTATTAATAAGAAATTTGTTCATCCACCATATTATTAAAAATGAGTACTTAGTGATTAATATAGTAATACAAATTTCTGATTACACTCTCACATCAGTTTTCTTAGAATGGCTTCTTATGTGTGACTTAGTGGCAAGTTTAAAGGCAGACTCTATTTTAATTAGCCCAGGAAATAAATATTACTGTTGCAATACCTTACATGTTATTCAGATATAGTGATTTAAGATATTTTCATTCTTATATATAGATAATTGTAGTTGTAATTTAAGGAATTTACCAACTTTGTTTACTAAAATAATTATAGTATTTTAAATTCTTAATATTTAATTGAAAACACTTTTAACATTTTTATACCACTTTCGTAATTTTCCCGAAGGAAATTTTAAATTTTGCAGTGACAATTATCTCCAAAGTTCACTAATTTGCAAAGTCTTTATTATATACACATAACATTGACTTTCAATTATGTGTATATATTGTAACTAGAAGGTCTATATGAAGGCTAAAAAAGAAATTAGAAAATCTCTATTATTATTTAAGTGACTTATATAAAATATAGTTAATAAAGAATTATCATTGATAATGGATAAACAGTCTGATCAATACATGATTTGTGCATGATAATAGATAAATAAATGATTAAATAAAAATTACACACATCAATATTTAAATAATTAATCATATAGAAAATTAATATTGTTATTAGTTATTGTTTAGAATAAATAATATAAAGAAGTAATATGCTTGCTCTTAATAGTTAATAATTATTATTATCACCAAAAATGTTATTTTTATATTTTTATTTATGCAAATGAGTTTATTTAAAAGAATACTAAATAGTGTAGAAAAATCAATAAAACTTTCCTGAAATGATTGACTGATTTGTAAAATGAGCATGATTTTTGAATAAATGGACAATGAACTGAGAGACACAACTACAGAGACAATCTTTACATTTTATGATTTAAAAACTTAACTGTGGATTAATTACGTATTTAAAAAGCTCAGAAATCAAAAACATGGATTGCTAAGATAATAATTATGGAGCAGATGTTTACCATTCATTTGCTACTGTATTTTTCCAGGTAATTGAATGGAAAGCTTAACAAGTTGAATTAATGAAGAGTATTAATAGATATCCACTTTTAAAAATAATGGATATTTTATATTTTGTTATATTTATCAGTCAGATATAAAGTAAAAAATATATACAAAGAAATTATTGTTCAAAATCAAATCAGATACCTATGGTCCTGAAGAGATATACAAGGATAGTGATTTGGACAACTGATGCAGTTATTATTCAATATTGTTCCATTTAGGTTAAATACATTAAAAATTGAATTATTATTTTATATTTATATTATAAAAAAAGAAATTTCCCAATGCAGTCTATATAAAAATATGATAGTAATAATACTTTTTATTTAACAAATATATTTTTTTTAAAAAATATGTATTAATTAATGTATGTGAATCTATTATAAATTTTGCGTAATACATATTCCTTTAGTTAAATCTTTGTTCTTATTTATATGATAGATATATACAATTTTAATAAATGACATAATTATAAATATTAACATATTGCTATGCATTAAATATGTTTAGTTTGAAACAGAACATAGATGTATATATTTTTTATCTTAATCACATATGAGAAGAGTTACATATTGTTAATGCTCAATAAGACATACTTCTGCTCCATTTCATGATTCTAATATCTAAGTTAAATTTAAATCATAAATGATAAGCAAATATGTATGATTATTATAATTGTTATGTAACAATAAACTATAATAAAAATAGCTTAAAATAATATTATTTTATAATATTATGTAAGCTCATATTTTAACATAAGCGAAATATTTTTTAAGGTTATAAAATTTCTTTATTGAAAGTAAAGAAATAGTGTATATGTATTAATATTTTTATTCTTATTAGAATTTCTTTGGTATTTTAATTATCATATTTTTATCAATTGTCTTGGTGTTGTTGGTCTCAAAATTTTACTTTGAAGTTATTGCAAAATCTGTCAGTGATGAATGTTGCATTGGATTTCTTACATGTATTTATTATGTTACTCTTATTTTAAGGATTTAACATGAAACCTTAAACCTTCATGTCATGCTCTTGCACATTTATGACTGATTATAAGATCATTGTAAACCAGTCAAAGAAATGGTATCCACATTGTTGTAAATAAATCATCTACCTTGCATGACCCACATCATTATTAACTTACAAATTTTTGCAGATTAGAATACATTTTTCTTGCAACAGTTGATGCATTTATTTACACCTTTATATATATTGAGACAGATAGTTTATCCATGTCAATCATCGCTTTACAAAAATAAAAACAACTTATTAAAGTTTAAAAAAACTATTTAAAAGTGTTTATAAGAATATGTCTAATAACGTACATACTCAGTTATGTTTTAAAATATGCCATATTTACTTTTTAATAAATTTTAATTCTAAAATAGTTTTCTTTTAGTTTTTTTTTTTATATAATTTAAGAAAGTAATTAAAGAAAAGCAAACTTTTAATCTTTAAAAGAAATAATTTTTAAAAAAAGAAAAGTTAATCCTTTCTGAAAAAAACATTTTAGTTTTGGAAAGTTTTTTTTAATTGCATTCTTGTTTTGATTGTAATCAATTTCTAATTTAGTTTAATTAAGCTGAGACTTGTTGTTATATTTTTTTTAAAAATTAATCCAAATTAAGATTAACCTGGTTGGAATTTTTTAATTAAAATTGAGACTAAGATAAAGATTTGCCCTGGTCTAAAACTAATTAATAATTAATGATGATGTGGGCGATAAGGAGAGTCATATAAATCACCCAGGTTGGGAATTAAAGGATTTTATTCTATTCTACTAATTAGTCTTCAGTTATTGACATCTGTTCAGTTAGTTTAGTTTGTTTAACTTTTAGTATGTAAGTCAATATAACCATTGAATAAATGAAATGATCTTTTCAGAATGCCTAAATGAGCCTCTAGGAAGAATATTACTTACACAATGCCATGCTAAACCAACTCAAGATGAATCCCAGAGCTAAATTGTCCCTGCTAAACATGCCTTAAAATGTATATAAGAACTGATCCAGTAATGTCTCCTGAACAAAATGGAATCCTGAAGTCTTTGCCAGTGTTCTCCAATGAATGAACTATTTGTGCCATGCTGGAAAACATCAGACAGTTTTAAATGTATACCTTGAGGTAATATATTTCCATATTCTAATCAGGGTTTAAATCTGTCTAGTCTCAGCTTAATCTTTAATGTTATCTGTCTTCTATTTATTTGCTTATTGTTGTATTTTATAGTATGTCTCTGGAATCTTGAACTTTCTTACTGATTGCTGCTGGATCGACTGCCTGGACTAAACAACTTTTGTAGCCCGACCCCTGGGCAACTGGTGTTTTGAAATCAATTGCTTCACTTCCGAAAGAGCACCTTCCCCTTTTATAATCAATGACGCCATCATTGTGGGCCAAAAAATTGGAGCCGAGTACAACGTCGTAAATAAGTCCGGTCATCACAAGAAAAGTATGTCCTACCGGCCTCTGATTTATCTTAAGTTCCAGCCATACTTGGCGGTTTTCACTTAGCATTTTTTTCCCATTTGCTAACGTGAATTGAATAGGTCGAGTCGGCAACTGCATGATTTCGCGAGTTCTTTTTAGATTATTAATCCAAGCTGCAGATACAATTGAAGCTTGGCTGCCTGAGTCAATCAAAACCGTAACTCTGTTGTCTTCTATATCTACTTCTATAACCGGACATAAGTAATTTGCTTGGTGATCCTGGTTTTCCTTCCCTGAAATTAGGTTCGTCATCTGGTGGATGGTTTGGAAGGGCTGACTTTTACTGGCCTTTGGCGCCTGATACATGAAGTGTTGGTCTACTGTCTCTAAAAACGTGGTCATCTCCGAAATAGCGTGTATTTGGCTACCGATCATAAGCCCTCTAACTTCCCGTGGCATATTGTGTGCTATCATTCGAATCACTCGTGAATCTGACCAGTTGAAAGTGTGCAATGAACAAAACTTGGTTGCTTGCTGTGAAAAAAATTTTGTGAGGGTAATTCGGTTCCCTGTGGGAAAACCTTCTTTGATAAGGTTACGCAATGCTATTTCTTGCCTTTCCTCGCCCCAGAATGTCCTTAGCAGCCTGTCACGATACTCCTCAAAAGTTCTAGGTTTCTCTCTCAGTATGGTCCACCAGTCTTTGGCGGCTGCTTTCAAATGATGCTGAATGATGGTCATTTGCTGCCTATTATCTAGATCCGTTATTCCGAAAACGTCCGTTAAGCTGTCGACATGTTCGTGGGGTTTTTCCCAGTATTCCCCATAAAAATCGATAACTTTGAACGGCAGGTGTTGAGTGTCGACTGACTCGTCCATTTTCTTTTATATTGTGTGTTTACTTCCCAGTAGCTAATTATTTGTTTAATAATTTAGTTTCCGTATATTCATGCAAAAAAAAAAACTGATCCCTGCTCCTAGTGCCAAATCCTCCCCCGCTGCTGATACTGTTAGTGTGGCTTCCTTCCTTTCTCTCTTTTCTTCATTCGCCTACGTTCCGACTGGTTTCTGTTATCCAAGTTTTCACTGATAATATTTTTTTATTTTTTTATTTAAGTATATACAACATGACATGTTTAAATCCTTACAAAAAAAAATACAGGGAAAAAAAAAACTTAATTTCACCCAGTTCGCACTGTTCTCCTCAGTCCTATAATATAAACATATTAATAAATGGGTACATAACATAGTATTTTTTTTTGTATTTCTGTCAGTAATTCTCTCTTTTTATTTATAAACCACCATTCTCTCCTTTGACCCAACAAAACTCACCACTGCTGCATTGACAAACATGTTTGCTGACAAATTTATTTGAAAGGCGCCAGCCAGCAACACGTGACCAATAGATAGTTTAATCCACTGATCCCCCAAATATATACTTTTTACATGACCAAATCATCATTTGATTTAAGATTAATGTTTTATATAGGGAACGATTAAAATTAACTCTTTGATAAGATTTTTATATTATACATATATATATGCGCACACGTTTTTATTTTTAAAACATAAAGATAATCCTACTTCTTTACTTTTTTCTTTCTTTGAAAAAAAAATATTTTTAAAAAACAAAAAAATATATATATATATGCGTACGCAATATCTATATGCGTACACGTTTTTATTTTTAAGACATGGAATCAATTCTACTTCTTTGCTTTTTTCGAAAAATTTTAAACAACAAGAATAAACTCGCAAAAAAAAAAAAATTATGGCATAACACTCGTTTATTTTAATTAAATAAACGCACAAAATTGCTTCCGCTCTCTTTTCAAAAAATCTCACTTTGTTTCTTAACGATATTTGGAAATAGTCTATTCACTGAAACTTGGTGTAAGGGAAAAAAAAACTTTTTATATTAACTGTTTCACTCAACTATAGTTTTAACTTGCACATTTTAATACGGCAGATACATATCAATATTATGACAAACACGAAAAATCAAATCTTTTTATCATTTAACTGTTTACTCTCGTTCACTCTGCAGGGTGTGGGAGATTTCTTCATCGAAGCACCACGGAGGGCGTCCAAAAATTTAATAACTGTACCGGTATAAATCCACCACGCTTACTCATACACAGTACCCGAGTTCAAACCCAGTCCACGTTTAAGAATACATTCCAAACGCCAACTGAATTCAAACCCAAACCCCGGTATGACCAACCGATGATGACTTTATAACAGCACGGGGTTATCCCTTTTCTAGCTCAGCTCAGAACATAGACTAAATTCTTACAGTTAATGATATATAGATTTATTAGACTCTAGATACTGGAACGGTCATTCATGTAACGTATATATTTAAGTTGCCAATACAGACAGAAAATGGTTAAATAGACTTGGAGAGTAATAAGGTGGAGGACACAAAATTATATTAAATAAATTGTTTAATAAGAAAATAGAAATATAATCATATAAACATAGTATTCAACAGTACGGTAAGACTTTCATGAATCCTCTTGTATTTGGCTACTAGTCTTTAGTAATCATTTTATCTGGTGAACAAACTCATGCCAATAGCTGTGTAATTAAATGATTGAGGGGTGGCTAAGAGAATCAGAGTATTTGAGCATTGAAAAAAATATTTATCTAAAGATTATTTATTAACTTATTTTATTCGAATAGACTCGAGCCGTTACGTAGACGAACAGTTGGAGGTGGTTTTATATAAATACGGCATAGGAGATAGATGTACGGGTGGTTGCCTGGATTCAAGAGCCCTACAGTAATCACTTGCGGTGCATTAACAGAATACCGGGCGGCTTGTACTTTGACAAGGCTTAATGCCCCCAAGTAGCTCCGGGACACGACAACCAGCCGGGATCATTTTGAACCCGGTGATCCAAGAGATTACCTGGGAAAGAAACTGCTTTCAATCCCCAATGGTAGAATGGTGAGACGCTAACTTCAGTGAAGGGAAGGCATTGCCACAGACATCATGGACGAGTACTTGAAGTGGATTTTTAACAAATTATACAAAACCTGGAATCTATTCGTCTATTTCTACGCCACAGGCTGAGACCCTTATCCCAATAAAATATAGCGGAATTAACTGACCGCGAGAACAATAATTAATTAAACTTACTCTGAAACCCTTAACCCTCCAGGTTGACAGGCGGTAGCGATAGTATTAAATTATACAGTGAGTTATTTCTCATATCATACATGACATTAATATAACACTTTAAAACAATATATATATTTAACATTGAACCTTAGATTGCAATTATATGACAACTTAAACTAGAATAAAAAAAGATTTAACATTTACCAACTCGAAATATAAAAGAATATTTAATTCAGGAAACGAAATTTACCTTTAAAATAACTTGATCATTATTGTACACTAATTTTACACAGAGTTGGGAAATATTACTATTGGCATCGTTTGTTTATGGAATACGCAACACAAAAAAAAATATAAATGCATTCATTTGAATTATTATTACTCTTAATTACAAATTTTATAACTATTACTCTTAATTACAATTTTTATAATTTATTTCTAAAGACTAGAGCAGAGGATTAAAAGAAAAGAAAATTTACTGACAGGTTAAACAATAGCATTATAAACGACATAAAAACTTACATGTAATTTATTTGATTGATCACATTAAGCTCGGAAGAAAGTTAAAAGTTCGTGTAACACAGTTACTCTTCTTTCTTCATCCGGCTTGGCTTTTCCCGATTGATATTTCCGACGAACGTAGGCGCGCATTTTGAAAGTTATTTGCAAGGCATTGTCAATTTGAAGATTGGAAGCTGGAAACTATGAAGCACCAACAACATGATCAGACAGCGGCACGAAGATTCAATTTGGCAGGACAGAGATCAGCTCCTGTCACTTAGCCCCTCAACATTGCAGTTTACAGGTGAGCTTCTTAACAAAGTTCTAGGAATTACTCTAGCAGCTGCAGTGCTGTCTTAAGACTACTTCTCTCAACCACGTCAAAAGTTAGAATAAGTTTTTCTCTAAGATGGCCACGATTGACCTTTCCGCCTGGTTTTTGTGTTTAAGCTCCTCCTACTTTCTCTAGCTTCCAGCCATCCAGCTTGACCATACACATTAATTATCCATTCCCATTGTTCTTTTACTTTGATACGCAATTTTTAAATTGACACAGTAATTACAAATCTACATTTCTTATCTAATTTCCAATACAATTTAATTACTCTGTACATTTGTGTAATTTAGATTTTAATTAAAAACACTGATCAAAGGAATGTGACTTTTGATCAGTATTTTTAAACGACTTTGTACAATTTAAAAAAAAAACTAAAATTCAAACAAATACGCCCGCAATAAACTTTAAACTAAATTGATATAAATCCACAGACCACGCACACACGAATATTATTTCATGGTTTGTGACATTTATATACGGAATCTTACCTATTGATTTACAAAACATAAAATATATAACTAATCTTTTTATTATGACTGAAAATAGACAAATCTCACTGCGGGCAGATAGTGGTTCGAATTACCGTACTTAAAACACATGAAACGAAGATCGGTTCTTCGATCTGTCTGTTTCAATAAGAACTGATCCAGTAATGTCTCCTGAACAAAATGGAATCCTGAAGTCTTTGCCAGTGTTCTCCAATGAATGAACTATTTGTGCCATGCTGGAAAACATCAGACAGTTTTAAATGTATACCTTGAGGTAATATATTTCCATATTCTAATCAGGGTTTAAATCTGTCTAGTCTCAGCTTAATCTTTAATGTTATCTGTCTTCTATTTATTTGCTTATTGTTGTATTTTATAGTATGTCTCTGGAATCTTAGTTTTAAGATTCCAAGTTTGTTTTCAATTTTATTTATCAGAGAGTGTATTGTGAGTTATATTTTTTTAGGCTCACTTAATGTATATTGTTTTTATTATTAACCCTTGCTAAATGCTCTAGCAGTTTTTTGTAATTTCAGTTTGCTCACTTGTTTCTATTTTATTGTACAATAATTAATTTTAAATATGTTTAGTTTGCATTTCTTGCAAACCACAAATCTTTTGACTGGTGGTTTGTTATCTTTGTTATTCTAGTTTTTCTGAAGTTTGAGATTTTGTGTCATTTCCTGATTACGTAAGATTGTAATCATATTTTTTCTTTGTCTTGTATGTGAAATCAACCATGAATTGCCTTCAACATGGTACATCACAGGATGTCCTGTGGAAAAATGATGTCTCTAGTTCAAAGTGCCAGAGAAGGCCTACCCATACTGTTTCATTGATTTCCTACAAGATCATATTGTTTTTTATATCTCTGATTTTAGGAAGCTAAAATTAGTTTTTATAAATCAACAGCAGAAAAAGTCTATTAATTCCCTTTTAAATTATAGGTGAAAAAATGATTCTTTCTGCCAAGGCATTTAATGTTTTAATATTTGCAGAACTCATAAGCACTCTCTGATAAATATGCTTATAAAAATCTAGGTCAAACTTTCGCATTCTGTTTTCTAGATTTTCTTTATTTTATTTATTGTATTTAATAAAAATTTCAATTGTTTAAATTATTTTGCTGAAGTTTGTCTATGTGTTTCATTTTCTCAATTGCCTGAACAATATTTAAGATCTCTTGCTGTCTCCCTGAGTCTAGTCAGTGCAAACCATCACCACCATCCATTTTTGATCATGGTAAACAAATTTTCTAGATATGCAGTGATCTGTTGGTACCCTCTGTGATCAATAGTAGATTGAGTGGTACAAGTATCATATATATACTTAACCTACATATAATTAAAGATTATTTGAATGCAGACCTTTATGCTCCCTACAGTCAATTCACACTGTGGTCATATGTATTGGTTATATTTCATAGAGTGGATGACTATAGGGAGTTTGAAATTCTGACTTCAAATGCCCTTTATATATATATCATTAAACACCAGTCAATATTTAGACAATCCCAATATCAATAACAATCAATAATTTCAAACTGTTGTCAAGGCAACTGAGAGTGAGAAAGAATGAAAATTAAAACAGATACTAATATAAAGCTCTTACATTTTATGTATTTATTACTAAAATATTATTTAGAAAATCTTTCAGTGAACACATGGAATTAAAAGAAAGAAATCCCAACAATTTCATTGCCACTAAATAAAATTATATTTTTTTCACCTCTAATACTTTCATAAAATGAATACTTTGATTTTTAATTTTATTTAATCACTTCTGAACTCATAATTTAAATAAAGTACCCATTTCTTAATACTTTTTTCTTAAATATTTGTGGTGATAAGTAATAGGGGTCCATGATAACAAAATCTAAAATTGAACATTTCTGTAAAGAAATATAAAAAATCAATATGCAGTTTTGTACTATGTTCAATAAATAAAGAGATATCAGTAAAGTTAAAGTTTTTATATCTAATGTCATGCCAGCAGAAAATCATGTTTTTGGTTTTACTGATAATTAACATTTTCTATCAACCACCATTGAAACAAATTGGCTTCAGTAAAATTTTTGATCCACAAGTAATAATAACAGCTCATTTTTTAAATTTAGGTTTATTGCAAGATGAAATATTTAATATCAATATAGAATCATTAATTGTGCAATAAATTCAAAATAATGACCACTTTTATTTAGTAAATTAAACCATAAGTTTAACATATTTAGGTGCAACCATCTAACAGTAATAGTGGAGATTTCAATATATTTTAACATTGGTTTTTTGAATTATCACTGTATCAATATTCATCTGCTCAATTTAATTTGTTTTTGCATTTACTTTCTCTATGCAGTTTAATATTGTGATAAAAAATTGACTTGAGATTAGAAGATTCTTGTACTGAAATTTAATTTGTAATCCATCTAAATGGAAATAACTTTTAACCTTTAATGTTGCCTAAAAATATCAATTGTTACTAATTGGCTAACCCTGAGTCTAAACAAATTTTCTCATTAACTTATAAGAGCTCTTTTGTTGGAGATTTTTGTTTAAGTAAAATGAGACTTTTTTGACTTCAAACTGAAGTTCTTACATAGGCTTAAACCCAGAAAGGATTTGTATATAAAATTAACTATGACTTTTGCAATATGATTTACTATACTCATGCTGGGAAACAGAGATAAAAGCCAAAAAACCTAACAATTCAATTAATAGATAAGAAGGTAATTTGCTTTATATATTATTTTTTTAACATATGGTCATAAAATAAATACTACAAAAATATTAAACCTTTAAATTATATTAAGAATTTAAAGAGAATACAAATATATGAAACATATATTAAAAATAAGTTAAATATTTATATAAATATTTACAAAACTTTTATAAATTTAGCTAACAACTGGTCATTTGGAAATGAATGGAAAATTATATATAAAGTTATACAATATATGTATTATTTTTATTTTGTATATTGAAATGTGTCAATTCTTTGAAGGCATATAGGAACTCTGTATGAATGTTTTACTCATTGTTTTTATTTTACTTTCATTATGGTGTTATGTATGCAATAATTGGTTAACATTAAAACAAATTATTAACCATTTGAAAAGGGCACAAAACCATCTGCCTAAAAAGGTTTTTTATGCATGATTATTTGTAATATATATATATAGCTGTTGTGTAAGATTTTTTATTTATTTATTATTATGCATTTATTTATATAATAAGTTTTATAGCTTTATATCATCATCATACACATATATCTAATGTATGATAATTTTAATGATCACTTTAGGTATGAATTCTGATTCAATAACCCAACATAATTACAGAAATTTCTATTTTGAGTGTGATCCCTAATTTAATAATAGCACTATTTAATTTACTCAGGTGACTTTTTGGATTTAACCCCAAATTTTCAAAACCCTGAATAAATCCACCACATACTTAGTATACTTGAACCATTCAACAATGATCTAACAACTGCAATTATAAGTTATATATACATAAAATTTAATTCACAGTAATCAAAAGGTTGGATAATTTACATCCAAATGGAATTCATCCAATTTCAAAATAAGCCTTCATTTTTTTTTAAACAGTTGGAAACCTTAAATATTTTATAACTGCATATTCGAATTTAAAGTGAATATTACACCTTTGTTTATATGTCTAACCGACAAATTCCACAAACAAAAAAAAAACTTTTTTTTAAATGAGATAAACTTTTAACTAACATGTACATGCTAAAGGAAAAGGAAGCGAATTTCTATCTTAGCTGTTTTAAATTGCAGCTGGAGTATTTATAAAAGCTTAATCGCAAAAAGCATTTGCTTCTGGCTTTAATCAATTAATTAAATAATTTGTTATATAAATACTCTATAGATAATAACATGAAGTTTTTCAGAATTATATATACACTAGGAAGTTGTAAAATAAAACTTAAAAATATAGATTAGGATGAATTCTAAACAATTTTTTTAAACATACACAGCATAAATTCTTTAGCTGGAATTCTCTACAGTTTATTGGGAGGAGTGTTTTTTTTGTAGACTACTATTTCTTCAACAATGGCTGACAAAAATTGATTCCAGTTATTATCCTATGTCTTTCTTTACAAGTTTATATAATGTTCTTTATGATTCTTCTGTTTAAGAAATTTGATATTTAAATATTTTTCTTTATTTTGATTAGAAATTCTTTCAAAAATAAATTGATTATGTTCCACAGAGGTGTCATATTTCAGCAGTTTGTAGTTCTTTCTTTTTTTTATTTGGTCATCCTAATGAGGGTTCAATGTAACTTGATTAAAACAAAAATCAGGAATGACTACACCTTTGATAATTTTATATTTTAACATCTTTATGACATCTCATTCTATTTTAATTCCAAGAATTTTAAAAACACTTTTATTATTTACTTTGGTTGAACTTTCAAACACTACAATTATAACATAGCTTCAAGGTTTTACTTATTTTCAAATCTCATATCTCAAAACAGGCTTAATCTTTTTATTAACTTATTTTTAATCTAATTAAAATATTAAACCTTCAAACATTACATGATCAGCATCTCCCATGCTTGCTCATAACTATTGTTAAAATAGGAAAACTCTCTCCATATAGTGCCACTCAAAGCAAGACAGAGTAATCAATGGATGCCAGAAGGCTTGTGCATAAAATATCTCTCCAGTGCCTACTTATCCAATATTCCCAAACTAGTTTCTGACTTGTGGCTTTCATCAGTGAGGAGCGTTGGATCTGAAAGCACTGCATCTAGACCTTAGGATCTAATGCAATGCTCCAGCAGCCACCTTTTATCTCTGCATAACTACAAAACTATGAGAATGAAAACACCCAAATATTTTCAAACTAAACTTAATAGCTTATATAGTCATATGGGTCTGAACTCAGGTCAGCACCAATACATTTTGGTATCTTTGTTTCTTTTATAACCATAGCCACCACCTTCTTATTAGGCAGGATTGACCTTTAAACATCACATGATCACTATCTCCCATGCTTGCTCATAACTGTTGTTAACATAGGCAAAACTCTCTTCATACAGTAGTGCCACTCAAAGCAAGACCGAGTAATCAATGGATGGCAGAAGGCTTGTGCATAAAATCCCTATCTAGTGCAAACTCATCTAAAATCCCCAAACTAGTTTTGGTCTGTGGCCTTTATCAATGAGGAGCCTTGGATCTCTGAGAGCACTTCATCTATGGATTTGAAAGCACTGCACCTAGAGCAGGGTTGCATTAGATCCTAAGCTCTAGGTGCAGTGCTCTCAGATCCAAGGCTTCTCACTGACAAAGGCCACAAGCCAGAAACTGGATTGAGAATATTGGATGAGTAGGCACTAGATTGAGAATTTATGCACAAACCTTCTGGCATCCATTAATTACTCTGTATTGCTTTGAGGGGCACTACTGTATAGAGAGTGTTCTGTCTATTTTAACAACAGTTATGAGAAAGCATGGGAGATAGTGATTATACAATGTTTAAAGGTTTAATACCAATCGTGCCTAATAGGAAGGTGGTGGCTATAGTTATAAAAGAAACAAAGACACCAAAATGAATGGGTGCTGAACTGAGTTCATGCCCATATGATTATATAAGCTATTGAGCTTGGATTGAAAATATTTGTCTTTTTAATTTTAATCTCATAGTTTTGTAGTTATGTAGAGATAAAAGGTGGTTGCTGGAGGGTTGCATTAGATCCTATGTTCTAGGTGCAATGGTCTCAGATCCAAGGCTCATCACTGATAAAAGCCACATGCCAGAAACTAGTTTGGCAATATTGGATGAGTAGACACTAGATAGGGATTTTATGCACAAACCTTTTGGCATCCATTGATTACTCTGTCTTGCTTCGAGTGTCACTACTATATGGAGAGAGTTTTGACTATTTAAAATATTTTTTTAAACAAAAGTATATGTAACTGAGTTGATGTTGAATGCATTCTGTAAATTCTTTTAATTTTTGATAAAAGAAACAGTTCTAATGTAGTTCCCATAATTTATTAGTTTCTCTTAAACACATTATTCCAAAATATGATATTTAATAATTTATTTTAACACTTCAATATACATATTGTAATTACATTTAATATTTTATTTTATTTGTTCTATTTTATATAATTTCCTTTTTTAAAAAGCGTTATGAATGCTATATTTATTAGCACCCTTACAGTTATGAAAATCAGCTTACTTGTAATGTGAAAGATCACATGGGTGGCAATAAAATAATTAAGAAATTCATTTTAATGTATATAATATTTAAATATACATTACCTATAATAGACTTAATTTAATTACAAGGGACTTGAACTTAGACTTTCAAGATATCACATCTACTCAATCCATCTCATACAACTAATATACATGACCATATATATATATATATATATGTTCAAAAGATGGCGCTATACCAAAACCGCCGAACAAGTGTAAGATTTGTTTTACATAAACGAAAAAAGAGTCAGAAATTAACTACCTCTTTCATTTCTGACTCTTTTTTCATTTATGTAAAACAAATCTTACACTTTTTCGGCAGTTTTGGTATAGCGCCATCTTTTGAACATAAATAACAAGTGATAGCAGGTTACGTGATTAACTTGTTTTTGTTTTTTCATATATATATATATTACTAATTCACCTTGTATTTTGGCTATCTCTCTTCTGTATAATTAAATCAATGTATTAAGACCCTATGTGTGATGGGTCAGATTGACTTAAGGTCAACATGGATATCAAAATAACATTGGCATCAACAATAGCTTTGAGCATTTCATCCTTGGATTTTCAGTGAAATGAATGGCTAAAGAGTTGGAGGGTAGAGAATGTTAAAGCTTATTCATTAAATTTGCAATCTAAATATAAACTGAGTACTGATTCTATATATATATATATATATGGGAGAAGGTGAAAACTGATGAATGCTGTTTCAGCATGAAATATGTTTGTGATTATTAATCTTTTTTACATGCATGTGGTCATGTGTATTAATTGTATAAGATGGATTGGATAGATATAGGGAGTTTGAAAGTTTGTGCTCAAGTCCCTTATATATATATATATTCTACCCTTCATCTCATGCATCCTCACTTCCAGATAATATGATATAAAATAAAATGGGTTCTATCTCAGTTAATAATTAATAACTAAAATATTCAGCATTAAAATTAAAAATATTTCACTAGCTCAAATTTAAAATTCGAATAAGGTTCAGTTTATAAAAATAAATTAAATAAATATTTAATATTTTCATGAGACTTGAAGTGAAAATACAAGTGACAAGATAGATTACATTGAGCCAATATCCCACAGGATACTATCTCAATGGCATAAGAACACTATCCCCCTTTTATTACTATTTCAAATAACAAACTCATAGTATTCTTACGGCTTTAATAGCTTCTACTCACTAAGATTAAACTAATAATTAAATCTTAATCTTCTATTTAATAATAATCTAGCTCAAATAAAATAATCTCAGGTTCATAAAGTTTATTTTAAGTTAATTTAAAAATACGGTAGTAAAATATGAGAAGGGATTTTATGTCATAATCTACTACACTGAAACTAATAATAATAAATAACAGTAATAATATTCTTCATTGTTTAACTAATTCTGTACATCTTTTCTTTTTACTATAATTTTATTACCATAATAAAATAATGAAATAATATAATATGATCTTATATCTTCATGTAATGATATAATATATACATGGTAGCATTTTAATAATCTGATAAACAAAATATGTGTGGCAACTGATAGCATATAATTTAATATAATATTGTGATAACTGATTTATGACCAATAAAATAATATAAAATTATGATTATTTAATTATAATGAATACCAATAAAATATTTAAAATTCTTAAAATAATTCTCTATTTATCTTTTGTGCAAAATTATATATTTGTTTCAATTATTATGCATATATCATGATTTCATGCAGCGATGTGGAGAAATAAACACAAAATTTTTGAAATAACAAAATTTAACAAAGTTTATTACTAACAATAAATAAATAAACAATTTATTTACACTATTTACAGTGGATATCCTTAACTTTTTTACTTTACAGGTTGACAGTTTGATCTACCGGGTTATAAAAAAAAATAATTTATATTTCAATTATATCTTTATTTAGATTTAGGACAATATTAAAAAAAAATGTTACTATTTGGTTTCTCATTATGGTTAACTTATTACAAATATATTTATCTACTTTATTAGCAACAGCATTTTATCCTTAATATTATTAAACTATCTTATTTTAAAAATTCATACTTAGAAAACATTATATAGAAAACAAAATTTTATAATGAGTATGGATTTCTCAAAATATTAAAAAAATTTCATTTTGCAAAGTCAAAGATGTTACACAAAATATTATCCAAAAATTCAGTACTAGATTTTAGTATTTATCACACAATGTTTACTAATCATAATATATTCTTCTTTAAGCCTTATTTTAGTATAATATAAGTGTAATCATCAATACATGTCTGTTAATCAATAAACAAAAAATATACTATGCATATTGTTTACATAATTTACTTTGTACTATTGTATTTTAAAATATGCAATACTTATTTTCTCTTAAAAAAATAATACTAAAGCATTTAAAATTATTATCATTTTAAAGAAAATATCTTTGTTTAGATACTTTATTTTAAAAAAGTTTATATTTCATTTTCGAAATAAAATTCAAAATATATTCTATGATTCTTTCTTTCCTTAGGATACTTTGGATCTTCAATTTTAAGTTATAATGTCCTATTTCTTCTAAGCAAATAAACCAATCTTATACAAAACGATAGCATAACCTAAGTTCTAAATTATTTATCATTTCTCTTAAACATATCTTACTAAACGATGCAGTTACATGAAATAAAGATAGCGAAAACAGATGCATAGGATTAAGGAAGAAAGCTAGAGTATCACTCTTAATATATCTCAAAATCATGGTACAGTGTGAAGAGGTATGACATTTACCTGCCTAATATCCTCTAGTACAGGGACGATGTTAAAGCTATTTCTTCAGCTTTATTAGAACATCAAATATTTTAAAAATATAAACACTGTCCAAATAAAATGTGTATCAGTCATAGGGCTTTGTTAACTATGCTGATATTCACATAAAGATTAAATATTATTTCCATTCCTTATAAAATCCTATTTTTTTAAAACATCATCTTGGTTTCCTGTTCACTAAGTACTTCCAAGCCACTATCTCAACATTATTTCTCAAGATTTTCCACATCTTACATCGATAAATAACTATCTGCATTTACAAAACAATAAATAAAATTCATTAATAGTTAAACAATCTAGCTGTTTTACAAGAAAAGTCTGCTTACTTTATTATTCTATATGTCTAATCATATACAATCTACTTAGACAATATTTGAATATCCAATAACATGAAAATTTTAAAAGAATCACATAATTAATTGTTATGTTGGATTATATCACTAATAAAAAAAAATAATAATAATCTCGTATGCATATTTTCAAATCAATCCTATCTCATAATGTTTCTTTTTTTTTTAAATGTTGTATGAAAATGCATTACATATAATTAAAAAAAAAACTTTTACACTTCATTCTTCCAATTTATGGATGATCTAAAGAAAACAAAAAAAATATACCTTATAAATTATCAATAGTTATTATTATTACCAATAACCTTTATCTAGTCATCGTGTTCAGTAGGCTTCCTTTATCCACTTGAGCATTGCAGATATAAAAAAAATTCACACCTATACACTTTATATTAAAATATTTTTAGCTAAATTATTAGATTGTTATATTATAAAATTTTAATATTAATAAATTAATGTTTTTATGTTTTTCCTAATCTTATATAAAATTTAGATTTAAACTAGGTTAACAAAATAAAAGGAATCAAAACTATAGTTACATATTTTCTTGATGATAGTTCCTGATAAGTCCAAAATGCTTATCATTTTCTCTAGAGTTTTTCAAAAATGTTCTCCTCCAAGCACGTTAAAGTTTAAAACAAAATAATTATTAATCCATTTAATAAAATTTATAGAAAATAATCCTTGGTTTTAGTATTTAGGATGATAATTATTAAATCATAATATTAATTAATCCCATGAAGCTTCTTAATCTTCTCTACCAATATTCTCTGTGTATCTGATGCATCAATCCATCTAATTTAACTTTGAAAAAATATTCGATAAACTTTTAAGTACTATTTGTATTTCCATGGATCCATTTTTTATTCAACTATGTGTTCACTTTTTTATATAGGTTTCCTTCTTGATACATTTAAATTTTCATTTGGTATTTTTATAAATCTCTTTTAAAATAAAAAACTTCAAGTACTTTTGAACAAATCTTTTCTAAATACATTTTAAACAATTCAAAGAATGGATATTTTAATATCAAAAAACGCTTCTATAACATATTCTCATGGGTTCTTTCTTTAATTATTGAAAATATCTTTAAAAATGTTATCTTCAGAAAGTATATAACATTTTACTCCTTTGAATATCATATTATATAAAATAATTCATGAAATATAATTGTCTTATTATTATTTTAAAAATAAATCTTGGATCAGCTTATAAATAATACGTTTCAATACATTTTTAGACTCCGTATAATGTCCGAGCTGTGGTTTTTTATGTACCAGAACAGTTCTTCGGTTAAATATTAATAAAGCTGTATCAATAAATATTTCAAATATTTTTACAGTATTACAATTTATATCCATTTTATTTCGTAGTATATCCATTTTTATTGCGAAGTTTAGGTTAAACTTTTAGATAAAATACGACTGATAAAGGAACTTTAAAAAATTAGAAAATCATCTCCACGAACTTTCTAAATATATACTTTTTAAAACTCTCTTTTGCAAAAAAATACTTCTTTAAAATTATCAATTAGTTTTTTGCAAAATAAATGATAAGAAAGTACCAAAAAATTGACTAAAAATAAAATTTAAAATAAATACTATCTCTTTGATAGTTATAATTTACCTTTCTCTAGTTTCAATACATTATTAATCTCCCCTGATAATTTAGTTATGATGATATTTATAGTCTGTAAAAATACCTATTCCTATTGGTTAATTCTTACTTTAGTGTGAGAACAAATTTACATATTTTCAATTTATAGCAGAATTATATTTCAAAATCAGAAATTATGATGTAATGAACCCAAAATATTATTTAAAATATTACTTTTAAATAAATTATTATTTTATTAAAACTATTTAAACATTTAAAATAACTTTTAAAATAATTTTAATAACCTATTCCATTTTTTTTAATATTCAATTTATCTTGTTTTTATTTAAATAAATATTTAATTTTTATTATAACTGTATTCATCTTTATGATACTATTTAAAACATTACATCATTAAAATATGCAATAATGACAGTTAACTTAATATTTATTATTATTTGCTTTTCTGATAGGCAATAATTCTATCCAATTCTATAATATAACTTTTAAAATATTTTAAACTTTGTTATTAATTCAAACACGTGTGTGTGTGAACGTATGTAATTTTACAAGTCACATGATCAATAACTTTGACAGACGATTTTCAATCTATTTCTCTGCCCAGATTTATAAAATTGATACACTTATTATATTATATAAAATAATTATAAAAAATTTGGAAGAATAATTTAGAAAATATAGAACTAGATATAATTTTCACCATCATAAAGTTTATTTTAAAATATACTATATTAATTTTGACTATTTAAATATGATTACAAATTTAAACATAGCATTTATTAAATTATACGTTTTTAAACTATTAAAATCGAATTTTTAAATATACTTTTAATTATTTATAGTTGTGTTATTTAATATGGCCAGCTTTTACAACCATATGAAACAATTTTTAAAGCTTTACACAACTATTTTTAAATAATTTGCTATAATTTTATATACTACGTACTTGCTTTAGCCTCAAATTGTACTTTAAAGATATAATTGACTTAATATAATTAATGTATTAAAAGAACATATTCTAAATTTAAAATTTTTAGTAATTGACTGTTATAAACTATTACTGATCTATAGAAAAGGGCACAATATATATATATATTGTTGTCATGTATGGTAATGGCATGGATCCCAGAGTAATTTTGGAGTTACTTAAAATCTACTATAATACAAATTTCGTTTCTTGATTTAAAAGATAATCAAATTATGGGTTTTTAATATATAACCATAAAGATATATAATTACATGAAGAAAATCCAATTACATTTCCTGATTATTTCCCCCTCTCTAGGCTGAAATTTGTTAAAATTATAATTGAAATAATCACCTCTACTTAAAATAGCTTATTTTTTTTGGTGTCAGCATTAATGTAAATTCTTAATTCACTAAGAAATAAAAGAAAAAGTGATCTGACAATTCCTCTCTGGATGATTATAATTTTCTTTATCTTTGAATTGTAGTTGCTTATGTTAGGCAATTATATTATAAAAAGATAAATTAGCATAAAGTGATCAGAAAGAAGCTGTCAACATTTTTTTTTATATGTCATAGCATCGGCCGGGACGCGAACCCACAACCGTCTGCAAACAACTACTTGCTTGCAAGGCAGCTGCGATGACCTCTCGGCTAACAACGCTTGACTAACATTTTTTTTAAAAGTATATTTAACATTAACAATTATAAAGACAATTTATGTTGCATTTCCATGACCCATTCTACAGCGATTTTAAAACAAAAAATTGTCTACATTTAAATCTATATAATAAAATATTGATAGATCATTCATTACATATTTTAGGAAAGGCCTTTGGTAGTTAATTGATTACTTATTATTAAAAACATGTATTATCAGTATTTTTAGATTTAGTCTATATATACATGTGTATATATATATACTTTTCTGTCTTTCAATATCATAGAATGTTTTTCATGCTGTCTTGATATTCTTGGAAGAGAACTTTTTTTTTCTAGTATTTTCTTGGATAATAAATTACTGTAGAATTATGTAGAAATAAAATTTGCAGATGAGAACAAATAGTATTCACTTTATACGTAAATAAATGGCAATAAAATAGAAACTGCACAATTCAATTAGTCAAAGCAACATTTTCAACACTCAGCAAATAGGATAGATAGTAATGAACAAAATGTACCAAACTTCTAGTCTATCGTGGATAAGACTTTACAGCAGCATTGGATGGCATTCATAGCTTTAAATAAAATGGATAATGGACTTCATAAGATTTGGAATTAGCTACTGTTCTACTTGCTGCTTACATGTTACCAGTGATTCCAAGTTTAATATATTTCATGGACAATTAATTTCTTCACAGCAGAAAAAATGAAAGACTGAGAAATTGTGACGGAGACAGTTTTACATACCTAATTCAATTGGTCACTGCTGCTTTTTGATAAAAAGCCTTTTTTAAAAGTTTATTTTATATGATTAAACATTTAGATTTACAATCTGTATGAAAAATTATCTCCAGCCTACCTACTTTTGTTTGCAACTTTCCAATTTTAGCATGGTTGATCAGCAGCAAGACAATTTTAAAAATTTTATTACAAATGAAATGGAAAAAAAAACTTTTTAAAAAAAATTTGAAGATAGTATACATTTTATGTTGTTAAATACTATACTATATATTTGTTAATACAATGCATACTTTATTTACATTTAGAATTTCCTTTTTTATTTTATTCTAATAATTACATGTTTATTAATTCTTTTAATCTAACGTGGAGGCAAAATAATAAATGTTAATGAAAGTATTTAAAAACAGTTTTGTTTGATTAACACAGCTATTACTATACACTAACAGTTTTTGTGCCACTATATGACAGAATATATATAGTGAGATGGTCTTGTGCCTCATGGATGCAACAATATATTAGTGTGTGCATGTATACATATATATATATTGTGATGATCGCACATACTGCGGTCACACATGTATATGTAAAACATACAAAACTTAGAAATGTTCGGGTTGGGAATAAATAAATAAATAAAGAAAGAAAAATGAGCTTAAAAGTTAACAAAATCAAGAAATGTTGAAAATGAATAAAACAAAGGAAAAGAGAGGGAACTAGAATTACCAAGATCGTTATCTTTTGCTATTCAAAGTCTGAATTTCGAGAAAAGTAAAATATTAAATTATAATATTAAAAGCATAAGCTAGGAAAATTAAAGCAGAAAAAGAAACATAAAGAAAACATGTAGTAAATATGATTTTGGGGAAAATAAAGTTTAAAGGAAAAACTTCGGTAGCGTGGAAAGGAAAAAAAACCTAGAAATTTAATATGTTCAAAAAGATAAGAATCTATGTTTCAAAGTACACCTTTGACGATAAACGAAATGCGGGTTTTATGGAGTATAGTTAAAGCATGAGTTTAAATAAAAAATAAATGATCGTCGAAATTTAAATTTAAATGAGAAAAAAAAAACATATACTAAAATTTGTGTAATTAATTAAAGAAAATAAAGAAATAAGTAAAATGTAAATAGTGCTATAAAATCATGTAAAATAAGTTTAAATATGGCCGAAGGCATAGCATGGAAGGTGTCAACAACAAGTGAAAACAAAGAATCCGAAGGACAAAGGACCATTGGAATGTTTTAATTAAAAAGGAAGTTAAGTGGAAAGCTAGAGAGATTGTAGAGGGGATTAGAGCTTGAGACTTCGAGTCGAGAAGGTGAAATTTTGCGGCTCCAAGAATCAATCGATATAGCTAGCCAATATGACATCTACTATCGGTGCCTCACATACTATGGCTGGCTAAGGCCTTCATGATCGCTGGTTGATCCGGACCATCTGTACCAATGGTTCTGCAATATGTGTAACAACTGCTGTAGTAACGCCTGCCTGTGGATTCCTGTAGTTGCCCTGCGTGTGATGCCTCGTCCTCCATGCCTGAATAACCAAGAAGCTACACACCACCAAATATGATAGGCGACCGTCCCTCCTAAAGAAGTGGAGAAAATCCACGTGACGGTCGACCACATCGGAAGGAACTCAAAGACTAAACCCTAGGTAACTTGAATATTATTTTATAAATCGTCATAAGTGCACTTAAATTCAATAGACAATGGCCAAATGCCTTTCCTGAATGATAATGACATTCTCTTATGAAAGACAGTGAGTCTAACGATTATAAATGTGAAAGCATTTATAAGAATTTCAATTAGTTATTTTAAGTATTTATGTATTGGTAGAATTTCAAATATTTATTCCCTTATAGCACTATCAAAATATAATATGTTTAATTTTATGTTAATATTTCTTATGTCTTTTTTTTTATCAAACCTAATTATTTTATTATTAAAAAAATGTATTAATTTATCTAAATCTGTCTCGCCTCGTTCTTCGCCACTACAAAAAATAGTTTAACATTAGAGAGGGGAGGGGGTAAACTATTATTCATGTTGATATTCTTTTTTAGTTAATAAATTAGCACGTGAAACATTGATGGTGCAGTGTTTTAGTCCATAAAATTTATAAATTAGCCAAGCGCTGTAACAGTAATATCTTACAGCAGTCGGGAGAAAGCTGATCGGGAAAAATAGTCTGGAAGCTATATCTGTATAGCTGACAGATTTGGTCAGGTACGGAAATCGATTCGTTTATTTCCGTATTTCTCTCTGCTTGAGGTAGCGAAAAGTGGATGATTTTTGAATTAGAAGAATTCCCCATTACATGTTATAAGTGAAAGGGAAGTTGGAGCTTTCGATCGTCCCGTGCCCATTACAATATATATATATATATATATATGCCATTTACTGTGTATTTTTTTTCTTTCTGATGAAAACCAGTCCTCTGGTTGAAGTATAATATTATTTATTGGATTTATAAGTCTTTTTTTTGTTTATATATATATATATAGAGAGAGAGAGTTGAAAGGAAAAGTAAAAATAAACACAGACATAACCTTTTACAGATATTTTCTATATTAAACAGGAATAACAGTTAAAGATTAAATAATTTTGAATTTAAAAAGATGATTATAAATTAAACATTTAAAAAGATCTAATTGATATTTTATTAATTCTGATTTTGAAATTAAAACAAGTATGTTTTTATTCAATAAATATACTGGTAATTATAACATTCCACTATCTATTTTGATTAGACTTATTTAATTATGGCTTGTATAACATATTTTAATCCTATAAAATTGTTTTGAAAATAAGATAAACTGAAAAGAGTTATTAACATTTTTCAATGAAGATAGGGAAGATTGGATTTTAATTTTTGTTTTAAAATTCTATTCTGACTATAAAAAGATTGGGAGACAAGATTAGATGGGAGTTTTTTTTACAGACTGCAGTAGTATGATGACTATGAAGCTATAAATCAAGGCAAGAGACTATGCAAGTCCATATGCTGCAACTAGTTCTGTATGGTATGGTTTGGATTCACATGGAAGCAAGACCCAGATTAGATAGTGTAGAAACTGAAGGGATATCCCTGCATGCTGAAATTTACAAGATTATGCCTTTTTCAAAGATAATAAACCAGTCTACAGTTTTTAAAAAAATAAGTTTGCCTAGTGAGTCCATCATTTTGCTGAATAATTAGTTTATGCATATACTGTTTTATGTATATGCAGAGACACACAGATAAAGGTACTGCATCATATATAGTACAGCTGGTAAGTTATTTTAAATAATTTTTTGAGTGGAAATGACAGTTGTAATTTTTAAATTATAATTTTTTTAAGTAAATAATTTTATTCAACAAAAAGTAAGATATGTTTCCAGAATATTTTATTAACAAAGAAAAACTCCAAACTTGATGGAGTATGTTTAAAGACATTTATAATTAATAAAAAGTAATCTTTTAAGAAAAAAAAGAAAGCTATTATGAAGGACTCAAAGAATTAATATTATTTTTTTTAAAAAGTAAAAAAAAATTTTTTTACTGTTAGATAATGTAACGGGATATATATATATATATATATATGTTACATTTAAATTTTAATACTTGATTTTTTTTTGTAAATATCTAATATTAAATTAAATGCACAAACGTTCAAAATGCATAAATAAGGAGTTATTAATTTATTAATATTTTATTTAAATATTGAAATAAAATAAGCTTTAAAAAAAATTATAGAATCGAAACAAAGATTCTAATCTTTAAATAAAATATAATAAAAAACCTTCTGATTTTAAAAATAATGAAGAGAGCTTTAATCTTAAAAATAAAAATTACAAACAGATCCTTAGGGTAAAATGATCATTGAAAAGATGATTACAAAAGAGATAAGAGTCTAGGAATAGAAACAAAAGACTTGCTTTTCCCACCCAAAGATATAGACACAGACCTCAGTGAAAAAATTCAAGTAGCCACAAACCCAAAATCTACTACAAACTCAATGAACCAATGAAATAGAGATATGGAATATGTTTGATGAATCCTGCATTCCAGAGATAAGATGCCTGAGGACTATAAAAAAAAATCCAAAACAATAATTAATTAGAGAGAGAGAATCAGAAAATTAAAGTTTTGAATTCATTCATATTTTCTGAAAGTAAAAATAATTTTAAAAGTTATTGCCATCACCAAAAATGTAATCAGCTTCATTGTGCTTCCTTCGGTGCAGCTGGCCAAAGGCAGCCTTCATCACCACGGATCCCAGGATCAAACTACTGGAACTGTCTTCATAAAACATCTGTGGAAATCTTTATAAAATTGTCATCGTCCACATGAAATGTCCCTTGTGTAACTCAGATCTTCGTTGCAAAGGAACGAGCATGGAGAAAGGAAAATATAAATTATAAATATGAAATATAAACTCTTCAATCTAAAATCTCCGAACTTTAATTTTATTTAAATATGAACTATAGACTTTCTTTCTAAATCAAACCAGAACTTTATTTTTATAAACTTTGAAATTTTAAAAGTCTTATCTAAAGTTTGAAATGTAATCTCTTAAAATATGTATTGTTTTTTTATTATTTATTCATGCTTAACATCTGTTCATAATAGGGTAAGGGTTTGCGATTGCAAACTTAAATTTAAAGATGAAAATACTTATGGTTATTTGTGCATTACAGAATTTAAAAGAAAGGAAAAGAGGAAAAGTAGGTTAAATAGTATTTGTAGTAAAAATAAATTAAATATAATGTTTATCGTAAAATGATTTTAAAACCTTAAACTAAAGATTTTTTTTTAGAATTAAATTAATAAAATGATTTAAATGATAGTTGAGTGTAGATGGCTGCTAGACTTGTTTAAATATATAATAGTTTTAAAGGGGTTTGATTTTGAACTATTTGTTTCGTAGTTGTGTCAATGCTGGTGGAGAGATATATGGATGTTTATATCAATGTAATGTGAAGTGTATTAGCACCTAGGGTGATGAGTTCAACTGAATGCATGGCTCCAAAAAGTAGTCATATCATTGAAATGGACACAGACTATTTCATACACCATTGACCCATTCCAGATCTATGAATTGGGAGGATAAGCATGGCAAGATAGACCATTCTGCCATCCATACAAAGTGTTATTCTTTTATTATATTACATGCATGATTCCTTAGCCAGACAGATGTAAATTCCTGCACTGATGAAAGTCATGTTTCTTCCAAATAATATCACACTGTTCAGATGCACATTCTTGTCAGCATGATTCTATGCTAAGATGTTCACATTGCATTGGTTGCTGATATATATCTGGAAGTGAGTGTTGGTGTGGCTGCGGATTTTTAGCTTGGAATCAAATGTTTGAAAGTCTTTTAAGTGTGTCATCTGGGTAGCTCATCTATACTCAACATTTCTAAGATTAAAAATAAAAGTTAAAACAAATAAAAATAATAGTAAATAATAATGAAACAAACAAATTTTTTTATATAATTATTTTTCAAGTTTTATGTGTCATCACTTATATATATATATATATGAATAAAATCTTTTTGTGTTATTAATACTGAAGCAGTCAATCTTAGCTTAAGATTGTGCTTCATGTTTCTACCTACTAACCCGTGTTCAAACCCCTATTTTCCATCCCACTCCTTTTTTGTCATGTATATATTTTTATGTATATGTTTGAGATGTGTGCCTAAATTATAAAATTTAATGTTTCAATAACATGTTTTAAAATTATTATTAATTCTTTTTATTAATTATTAGTTTTTTATCAAAGTATTATAGATGCGGCTCAAATATATACATAGGAGCAAAACTTACTAATAAAATATTGATGTTTTAAATATTTCTTATATGTCATTTTTAGCTTTTTCTTTTTAAATTGCTTGTTTTTCTATTAAACTATATATTTTTTACAAAATCCAATATGGAAAATGCAAGTGTTGTTAATTGTCTAAAAATAATTAGGGGTTGGAAGCACTATTGTTTAATCTGGGGAAGGTATTTTTTTAATTAAAGTTTTACTTAAAATAAATGGTATTAAGTAGATTAAAGATTTACTTGTGTTAAAAACATGTTGTCACATCTATTTCTAATCTGGAAATAGATTTGAATTTATTTTTGGACGTTATCTTACAATTGCATCTTCAAAAACAACTGATAAAAGAAAAAGTATAAAATGACTGAATTTGGAATCACAGAAAAGATTAACTACTATTGAAAGAGATTAGCCACTATTGAAAGATTAACTACTATTGAAAAGAGATTAGCTACTTTTAGAGAGAGGTATTATAAACATATTTCATTTTGCTTGAAACTTACAAATGATGTAGCAGTAAATCCACCACTCTTCTCGACTCTATGGGTCAGGGTCATCATCTGCCGCTACCATAATATCCTGCTGCCATGAAATGAAGAAAGGTCTAAAAAGAACTTTACAATGCTAATAGAAGTTACCTGCCACCGAAGTACTTGCATTTCAATTGCCGTGCACGTGCCATACTTTAAAATGGACTCTTAAAATTACAAGGTAAATTTCCAAGCTGCCACCTAATAGTCAATTTAGTCTAAATAATCTATCAAGATCTCTTCTCATGTATTCTTTAATTTTGCCTTATATATATATATCTGTGAATGTAATTTTGCTCTCAAATAATTTCTTTAGATCTAATCCTATCTCATATGCTCTAACTTTCTTTGATGCGGTCATTTATTTATTATTTGATTTTATAATATTAATAATTTTATATATATATGCTTTTCTAATTAATATGCCAATCTTAAACAATCTGACGAGTTGAATTTCTAAAATCTTTTTCTGTCATTTTTCTTCTTCTAAACCTTCATACAAAGGCTATTAACATCCCCTTAAAATATACATATATAATGCATTGTAAATTAATACGTTCACCAGATTGTCTTATGAATCAACATTTTAGGTTCGTTTTTAATATAAAAATTGATTTGTTTAACTCTGAAAATCCAGAACTTAAGCTAATTAACGCTTTGAAATCTTATAAAATATTATTTATTTAATTCTAAAAAAAAAAAAGGTGACTTAATTGTTTTATATATATATAACTGCTAGTTATTATTTTTTTTATACTCTTAAAATATATGCTATGTATTTCAGTTATTATAAAATCAACGAAGATGGGATTGTTTTATTTTAAATAGCAGAAAAGGGATGGGGGTGAATCTTAATGTTTCTGTTACTAAATCAAATCTTAACTTATAGTTTATTAATTTGAAATCTAAATCTTAATGTTTCTTTTACTATATAAAATCTTCAAGTATATTTTAAGTAAATGAAATGTAAATTTCTATATATATATATTATAATTGCATGGCATATTATAGTATTCAAACAAGGGTTGTTTATTTTAAAGCTGTAAAATTTATTCAATGTTGTTAGTGACATTCATTCGTACTGCGTTTCTGTCATTTAGCCTATCTTTGTTCTATATATACATGCTTCTTAATCTGGGGGTTACGACGAGTTCGAACCCATAGATTTCTTCTCAAGTCTTCATATAAAAATGCCTTTGGTGGTGATTCCATAAGTTTGGCACATGCTATGCATATTCTTTCTTCATATAAAAGGCCACTGGCTGTGACCCCTAAGTCTGGCACACACTATGTCCATCCATTTCTTTGTATAAAAAGGCCTCTGATGGTGACCCATAAGTTTGGCACACGCTATGCCCATCCATTTCATTTTTCATCCAGAAGCATGACCTTTCCTCTTAGTTATTTTTAGGCTATTATGTCAGCATCACAAACTTCTTTGTATTTATTATTTCTTTTGCTTCATGACCCAGTTTTAATGCTCTAATATTAAAATTAAGCATTGCTTAAAATATTTATAAATTCCAATTACTTCTATTTTATTAATTAAGTTTATTTCAATCATATACAATCTCACCATCGTAATTTATATATCTATTTAAGAGTATCTATATGCCTTGGGGAAAATAAAGCGTTCGTCTTACTATTGTTTAAATGATTTTCAGTAAATATTTTGTCATAGTTTCAAATATAATCTTTTAACTGTCTTTTGTTTATTTTCATGATCTTAATGGTGTGAAAATAGTTTATATCATATGTTTAATGATTTTCAGAATGCTCCCCTAAATCATATGTTAGTCACCACGTTTCAGAACCATAACCCAAAGCGTTAATAGCAATTTTATGTAACTTCTTTCTAATAACTGATTGGCATCTTAATATTAGACCCACCAAAGATGTGTGTTTATTTATAATATATTTTATTTAGCTAATAAAGAGGATATGAGAAATAATAGCGTGAATGACACTATGTAATTATCTACCACTTGCTCATTCACGCACATACTAATGTATTTTATTTATAAATGTATATAAATAATTTTTCATTATATTAAACTATATTTTATTGTCGAACTTATTTGAGTAATTCGAATTCCTTTTCCTCCACTTCCACATATTACAGCAATGCTTATGTATATTTTAATATAGTCATAGTTAATAGATGTCTCATTGTGTTGCTCAGCTTTGCTAGTCAGCCGGATTAAGATTAATTCTCATGTGCCATCACTATTATGTTATTCATTAGGTGTTAGATCTGGGGCTTAGAGAGTGGGTTCGAATTCAGGCTGGTCCCTGACCTAAATCTTGGGCTTGACTGGGTTTGAAGTACATTTTGTGAGTTCCAGCTCATGTTAGATGGATAAACAGGTTTTGACTGGCACAATACTGACAGTGATTGCTTTTATTATTATTTATTAAAAGAAATATAGTTAATAAATGTTTTAAACCTCTGCTCTTCTGAGCTAGTGACTGGGGCTAACGGTCTAAATAATAAATAAAAGTTGGATCTTTAACAGCACGTATCTGCCTACTCTATAAATTTTTCAGGTTCAAATGGACTGGTGGTGCCTTGTAGTGCAGATATGGTAAGACTGGTAATTTCACTTCAATTCTCGACTGTTATAATAATGAATGAATGAATGAATGAACTTTGATTCATTCTATTTTTATATATACACACATCTCATACATATGCATTTATGTATTATTAAAAATAAATTGAAGTTTTTTATAAGTTCATGACAATTTAAACATGTTAATTATTAAATAATTATATAGCATATCTGAGTGCTTATATAAATGTGAATTTTATGTATATTTTTAAAATTGAATTAATTGTGTTTCAAGAAAATATAATATGGTTCAGTAGGTTTATTTTTTTATAAGCACCAATGTGCGCACACCTTTCTATGTGCACACACATGTTAAATCAGTCTCATTGATTACGTATTATAAAAATAAATTTTATTTATAGGTTTATGACAATTTGAATTAGCTCATAAATTATTGTACCACACATCTGTCTGCATATTTGTAAATCATGATGTGATAGTTTATTTTTTTGTATATTGATCAAAGTCAAAAGGCTTAATTTATAAATATGGCCATATTTTGCAGACTATAATTTTATTTTTTATTATTATTAATAAATTAATATTTTATTGTTAAAGTTATTTTAGTGAATTTTCTCAATCATAGAACAGATTAAAAATATTCTGTTTGTATTATATCTCATGTTCACAGTAACAGTTAGAGAGTTTTTGTTTACTGAGCTGGATTCATACATAATGATCTGTTATATAAAACAGGTTTATATTTAGTGTTTATGAACATTCAGTTGATGATGATCTTGGTTGACTCAAAGGGTATATCCTTTAATGTTCATGCACTACCCATCATTTTAATTATTTATTTGTAAATTAAGTTTATAATTGGCCAGTAAATTAATGGTTCTAAGTGGCCAGAGTATTAACGATGATCAGCATGTTTTAATATTCCAGCATTAGTTTTTTTAATTGTTATATTCTTATGGATTAGCACTTAAGTTTGTGCTTTCAAATTATTGTTTATATAATCTGCCCCAAGCTGGCAAGAAGAAAATACTTAGCCTGGTTTATAGTAAACCTATTCATATCCAGTTACAAGATTGACTATTGATTTATTTTTATTGTTGACCATTCATGATGATGAATGAATTATTGCTTTTGTATAATGCTAAAAACTTATAGTCACAAACTTGTACTTAATTTATTTCATGATTTCTGATGCTTTTCATTTTCCTTACATTAATTACAACTTTAAATTAAATTTTGTATTGGCTTGGGGTTGATTATGATGAGTGCTATCACCCCAGGTTCACCTTATAGAGTCCATGCCATTATAATATATATAAAAATGGGTTGATAAATTTCCATACACTATATTAAACAATACATGTCACATCAAATAATCTATATTGTAAATAAAAAATAAATTTATTTTGGTCAGCTTTTTTGATGTTATATGAATATTAAATTTGATAATGATATTTATGAAAGCAAACATCAAATCATTGAAATTGTTTACCCAGCCTTTTTAGAATTCATAATTTAACAAAACAGCATTGTAAATTTTTCATTTGCAACACAGATACCATGACACCAGAGAGGATTGATTTATATAGTTAATACTAAATAAATTGATATAGATATTGAACTGGGTCCATTTAAATAGAAACTGCTTCATTGGGTTTTGACATTTTTAACACAATTTTAAATTTTATATTTTCAACATTATGTGAATGAACCAGCCCTTCAAGCAGAGCCATCAATAGCAGAGTTATCAATGATACCCACAGTCAGATCAAGCTATGCAAAGCGTAACACAATCACATTTTCAGATCATCACCTATCTCAACTGGTAGATTCAAACCCCTACCATCAAAGCATTTTATTTGTTTAGAGGTAAACCTCAGGCGTAAGCTAATTACACCAATTATTTAACATACCTGGATGATAGGCCCATAATCCAGTGCTTGAAATATCTCATGACTACCTCATACTCTGTCTCAGGGTCCATCATATTTATTTAACACATAAAGTGACTTATACAATAATTGACTAGTCACACAGTGACAAAAGAGAAAGAGAATATAGATAAAATAACAGTTAAGGCAAACATTAATATTTAATTAAACACACACATATCTAATATAACACAGTAATATTGAAATTTACATATAAAATAATATAAGTAATTACTCATGATAAGTTATGATAATCCTTCATTAATTAAAGTTCATTCATTTAAATATAAAGTGTCTATAGACAGTGATAAAGTATCTTTACCTAGGTTTTCATTTGTGGGTATTTTCCAACCAGTTGGCTTTCTGGTTCTCCGTTGATGGTTTCAGGACTTGTTTCCATTCTGTGATTCAACATTGGGAGAGAATAGTGATAGCATTTATTTTATGATTATGGCATCAGTTTCCAGCATTTGTTCCAGATTGAATAGTTGAATTGCAGAAGTTTTGGGCATGAAGCCCTATCAGACACATCCATAGATTATGCAGCTTCTCCATTAAGGTTGACTGGCAGCAGTAATTGATTGGCTTACTACTGTGTTTTGAATATCTGGATCTCTGGTTGTTTGGATTCTGCATTCTGTCCAAACTGATGAATGATCTAGAAAATTGCAGCACTGACTATATATCGCAAGGTAGACCATATTACAAACCAGATTATAGAGCAATAAAGAGAGCAGCTTTATATACTTTTTTCTCTCCTAATGTTTCAATTTCTTATCATTATTTGTTAATTTATATCTTAACTTGAGATGTCTTTTAATTAATTTTCCATTTCTGATTATCTTAATCATTTGCTCAGATTCATCTAAACATTCTCGATAAGATAGTTTACAGTTTTTTTTAATTAATACAACTATTGATTTTGATTCTATTATTAATCAAAATCTCATAAACTAATTACATAATGAAAGTTTTACATTTTATTTTTACAGACTAATTTTCAGTCTGATTTTATATATTTATTTAGTTTTTACCTTATAAAAACTGTTTTCTTTAAAAAGAAAGAGAGAGAAAAGTTTTAACTTTTCTTTAATTCCATTATACATCTCCCACCTCTTATTAAGAAGTTTTCTTCTATGAGAAAATTATGATACAGTAATTTTATGTTTTAAATTTTTGTTTTAAAAAAAAAATCTTTAAGCCACTTGTAATTTATTTTTATCTTAATTTTTTAATAAAAATTACAGACATGTACCACTGTTCAATAGCAGTACAATATATATTTATCTCCAAATGTTTCTCAACAAGGATTGATGAAAATGTTTTTTACCTGGCTACTTAACTGCCAGTGGTGAAAATTTTAAAGTTTCTGCCTCAATTTTGTTTTTAACTAAAAGTGTAGATATTTGTTTATCAATAAACAGCTTGCTGACTATGGAGTGGTTAAAAATAAAAATTCCATGCAAATTTAAACTGATGTCATATTACAGAAGATGGATATATTAGCCATTACATCATAAAAACTTTCAAAACAGAATATGTTTATATACAATAATTTTATAACAGTTTCTATATAATCCAATTTTTATGGGCATGTTTACTTTTTTAAGTATAAACTTTTTGCCTATAGAAATGTTGATAAACATATATTTTTAAAAAGTCTAAAATGTTGTACTTTTAAATTGGATATTTTCTTATATTGAATGTTAAATTTATAAAATATATAAGTATAAAACTCAAAGCTTTATAGTCAGCTAATAAGGTACAGATGACTGCAAGAAGGTTGCATTCGATCCAGAGATCTAAGTGCAGTGCTCTCAAATCCAAGGCTCATCACTTATAAAAGTCACAAGCTAGAAACTAGTCTGGGGATATAGGAGGAGTAGGCACTAGATAGGGATTTATGCACAAACCTTCCTGCATTTATTGATAACTCTGGCTTACACTGAGCTGTGCTATAGTATGGAGAATTTTGCCTATGTGTATATATAAGTATAATCATGTTTCTGTATGAGAAATATTTCAAACTATTTTCAATGCACATAAGCAATCCATTTTATGACAACTTAATTAAAAGGTCATTACTCCATTTGAGGTTCATGATTGCCATTAGATAATAATAAAAAAAGAATTAAGAGATGCATCCTATCTTTAAATTGTTTATGCTGTTTACATGCTAGGAATGGTTTATGTAACTCTAAATTTACTTATAACCAATTTATGTATATAGATATTAAATTGGTACTATTATGCAATTACAATAAAATAGTTGCTAAAATTTGCAACATACTTGAAATGTATTAAATTAATGCTAACATTTTCTGGAGGAAGTAAAATGGAAATCCATTTTGAAAATATAATTTTATTAATGTTGAAACTATTAAATTTCATAATCATAGTAGTTGATTATAGTATTCACAGCAGTAGATTAACCTTTAAGCAGAGCCAGCAATACTAGTAGGCCAACTAGGGATGAGTCTAAAATAGAGTTCACCATAAATGATGCATCATTAATTTTAAGGAGCATACTTTTATATATGTTATTTTTGTAAAAGTTGGTCAGTTTTGTATATTTATTTTTTTGTATAAACGGCTGATCTTAAACCGTGAATTTGGGAGGGTTTTTTTAGGGTAGAGGTGCAATTAGCTGGCTTGGGTGAGTGCATTGAATTTGGGAATTTTTAGGGAAGGGGTGCAACTAGCTGACCTTGAGTGAACTGCAAAATAATTTAGCATCTAACCCACTGCTATAACCAAGCAAGCAATATAGTTGATCATCAGTGATAGAACTGCAGTTTTTCTCGGTTTGCGACTTGTAGAGATATATCAAAAATTAATGATCTTTTAGCCTTTAAATCTATATCATTAATTAAATAGGAAAGGCTGTTACACCATTATTAATAATTTTGTTTTAGTCAACTAAAATTTTAATTCATTAATACAAGTAAAAACATTAAAAGAAGAAGAAATGTTCTTTTCTCAATAATATATAAGCCATTGGGACAAATGTCAGAAAATTTCAAATAAAATTGAAAGTCTTTTATATATATGTATTCAGTTAAAGCATTTCGAAGGAATGGAAGTATTTTTTTTTTTGTAATGTAAGCTTGAGTGATTCCATTTATTATTCTGCCTCAATAGATTTCTGAAGGTTGACACCACATCATCCTTTGTCTTATATGACCTAGAAAGAATACTGAAAGGCAAAAATATATATTAAATTATATAACAAATCAAATTATCTTATTGATTTACAATCCTCATGATTAAAAGATCCAAGGGATTATGCAGCATGATTATTATTTTTTGACCTAGTGAATTGGAAATCAGTATTAAAATAAAATAAAATCATAGTGCCAGACAAATAAAAAAAATCTAAATTATCCTTCTAAAATATGACTAATTGCTTTTTGAACTTTGTATATATAAGCATGATTCCATTTAAAAAAAAAAGTCGGTATTTATTAATTCTAATAAAAAGGTGATAAATTGAGAAGTTGCTTTTGCGATTTTGTTTTTTAATAAGATAAATATTATAAATAAACTCTAATTTATTTTTAAAGATTTTATTAGCAATAATTACTGCCGTATATTAAGTCTAAAAGCTGGCTTTAATAAGTAAATTTATTTGTATAAATCTATAGGGATTTTACGCTTTTGCTTTGTTATTAGACATTTATTTACATTAAACACATATAATTAGAGAGGATTTGAACCCAAACCTTCAAGCTCCGTCAAGCGTTGTTAGCCGAGAGCTCATCGCAGCCGCTTTGCAAGCAAGTAGTTGGTTGCAGGCAGTTGTGGGTTCGCCTCCCGGCCGATACTATGACATATGGAAAAAAAACCTTCAAGCTCTTTTTAATCATCTACTCTATCTTCTATAATCGATACTCATGACCATATGCATGTGAAAAAGATAAAGGATCTTTAATCTTCATATTTTGTATTGAACCATTCCTCATCAGTTGATCCGGATCATCATCTCTCACACCCATATATAATCAGTGCTCAGTTTATATTAAGATAGTAAATCTTCAAATATTAATGGACAGTCTTCAATCTTCTTCACTCTACAACTCTTCAGCCATTCATAACATTAAAAATCTAATGATGGCATGTTCAAAACCCTATTTTCCAATTTTGCTGTCATACGCATGTTGACTGTAAGTCATTCTGACTCTCATATGCAGGTCCATTCAACAAACCATCATTAGATTTTCAATGACATGGATGGCTGCAGAGTTGGAGAGTAAAGAAGATTGAAGTCTATCCATTAAAGTTTTAAGATTTGATATCTTAATGTAAACTGAGCACTGATTACATATGTGTGGGAGATGATGAGCAGATCAACTAATGAATGCTGATTCAGCACAAAATATGAATATTGGTCATATAGGATAGAGTGGATGACTAAAGATAGTTTTGAAGTCTGGGCTCAAATCTCCTCTAATTACATATAGCTTTATAATATATATAATATACTTGTATTTAAATATTATACACATATGTAAAATTGGGCTTATATTGTTTATTTATAAATGGTGTATAGCCTTGGTAATTCTATAACAATAATAATAAAAAATTAACATTGTATCTCATTCACATACTGTCTTTTCTCTTCACTACTATGCCAAATTTATAAAAACTCTGTAAAAAAAAAGTCTGTTTACCATGTGTGAAGTGGTGTAAAAGTCATCATTTTTTGCTTGTGTGAAAATGATGATAGCAACTAGAGTTGTTTTTAAGATTTTAATTTTAGTTTGTAATATAATCAAATAATATATTGAAATTAATAATAAAAACAAGTAGTCAAGTGTTGTTAGCTGAGACGTCAGCACAGCTGCCTTGCAAGCAAGCAGTTGGTTGCAGACGGTTGTTGCAGGTTCACCTCCCGCCAATGCTATGACATAAGGAAAAAAAAACCAAGTACTGTATTGTATAATTATTAAACAACAAAAAATTCTAAGAAAATAAACTTTTTCTTACTAAAAAGGCAAATGACTAATTTTCACTTTTGTTTTTTATTGAAAATGATTTCATACTTTTATGCATTAATAGAAAATGAAATTAAAAAAGAAAGTTTCTTTCTGAAATAAATCAGTTTTTAGAAATCTAATTGTCAGTAAAAATATTTCTAAATGTATTTATGTTCTGTATATATCATTTTAAATTATCAGTTACCTTTACATATATATATAGATCATACTATTTTATTACATCAATGACTAATAATTTCTCTTAATCTTTTTATTTCAATGTACGATCCATGTCAATGTTATGGGTAGATTAACTTTGGCACTTATTACATCAATGACTAATAATTTCTCTTAATCTTTTTACTTCAATGTATGATCCATGTCAATGTTATGGGTAGATTAACTTTGGCACTTGTAAAGCAAAATATAACAATTTACTATTGATAAATAATGAACAAATATTAAAGATGTATAAAAGAAAAAGTTGGTATTTCTGTGACATCAGAATTTGGAGAGCAGTGGATTATCCTTGGGTGATTTTCATGTACGTTGTGAAAATTCTGACAGTTACAATATAAAAAAGCAATTTAAAAAAATGGTTTTACTTGATTAGCACAATACACATTTAAAAATTAGTTATAGGGAAAAAATATATAGCTTATAAAATATTCAATTATGAGCTTTTGATTCTTTTATCTTTAACATTTCCAGATGAGTACCATTTAAATCTTTCATTTCCTCAATTAATCAATCCTCTATTGGTTTTTTCATTCATTTCCCCCCTTTCATTTGATGGCATTTTATTAAACTGCTCCAATCCTTATCTACTTCTGTAATACTAAGTTTTTTTAAGAATCTTTTTATAGTTCCCTCAAATCTCAGCTCCAGGCCTATTTTAATCTCTGTATATTCTTGCTTTTTTTCTCTTCTTATCTTATTGCTATTTCTTTTGATCTCTTGTTTCCATATGCTATATAACTTTATTTTTTATATTCATTATTCTGACTTTTATCTCATCATGAAATCCTTCATCCCTAATCCCTACAGCTTCATTGAGCACTTTTAATTTATTCTGCAATACCTTTTTTATCTATATTATTTCTTCTACTCTGTCTCTTTAGCACTCTTCTATAGGTTCTTTTACATTTTTTTCTCCATACTGTCTTTTATAACAAGGTCACTCTTGGAGACTTCTTTCCTATTGTTCCTATAATCTTCTTTACTCTCAGTAATATTTTCTTTTACTGTCTCTACTTTTTTTATTATTTCAGTACATTCTAATCATACCTTTACTCTAATTTTACTAATATTTTCCTCTACCACCTTTATCTCTTGCTCTGCTGCTTTAATATTTTTATCCCTTTCTTTGCTACTTTTATTACATTTTGCATCTGCTCTATCCCTCATCTCTTGCTTAATTTTTTCCATTTTGATTTATTTTTTTCACATTTTCTTTAGTTTTTGTTGCTTTTCTTTTATCATTTCTGTCATTTAAAGTTGTCTTTCTTTCATTTCTAGTTTTTTTTTGTTTCTTTACTTTCTTACCTTATCTTCTCCATTAGATCTTATTGGTTTTCTTTCATTTCTAATATTGCACTCATCAATATTTGCACTTCTGTAGGTTTTTCAATCTCCACACTGGAATGCAAATGAACACATAAAATTATAAACTTTTCTACTTTCTAAATTTAGCTCAAACTTCTTGTCTATAAAACTTTACTAACTTTTAATTCTTTATTTTTATTAAATCTCTACTCTACTATGTCTTACTTTAGCTGGACACGTCAATTTCCCATCAAATTTCTTTCTTTGCCAATAATTTTATATCCCAAATTTAAACTGTCTAATGTTCACTTTTACAAATATATATATAATACTGGATATGTTTTTTTCTCACAACTGATACCAACTTATAACATGAAAATTGTTTTCATTATGTCTCATGTATGTTTATATACATTATTCTCATTATTCGCAATAATTTGTCACAGATAAACTTTTTTCAAAATATATTTTTGCAATCAATATTTTACTATTATTAATTTAAAACAAATGTCTTCAAAAAATTACCCTCCCCCCATCTTTATCTGTCAAATGTATATTTTAAAAAAAATCTCTTCTATTTAAGCTTTTTTTTTTTTCCATCATTAAAATCTATATGAATCTCGGATTCATGGATAATTCATTGTGTTTCACATTTCAGACCCTATATATAAAAATATTTATCTCAGGGGCATATGGTTAAAGTATAGGCCCCAGATTGGGTGCAGATTATATTAAAAATATATTTACTGTAACTGTCAGAATTGCACAGCCCATATAAAACCATCTTATATGTGCATTACACATTGTGACATCACAGAATACCAATTTTTTATTTTATAGCTCAGTAAGGTCAGAGAGAAAACATGACACTCAAATGTATTCTTATAGTTATTCACTGCAAATAAAGTTTGCAAACTGCCAAAACTAATGAGACAATATTATTTATTTATTAATATACAACACAAAATATACACTGGGATGACTTCAGTTAATTAATTTCTGTCTTAATTCATGGCGAATAAACTTTTCTAATATTATTGTTATTTTAATTTAACTTATGCACAAATATAGTATATGGTGGTATAAAGGGTTAAAACAAATGATTGATATTCATTAATTTAGAATATTATGCACATTAGTTATGTGAATGGATTCTAATCTATTGCACAGACATGTAACTGCTTTCAACTCTCATACATGATGAACATATGCTAACTGATTTTGTTTAGTAATGATAATGCAAGCTTATAAACTAAGAATTATCTTACTAATTGATTGCTGCAACAAATTCCAAGCTATGATATTAGTACATAATAAATAAAATAAATGTAAAATATAGAAAATTTTATCTGAAATACAATAGGATCTATATAATGGCAAATAAATATGATAATTGTAGGCCTATAGTAGGAATTAACTGTCTATCATATGTATAGCATATAGTAACTAGAAGTTGCATAAGTATTATTATGACATATATGAAGTAAAATAGATAGCATGTGATAGGAATTGATTATCTATCACACATCACTCTTTAAATAAGATGATTCTAAGAAATCAGCAGTCACAAATGATGTTGCAATTATCTAATACTAATGTGTTACATGCAAATGAGAATCACCTGTGACTAGCATAATGTGCATACTAGATACTAGCCATCCATTTTTATCAAGAACATTATCGCAAAAACACAAGAATAGGCATCTCAAAATGATGTCTATTCAATATAACCACAATTAGCTTGTCTATACAGCAGGATTGCCTCCATACATAATTTTAAAATTTTACTGATTTATCATACTATTATTAACTACATAAAATGGAAATAACTGATTAACATACCAACATTTTGTAGCATCCAAAGAGATCATGATTATAAGCTAATTGTCCTTATATAATAATTTTATATACTTCATCATTGATTAGATTGTGTCATGAAAATAGAACTACAATCTCTTGCCAAACCTGCTCATAAACAGATTAATTATATATCTATTTATTAACATATTTCATTAAATTGGATGCAGTAATTAATTAATTAAATATGAGTTTAAAGTTTATACTTATTTATTGGGCTGTCATAGTTCACATTCAGTCCCTTGGCAGAGTTGATTCTTTATTATAACTATATTGGAAGGTTTTAAGTCACAGTTCAGGTTTGAATAGAGGGATTTGGAAGTGATTCTCTTGGTTTAATAGCGTTTATTGGTCCAATATCCTGTTTGCAAGGTCTTATTTTTAAGTGGGAGGGGGGATTACACCCTTTTTTAAATTAAATTATTTTAATTATTTATTTAATTATTTAAAGAAAGGGGGAGGTTTTTGGAAATTAGAGTTGGTATTTAAATTTGTATAGAAAGTTTCTTGGATGATTTTAAGATATATTGTAATTAAACAATGTAAATAAATAAAAAAAAAGAGTAATAAAATATAGCAGTGGGAGAAAGCTGTAAGTAAAATATATTTCTATATGTTTAATATGTTTGTTATTATGTTAATGTAAGAGAAAGTTTTTATGTAATTGAAGTTTATTTGTTGATATGTATTTAATATTGTTGCAGATCCTTGAAAATGACTGTATGAGATAAAACAGTTGAAACGTTGGAGTTTTGTATATTAATGTATATATATGTTCAGTATTGAGATAAAAAATAAAGTTTTTGAAAAGAAAAAAGAAGGATTTTTTATTTGTTGATATTATTCATTTTCTTAACCTTAATCTAGTTATCTGTTTACAAGCATTTTAATTATTTTTTTATAGAGTGTCATTCCTACCTTTTTTATTGTTAAAAGAAAAACACCTTTTTTTTATGTGTCATAGCATCAGCCGGGAAGCGACCCGCTACCCCGGGACAACTGATTGTAAAGCAGCTGTCGCTGACCGCTTGACACCTTTTTTTACTTTTAATTAAACTACTTTTAGCTAAATTTACAGTCAATTATCTTTTTAAATTTTGGAAAATATTTTGCATTTAACACAAAATAACTTTATAATTAATTATATCATGTACTTGTTTATCTTTGCATTTACAATAGATATTTAGCTTTTATTTATAAAAGTTTATCAAAATAATTCAGTTCATAATTTTTATCACTTAAACATGAAATGTATATATATATGTGTGCATATATATAGCTTCAATATAAACAAACCAAATAATATAAAATTTAATCAAAAAGATGATCTGTTAATGTAAATACTTGTGATATTTAATACAATAGTCTTCAGGCTTAGAGTTGTGATGCGTGAATAAAAATAACAGTTTATTGTTTCTTTGAAAAGCTATTAAAATGAGTAGCAAACAATTTTATCTTTAAAATATTAGATTATAAATTGTTTAAATGCATAAACAAAATTGGTGTAAATATATAAACTACGGAAGCGCTTCATAGTATAATAATATTAATATGTCTATCATGCCTATGATATGAGTTTGAATCTAGATTGAATAAACTTTAAATAGTTTCCAACAGATTTGGGAATATTTTTAGATAGACGGACCATAGCCTACATAACTAATCCTCCAATATAGGTTGGTAAATAGGTGTGTATACTCTTAGCTATAGAGTAAACCACTTATTCTAAACTCCAAAAATTAAAAAAAGCCCAATGAGCGTCGGTGTGCTAGCGGTTAGCATAGCTGCCTTCCAAGCAGCAGGCCCGGGTTCACATTTGACATATGAAAAAAAAAGCTTTCTCATTTAGTATTGCTCTATGAGAAGTTATGGTTGGCAAAAAAAAACTTTTTATTTGGTTAGTAAGAGTAACGATTTTTATTGCTATTATTTACACAAACACAATAATGTTTAATTACATATATGAGTGTATTGAGTGTTTTAGATCACCAAATTTTGTTAGCAGAACCAAATATCTTTTCTTATATAAGTCTCTGGCATGACTGTTATTTTATTTCATAAGTTAAATAATTAAATGACTCTATTAATCAGGAGTTCATAAACAAATCCGAGGATCAGAAGTGTCAGAGCTGATAAACAATTTATAGTTTGTGTCCAGAATCTTCACCATACAGTTTTTTTATTTCACAAATTCATCAAATAAGTTTTTAGGCAGTATTTACTTTTTAGGTAAGTAAAAATAAAAACAAATTAACAAATGAATAGTTAGTTCAATAGGTTTGGAAAAAATAATCACCTCATCCTAACTTGGATGCAACATTATGTAAGTTAAAATATTTTATTCTTAAACAAAGTAAAAAGGTGTAGATCCATGATATAGTCATATTTTAAAAAATATTTATAAAAATGCAACAGCAACAATTAGATTACATAATGATAGTAGGAAAATCAACACTGAAAAGGTTGTAAGACAGGGTGATTCCATATCTCCAAAACTTTTTACAGCAATGCTGCAAAAAGTATTTTGTGGTTTAAAATGGAAAGCTAAAGGAGTGAAAGTAAATGGAGATTATTTAAGTCATTTAGATTTTTCAGATGATGTAGTTGTTTTTGCAAATAATGCTTTAGAGTTACAGGAAATGTTGTAGGAGTTATCAGATGAAAGTAGGACTAAAGATAAATGTTAAAAAGACTAAAGTAATGTTTAATAGATTTTCTCAAAATATAAAAATAAAGATTGATTATGATGAGTTAGAAGAAGTTAACAGTTACAAATACTTTGGTCAGATTATTAATACAGATAGAAATGTAATGGATGAAATTAATCATAGAATTAAACTTGGTTGGAGTGCTTTTGGTAGAAATAATTTTATACTAAAAGGAAATATGCCTATGTGTTTGAAAAGGAAGGTTTTTTAATAAATGTGTCTTTCCAGTTTTTACTTATGGATCTGAGACTTGGACACTTAATAGAAAAGCAATACAGAGATTTCAGACCATTCAAAGAAGTATGGAGAGATGCATGTTGAGAGTAGCAAGAAGAGATCGAAAATGCAATGTATGAGTAAAAGAACAAACAGGTGTTACTGACCTCATTGAAAAAATTAAAACACTGAAGTGAAATTGGGCTGGACATATTGCTAGAAGAGATGATAATAGATGGATAATTGAAATTTTAAACTGAATGCCAGGAGATTGTAAAAGACTCAGAAAGTGACCACATGTGAGATGGATGGATGAAATAAGAAAGTGTGCAGAGGTGTTGTGGAGAAGAGAAGCTAAAGATAGAAAAAGATGGATTGAACTTGGAGAGACCTTCATTTTGTAGTGGATTAATAATGATTGATGATGACTAGCTATAGTCTTTTGATATTTCTTTATAATATGTATATATAGTACCATTAATAAATAATGGGAACTATTATTCCAGTTCTCATATAGAATATAACTTTTATCTCGTGCTTTTAGTTCATGCTTAATATTTAATCTTTTTTTTTCTTAAAAAATGCCTAGGTCCAGACATATACATATTTTATAATTTATTCACTAAAATGTTAAATAATAAGTATTTTCTTTTTATGCAGATTACTAAAAGTTTTGTCAGAGAAACTTGGGCAAATCTAAAATCTAAATTTAATAATGATGACAGATTGTCTGATAACCTATTCTTTTACCTATATTTCTTTATGAGATATCAAAAGGCCAGTTGCCTCAAAAAATATAGAAAACTAATTAAATACACTGAACTAATCTTTAATTTAAAATATAACTTCACCAATCTAAAAATTACTTGAATCAAGATCACCTTGTTGATTCATCAACCATGTTCTCTACAAACAATGAACGAATTATAGTATTACATATTAACTTTTTATAAAACCATATATATTCAATGGTAAAGACAGATAAATTTGATCTTAGCTATTATAAAAATATCAACAGATTCAGCAACATTCATAGTTGTCATTTGTATCTGCTTCAAAAATGGAATTCAACAATGTTTTTTTATGTAATTATATACAAACACAAACCAGAAAACAAAGTTACTGATTACCAAATCTATGAAAACACAAACTATAAATCGCATAATTGAGGAGCATGAAATTTATTGATACATGGGTATATAATAATAACTGCAATAAAAATAACTGGTACCTAAAAATAATTTATCTGTATATCAAGTCAGTATATGAAGAAAAGAAGGAATATAAAAATAGATCAAAATAATCCATTAAGAAGAATTGATTATCTAGCGTTTCGTAAAATACAAAAAAGTTAATAACAATATAAGAATATATAATTGTAAATTAGCAAGGAAAGTTATAGTAAAACAACATGTTGAAATTGATAAAACAAAACTTATTTCTGCAGTGATAAGCAAAGATAGAAATATTGCTAAATGTATCATGAAAGGTGTGGAAGAGTTCCATAAAGAATTATATAGCAATAAAAAAAAAAAACAAGTATTCTTTATAGTTATATATCTTCTGAATTGATTGAAAAAATGAGACATGCAATTAAATTTATGATATAGTGAAGAGCTTCAACTAATGCTTGAATTATAATTCATATCTTTAAAAAATCAGATAAAAAAAATAGTAAAAAATGTTGGCAAAATTTTAACTTAATATCTAAATGATAAAGATGTACCAAATTATTGGAAAATATTGATATATAAAAAAGATAATAAAAATATTAGAAATTATACTTTCAATCAATCTTTTTATCAGTTTTTTACAAAAATTTTAGCAAGATAATTAAAACTCATCTATAACAAACTTTGGAATTTAACCAATCAAAATAACAAGCAGAATTTAAAAGAAGTAGAGTCAGTTTAGTGAAGCACATCAAAGAATTGAGGTAGGTGATACATTGGATTAATAAATATTAGTTGCCATTATGCTTTGGATTTGTAGGTTATAAAAAAGCACTTGATTTTATAAGAATTTCTAGTAATTAAAGTATTGGATCATCAAGATATAGATATAGGATATTATTATGATATGAAAATGCAACAGCAATGATTAAATTACATAGATCTATTAAGATGTTAAAATTGAGAATGATGATATAACATGTTGACTCTATATCTACAACACATTTTAAGCAGTTTTATATAAAGTATTTTGTGGATTAAAATGGGAAACTATGCAATTAAATATAAATGAAGATGATTTAAGTCATCTACATTTTGCAGATAATATGACTGTTGTTGCAAATAATACTTTGGAGGTTTAGGAAATGTTGCAACATCTCTCAGTTGAAAGCAAAAAAATAGTGTTAAAGATAAATACTAAACAGTCCAAAGTAATATTCAATGAAATTTTTCAAAAGAATAAAAAAAAAACCTTAATGATAAATTACTAATCATTTTAATTGCACATTATGTTTAGTAATATACTTCACAGAACAATAATGCCTAGCAATGTATTCGGATGTGATTATTCCATGAAGTCTTTATAACAATGATTTAGATAAAGTTGATATTGGTCATATTAGTAATAATGGATAAAATGAATCATGGAATTAAACTCATAAGCTAATAAACATCACATGTCCACCACTTCTTATGCTTGCTTGTAACTGTTATTAAAACAGGCAAAACTCACTATACATATAGCCACACTGCAGAATAGAGTAATCAATGGATGCCAGTAGGCTTGTGCATAAAATCCCCATCTAGTGCCTACTCATTCAATATCCTCTAGGTGCAGTGCTCTCAGACCCAAAGCTCCTCACTGAAGAAGGCCACAAGCCAAAAACTAGTCTGGGGATATTGGATGGGTAGGCACTAAATGGGGATTTTATGCACAAGCCTTCTGGCATTCATTGATTACTCTAGCTTACAGTGTGGCAATATGTATAGGGAATTAAACTTGCATGGATTGCATTCAGTAGGAATAACTTAATATTAAAAGATAATATACCTAAGTGTTTGAAAAGAAAGATATTTTAAAATGTTTTTCCAGTTTTTACTTAAATGTCTAAGAGTTGGGCACTTAAGAAAAGAACAATACAAAAACTTCAGATCAGTCAGTGAAGTATGGAGAGAAGTATGTTACAAATAATAAGAAATGATCAAAAAAATAAGTGGGTAAAAAAACAAACATGTACTACTGCCATCACTAAAATAATTAAAAAAACTGAAGTGGAGAAGAATTAAACCTATCGTTAAAAGAGATGATAGTAGATGGACAGATAAAATATTAAACAGGATTCCAAGAATATATAAAAGATTTAAAAAAAGACAATGTGAGATGGATGGATAAAAAAGAAAGTTGGCTAGTGTAATGTGGAAAAGGTATGTTAGATATTAGAAAAATTGTATTAAACATGGAAAGACATTCATATGCTACTGGATTAATAATGTCTGAAAATGATGATGAATACATTTTTGATTGAAATCTTTACAAGTTCTTTTAAGGTACTTAATAATAATCTAGTTGCCTAAAAAATCCATGCTTTCAAAAAAAATAAAATCTGATTTCTATTAAATTAAAATTTTTACATTTTTGTTTATATATATATATATATTCTCAGTCGTATATGTTTTTTAAAGTATAAATTAAAAGAATAAAAAGTTTGTTTATGAGTTTGAATATATACACTTCCAAATGTTAAAATTGAAATGTTACATTTTTTTATACATAAAACCACATTTACAAAAATTATACTTCACATGGTTCTTACTGTATTTAGATCATACATGTTTGTATATATATATATATATATATATACATCTACATGTATTTTAATATATATATATATATATATATATATATTAAAATACAATAGAACTCACATAAATTATAGTTATTTTATTTGAAGTACTTTCCACTATACCTCTTGTAGTTTTTATCAACTATATAACATTGAATAAACAAAATGAGACATCCTTTTACAATACCCCTCAAACTTAATTATAAATATGTATTAATTATAATATTCTCATGGATGAATGATGAATTCATAGTATTATTTCCAAGAACTTCTGTATAGTAAAAATCTAATAGGTAAATAGCCGATGTTTCAATACAATAATAAATTCTTTTCTCCAAGCTTTTTCTTTCTCAAATCATAAAAATGTGTGTGATGAGATAAATCTTTTTTTTTCTTTTGTTATTTTCTCCTCATACTCAAATTTTATTGCTTGAGAGTTTAAAAAAAAAAACATTTTGTTCTCCAATAGCTTTTTCAAAATATTGTTAATGTTCTTCAATTCATATTTCTTATTTATTCCCTTGGGCCTTTTAAAATGCTCTATAGCTTATCTTAGCAGTCTCTGATTGTATTGTTGAATTGTTGCCATAATGTGTATTTTATTAATATTGGTGGCTAGTTAATTTTATATGTGAGTAAATGGCTAGTAAATTGAATTTTTCTCTAACTGCCAACATGTGTTTTTTTTTTTACATTTAATCTCTGATTGATCTGTCCACTGTATGAATGTGCACAAACTACACATGAAATTTCATAAAAACCATGACACTCCAAAAGCATTTTATCTTTAGGGTGTGGAAATACTTCAGTAATTTTTTTAAATATATTGTAAACTGTGTGGATATGATTTTTCTTTAAAACCTTACCAATTTCATCAATTATGTTTTTATATATGAGAGAACAGTCTTAATTCATAAATTAAGACAGTTCTGCCATATATAAAATTGATAATGTTTTGAAGACAAATCATATCCACACAGTGTAAACTATATTTAAAAAAATTAAGTATTTCCAGGCCCTAAAGATAAAATTCCTTTCGAGTGTGATGGTAATTATGACATTCCATGTGAAGTTTGTGTACATTCATACATTGGACAGATCAACCAGAGAATAAATATAAAAAATTAAGAACATATTTTGGCAGTTAGAAAAAAATTCAATTTATCAGCCATTTATTCACATATAAAATTAACTAACCATGACATCAATTTTAATAAAGCATACATTTCTGTTAAAAAATGAATAATATGACCAGAGACTGCTATGGAAAGCTATAGAGAATTTTAAAAGACCCAAGAGTATAAATAGGAATTGGGAATTGAAGAAAATTAATAATATTTGAAAACGTTATTAGAGGATAAAATATATTTTTAAAACTTCTCAACCAATAGAATTTGAGCATGAAGAGAAAATAGCAAGAATAAAAATATTATGATTTTAAATCTTGCCACATCCATTCTTGTGATTTGAAAAAGAAGACACTCTGAGGAAAGTACTTGTTATTGTACTGAAATGTTAACTATTTAGCTATTAGATTTTTAGTACATGGAAACTCCTGGAAATAATATATATATAATTATAGTGTAAGGGATCAGCAAAAGTTTCTTCATCATAGTACTATTTTTTTTAATTCTTTCACTTAGGGATAAGATGATAATCATTGAAACATTTGATTTAACTTTATTATGAACTTATTTTATATGTGCTTACAATTATGCTAATAAAATAATATAACAACAATAGTGAAATTATATTGTGGTGAGGTATTTTTAATATTAAAATAAATAAAATTTGGTCTAACCTGTAACATGGCACAGAACAACATAGTTGTGTGTGTGCACATATATATATATATATATAAAGTAATGGAAAAGTAAAAATAAACGCAGACTAAAAGATATTTTGCTACATTCACTGGAAATAATAATAACTGTAAAGTGTTAACTAACTCCTGATTTAAAACAGAACTTTACTATAAATTAAAATATTTAAATAGATCTAAATAAATTAATATTATATTCTGATTTTGAATTTTAAAACAAGCATATTTCTTATAATTGTAAAAATTGCTATTATCCATTTTTGAAATCTTTTAATTAATGCTTATGTACAATTCTTTATTTAAGTAAAAGCATGTAGATGACACTTTAGTATAAATCTAAAAGTAGCCTTTGATTAAAATTTTTAATCAAGATAAGGATTAGACAGAAAAATCTCTGTTTTCAATTAATGTGTTTTTATCACCCCGGATGATTTATAAAAAGGGATGGCTAAAAATGTCAGTTCAGCTTGACTGATAATATTTTTGAGAAGTAATGGCAAATTGGCCAGCTAAAAAGTCTGGTTTTTAGTCTAGCCAAATTTTTTGAGAAGCAGTTGGCAAAGTTTGCTAAATTGGCCACCTGCAAGTTTTTTTTTAATAATATTTTTGTGAGTTAGTTGCAGTTTGTTGGTAACTGTAGCAGAGAGTAGCAGCAATTTATCTGGCCATATTTACCAGATGTAAGTTTGTTGGCTAATAATAGACAGAAAAACAGTTGGCAGTAAAAATAGCTAGCTCCAGAATTGGTTTTCTAGAGTTAAATAATGACCATGAAATAATTGAAGGCAGAACAGTAGATCCAGAATTTGCTACTAGTTCCCTGTTGGAGTTTTGATATACATGAAGTCTGGGTCAACTTCTGAGTTATTAGTCTGCACAAATGAGAACAAAATAGCTCACTTGAAGTAAAAGTGAAATCAACTGTGAAACAACACTTACCTGGATTGTACCTATCTTGATGATGACATGCCAGTTTACCAGCTTCCCTGGAGAGGCCACCAGTAGATGAATTAATTATACATATGCTAATTCAGCTATATACATGGAGGTGCAGATAAATGTATATACTGTGAGTTGTATTTTTTAATATTCCTTAAAAAAGACATTTTAATCTATAACAAAATAAAACAAGTAAATAATTTGCTTGAGTCAAATATTTAAAAGAAAGATAATTTATATAAATTTATATACATTATTGAAGAAGTTGTGTTTAATATTCCTTAAAGATGACATTTAAAAAATCTATATATTTTTAAAAAAAAGCAAGTACAATTTTGAGTAAATGAAATGATTGAATTCATTGACCAAAACAAATCTTTTTAGATTAATTTAAAGATGATTCTAAAAGTGTTATAATTAATTAACATAAACAGTCAATGGCTGATTTTATTTTTAATAAAAAAAAACTTTTATAAACTTTCAAAAAAATAGATAAATAATAATAATAATGCAAGTGATAACTTTTCTTAGATTAAAAATAAAAAAAGTCAAGAATCAATTCATTGTCAATGATATTTTGAAAGGTAAAGGTTTCCAAAAATCTTTTGGACTAGAGAAAAATAATAATAACACAAGTAATTCTTTTGCTTGAATTAAAAATTTGAAAGTGACATATAGAGAATAATATTATTTTAATTCATTTAGAATCTATATAATTAAGAGCAATCTGCAAGAGTGATATCTATTTATAGAGAGAAGAATATCATTTTAAAGTTTATTGAAAAAAAAAAACATTGTAAATGAGTAACACAGATAATTTTGCTAGAATTAAAATAAACTTGCAAAAATATACTTTTTTTTAATGTTTACCTAATTAATCTTGAGGGTGGTCTGTCAAGAAAGGAATTACCATAAACTTTTAAAAAATTGACTTTATTTCTTTTTTAAAAAAAGAAGAAAAAGAAACTGTAATCATTCAAGATAAAATTTAATAACTAACTTTAAATTATATGTATATTTTGTTTATGCACATATATATATGTGTGAAATTTATGTGTTTTTCAAATGGAATTAATTAGGAAAAATATATTATTATATGACAAATTAAAATATGAGATATAAACATCAATGTGCACATACATTTCTACATGCACAAACATATACATTAATTACATGTATAAAAATTAAGTTTATTATTTTGATAAATTCAAATACGATAGATGAATTTTATTTATATATTAAATCAATTGTTATACCACACATATGTGTGCATATGATATCTATATATTTAAGTAAATCTAAATTGAGATATTTATATCAATTAAAATATAACTTTAAAATGTTAATCATGTATTTTTATTTTATGGCAAGTCAAAGGTGTCCAGAAATTATTAGGCACATATCTGTGTGATAAATGTTTTAAATAAACCTATATAAACATATATGTAAATCATAATTAATAAATTACATTTTGTATATTAATCAAAATCAGAAGGTTTTATTTATATATGTATAGCTTTATTCTAAAGACATTGATTTCATTTTTTTATTGTTGTTAATAAACTTGTACTTAATTGTTAAAATTATTTCAGTGATTTTTAAATGGTTTTATATCCTATTAGGTACTGCACCATCATCTTGATCACAATAACAATATTTGAGCTTATATTCTCGGAGCTAGATTTGTGCATAATGGCCTGATATATAAATGGGGATGTATTTAATGCTTAAGGGGCATCCGATATGATTGATATATTCTTGTTGGTTCATAAGATTATATTCTTTAAAGTCTCTGCACTACATTTTTATTTAGTTTAGTTTCTATTAGAAATTAAGTTTATAGTTGGCTAGTGTATTAATGGCACTAAGTGGCCAGGTTATTGATGATGATCAGCATGTTTTAAAATTCCAGCATTATTGTTTTGATTATTATGTATTCTGATGGGTGAACACTTAAGATGGTTCATCCAAATTATGTTTAAATAATTGCCTAAATTGACAAAGGCTAAATAGTTGATCTGGTCTACAGTAGACCCATTTCAAATTCCCCCCACAAGATGTATTGTAGATTTATTTTATTGTTGATCATTCATAATGATGAATGGTTATTTTGAGTATTACTTTTACTTATTGATATAATTATACTTTTAGTTGCACTAAGGAGTTAACTATGTTGATCTCATTACTGATCTTGCAAAGATCTCTTTGGTCTCATGCTCTCTTATAATAATAAAATTGTTTATATATTTTTTTAATATTTGCTCTTTACTTTAATATTATTTGAAATATCTTATTTTATTTATTGACTTGGGGTCGATGATGACTTTCACTTTCCCCAGAAATGATCACTCCATTCAATACCCCCTTGCCATTACAATGGTTTACACACATATTGAAAATCTCAAAAGTTCCTAATAATGTTCTAGTTATTTATCTTTTTGCATAATTTAATTTACAAATAATTATTCTATATACTGAATGAATAGGTTGTATTAAATGTTTTTTTTATTAATTGCCATCATGGGTAAGATTTGAGTAATTTATATCTTATTGATGACAATGTAAGATAAAAGTTACTGCAGTAACTCTAAACCGATAAAGTAATATAAAATATATATAGTTAAAACTCATTCTAATATACTGAATTGTTGTTCCATGACTTCCACTTTGATATTCTTCATTATTTTATGGTCCAAATATCTTTATAATATATTGTTTTATTTATTTCAGCTATAAGTACAGATAGACGAGTAAGCAAAAAAATGTAAAATTAAAAAAAATATTAAAAAAAAAATATATTAGAAATAAGTTGTACAATGACTATAAAACACAATCTATGCATCATAAATAAGCAGAAATATGAACAATCTGGTCTATTAATCTGGTTATTTAACATTTTGTGCTGCTGTTTTTTAAATTCTTCTTCAGCAAATCTTCCTGAAATATTTCAGCACCACATCTATTTTTTCTCCCCAATGTATTATATCCATTACTGAATCTTCTCAATGAAATATTTCACATATTAATCATACCTTTGAGATAATTGTTATAATGTAAATGATATTCTTTTCTCCCATGAAAATCATTTGCAAGTTCATTAATGAACTAATTCATTTAGGAAATATTGTCTTGTTTCATTTATTTCTTATATCCAATCCAATCAAATTATGATTTCACAATAAAAGACCTTTTTTGACATATATGTGTTCAAGTGTATCAGTGTTATGAAATAGAGTGGAAACTGGTGGGTCATGTGAAAGTCTGTGCTGATATACCCTATATATTAAATAATGGATCTTATAAAATTATAAATCAGTCCCTAATTAAAGAGCAGATTGATTGTTTCTATTATCTTATTATTATATTTTTAGAATTTAACAGAACATTCTTAAATTAGATTTTTCTAATGCCTTTACAGTAAATTCATGATAAAGAAATAATGTACTTTTATATCTTGTTAAAAGGAATAGATCATTGTAGTCTATGCTACATCTTACAATGTAAGACTACATTTCTACTTAGTAAACTAACAAAATATTTAAATTGGTTTTTATTCTCAAGCAAATAACTAACTATACAGGGAAAAACTAGTAGAATTTATTTTAACACTGTCTAATGAAATATTTGTTTGTTTTTTAAATATTAATTACTAGACTCAAATGCTTATATTTATACTGAAAACATTATTATATTCTGTAGATTATTTTGAAATGGCAAGGATAGTTCAATTATCAACATATTACAAATAAAGACAAAACTCTTGATTTTGCTTTTAATTGATTAAAATTATAAAATCCACTATCAAACTTTTATTGCATATTGACCACTGTCATAAAAATTGAAAACAAGGTTGGAGTAAGTATATTTCCTTGTTCAACACTAATTTCTCTTTAAAAACCTCAGATTTTTCATTGGTATTAATATTACTTCCTCTCTATCCATGAAAGCTAAATAATAAGAATAATTGTAGCACCACAATCTAAATTCAAATGATAGTAAAGACATGTTCAATTAATTAGGTCAAATGCTAATTAATTCATGAATCTTGGCTAAATTAATAACTGTGATATATAAATTATTTTTTTCTTCCCACACTTTTCTTGAATTTGTTTAAAAAGTTTGACTGTAATGCTTCTTGATTCTCTAAAACCACAAGGGGTATCTGTTAACTGGTCATTTAGGACAGGAAGCAAACTATTCAACAAATATTAGAAAAAAACTTTGCTGAAGTGAATAATATTTCATGAGTAATTATTGAAGTCAAATCAATTTTTTTATTTTAAAAAATTAGAACAATGAGGCATCCCTAAAATCAGGTACTCCTTAAAAAATCCAATATTTTTTTAAATTAACTTATCAGATGACATTTAACATTTCACCAGACATTTGATAAAAACCAGAAATTTTTGCATTTTTTAAAATCATAAAAAGATGTGTTAATTTCACTTAGTTGAATATATTTATCCAAATCTAAATGAATCGATAAAATGTATATGTGATTAAAACTCATGATCTCAACTTTGGTTTATTATTTAAAAACTGATATATTTGAAATATTTTTATCATATAAGAAATCATTACTGAAAGATTTAATAGGGTAATGACCCTCATTGCATCAAAAAAGATCTAGAGTGACCAAAATCAGCAAATAGCATTTTTATTGCATTTATAATCCACAGTCATTTAAAAATTTTGTCAGTCTGCCTTAAAATTTCTATATTATTTACAAAGTTTCTATTTTAAAAAGAAAAAAGCGAAATTAGAAAATGTCAGCTTAAATTTATTTAAAAAAATAATTAAAAGTTAGTTTAATTAAAGATTCAAACTGTAGATAAATTAATAATAGAAAGAGGATTTCTGTCTTAATCCACTAAAATACATTTTGGATAAAGCTTTTAATCAGTAAGTTGGTTAAAAAATATCCCCCTCTCTATACAAAAAAATTAATTATAAACAGTAATTAAATTAAAAAATATGATAGTGACTCCAGAAGCCAAAAAACACAATGTTAAGTGGGCTAATATAAAAAAGAGAATAGAATTTTCTGGTGACTTCAATTCTGAGAGCTGACTACACAGAAGAGAGGAATACTCAACCTGGGTTTTGTCTAACCTCAACAGTCAACAGACTTTTTGCAAGTTATATTTCATCTTTATTAAAATTTTATCTGCCATAGGTTTTGATATTCTATGTATATATTTGTATTATATAAAAATATATTTTATATGAGTATTTGCAAATAAGTATGCTAATAAATAAAATAGTAAAACATTTTATTTTGAGTTGCTTACTTAATTAATTCAGGTTAACTAGTGAGAGTAAAGATTGACAAAAATTAGATCTATAACCTTTTATATGGAATTAAATTTCTATGCAGAAACAACTGATTCTAATTTGTTGAATACTTTATCTCTTAAGAGCGCTAAGAGACATTGTACATTTTATTTTCTTAATTAAATTTATGAATAATAAGATGATAATTTTTAGAAAAGCAATCATAATTTTTTTTTGTATATCTATAGTGCACTTATTAAAAAAAATCATGCATCAATAATGTGATGATCTTAAAAATAGTATTTACCAATTTTAATATTCAATAAATATTGAAAATTATCACAAGTAATAGATGATGCAAAAAACTTGACAGTTATTTTATAGTTATCTCCTTGCAAATATATTGGAATAAGATTTACTTTTAATACAATCATTATTTTAACCTTGAAGTATATTAATTAATGATCTAATCAGCAATCTGCATTTGTAAGTGCTAACTCTCACACTCTGATTTCTAATTATAGTATAATTACTAAGTGTCATTGTTTTGATATAATTGAATTTACATTTGTTTATTGTGTCTTTTTCTGCCTAAAGTGGTTGTGATAATCAATCCATGTGCTATGTAAAAATTCAGCTGGACACTTCAGTTCAATCACAAATAGTTTTTGGCTGTAGTTATTTATGGAATCATATGCATTAGTAAAATGAGCATACAAACCATGTATTAACATTATTAGCCTTTTATGAATATATTGAGGAATTCCAAGATTAAAAATTAATATAAAATTGAAAATTACAACAAATTCAACATCTGCAATTTCTTTACATCTAGTAAATCTAAACTTTCCAAAAAACTGATAATCATTTACCTATTCTTTTAAATTCCCCCTTTCTTAAAATCTATGTATCTGTATTTAAAAAATAAATTAATAATACTTATCTTTAGTATGACAATTGTCTCTTGCTTTATCACTATTAATAAATAACATGATTATTTTTATGTTGTAATGAGTAATCCATCCTGCACAACAACATAGTTAGACTGTGAGACAGGCAATGTTTAAACAACCTTTTCTATATCATTATCACTTTATGGTACAATCCTTAAATAGTACTGTTAAAGATGCAATCTTTGCCAATTGAAACTGCCATTTCAAATCCAGTTAAACTGATTCCTTAGTGATTGGATTGCCTCAAAAACAATCACAACTAAAGATCATCAGCTTACTAAACCTCTTTCTCTTATTGCTTCTTTTATTCTCAAGGCCTTGAACTATAAATACAATAGAAAAGGGAAATCAAAAATATAAAGGCTAAGCTAATAGTTAAAGGATGGCAATGTGTTTGACAGGGTCATTATTCAACACTATACTAATTTAAATGGCTGAATAAAGTTAGAAAAAGCAAAATACAGGATAAGAATTTATTCCACTTAGTCTATTCCAGAAGTATCTATTGCAAGCATGCATAATCAATGAACACTGATTTAAAATATTAATATTAAATTGATCTGATTAAAATTAAGTTTCGCGAAAAAATTCAAACATGTAAGTATATATATATTTAAACCATTCGATAAAACTGTTTGATTTAGAGCAATAGTGTGAGTCATTTATGCTAATTTCTAGAAGAGTATGCTTAAAAAAATATGGATTGGAGAAACTGGATTAAATTTATAAAGATGTAAATCATACAGAGGAACGATAATGGTGATGATTTCAGATTTTTTATTAGAAGTTGGGCAAAAATAACTACAAATAAAGATTTATTTTTGATATCTAGTTTTCAGTTTTATTGTTTGTTTGTTTTTTTTAAAAAAAAAAACTCTTATTCCATTGGTTTCGATCTATTTTTGGAAATGCTCCAAGGCTAGTGATATCTAATGCCGAGTTAAAATTTCAAACTGATCAAAAATACTTAAAAATATTTGTAATAACAATATTGATTTTATCTTTTAAAATATTGATTATTTTATTAGCATGATTTAAAATTTGACATCGTAAATAGTTTTTTTTTTCTACATATACCCTCATTAGTCAATTTTTATGTGCAGTATTCTTTTATGGTGATAATAAAAACAATATTGTATATATAGTTAATAAAATGCAGTTATATAATTTTCTGTTGTAAAGAAAAGAGTGAAAGAATATCTCATTATATAGAAGATGTGAGTCACCAAAGAAAATCAACAATGCTTTCCATCAGCATTAGTTGATTACATATGTAGATATGTACCAAAAACATTGGTTTTTATAATTATTATTTATTAACTACAGATTTTATCTAAAATTTAATAATTAAAAAAATATCATGAAAAAAAACAATAAGATAGATTATATTAGTTGCTTCATAAAGTAGTTCAATTCGACCACTTTAGTCAGTTGATAGTCATTGGCTGTATATTTCTTGTTTGTTCACCATTATTAAGAAGCCTATGAGTGCAATAACCATGGATTTGTTGAGGCGACTTCAGTTGCATTTATAATCATCAAATGTAAATATCTATATTTTTGAAATTTGGAAAAAAAAAAAGATTTACTGGCATCAAAATTAATTCCATTTTAATCAATAATTCTATAATTATAAAATTTTGATTAAACATCCAAGAAGATCTTGATTTGAGGAGAGTCATAGATGATTAATTTTTATGTCTTGGGTTATTGAAAAGTCTGATGTGCTTAACAATTTTTAAGATCATTTATTTTCTGACATTGGGCAGAGGGATATTGCAAAAGAATAGAATTGAATATGCTAATGATATTTCTCATGGTAATTGTCATACCTAACACTGCCTTCAGAAGTGGACTATTCCAAATTTCTTACCTGATTGGCCAGCACCCAGTTGCTACCCAAAAAGATTAAATCCTTCACTGGGGTTCACACACCAAGTCCTCATGTTTCCAGTGAGGTAGATGATCTACAATTAAATAGTCAGCCTTTTGGAGACAAGGCAGAGAGCAATTACTTCTATCAACTTGAATGAGTGAATGTGTTCTCCAATAAACCCTCTGCCATCAGCAAGGGTACTCTCTCTTCTCATTAATATGAGATCCACACAGTGATGCAAATCCACCTATGGATGGGAAACTGCTACATCTGCACTCAACTTGAGGCAAGCTAAATACATAGCTGGAATAGTCTTACTTGAGCTCACAAGGCCGACTAATCATTTAGCTAGATGTGAGTTCCATTACTCAGTATGACTACCTCAGAATTAGTGTGTATAAAAGTCCACCTACAGACTGGAAACTGCTACATCCATACTCAGCTCTACATAGCTAGAATAATCTTACTTGGGCTCATGAGATGGGCTAATCATTTAGCTAAAAGTGAGTTTCATTACTTGGTATGACTACCTCATCATTAGTGTGTATAAACAATATATGTATATTATTGTTTAACTAACAAGTGTGTATATTTTTAGTACTAATAAATTGTACATATAAATTGCCGAGCATTTATTTTTTTGTGTCTGTTGGTTTGGAAATGAACCAGTAAGCCTAAACAAACATAACAGTAATATTTAATAGAGTATTCATAATTGAATATCCAGGAGTTTAATGTGGGAACTTTTACTCCAAATATAACTGGAATGTTTTCCAGAAGAATATGCTAGTGTAAAAAAGCTGTTTATAAAGTATTTGCATAACAATTGCAAGTACTGCATGCCACTGAATCAAAAAAGTTATTCATAGGAATTAATTTTGAGTTAAATACAGATAATGTTTCCTAAAATAAGAATTTACATTAAAAAGTAATAAATAAAAATGAACAACATAGAATCTTGTAATAAATTTAATCAACAAGCAGCTAATTTGTGAAATCTTTATGAGGCATTATGCATTATATAAAACATTATTATACATGGACTTTAGCTATTGATAATGACTCCTTTAAGCAATTATTAACCTTTAATATATTAATACCATGAAGGATTTGGGGCAGAACTTGTTATTGATTTGTCACTCTTAAATTAGACATATACAGTCATCTAGTAAGATATTTTAAAAAATAAAATTACATATTTCAATTATTAAATTTTTAATTAAAAAAAAATTTAAAATGCAAATCTAATCAAAAAGAGGCAAAGTCAAAGTATTTTAGTTTTTTTTTTCAATGTTTTTGCTGAATTTCATTCTTTATTAATCTGCTTTAAGATTATTTGTGAAATTACTTCAAGAAAACTTTTGGAAAAACTAAAAACTTGAAGTTTTTGCAATGTTTATTAAGGTACATGATTACTTTTACATAATAATTGTGTAATAATTATTAAAAATCAAAAGTATATAATATTATATATATATGTTAAAATGAAGATTTGCACGGGTTAAATATATAAAATACATATTTTCCGGGTTCATCCGTGTTAAAAACTTTTAATATCAATATACTGACGTTTCGACTTGGTCACATATATATATATGTTTTATTTTTAAAAATAGAAGGTAATAATTTCTAGTATAATGTTAAGAATGAAAAAATTGGCATTCTGATCATTCTGTCAAACTGACCTTGCTAATACATCATTACTGACAATGTGTTGATTATTTAAAATATTCTAAAAAACATATAAAGCAATTTTAATATTTAAATGTAGAATTTGATATATTCATCAGTGATTAATATTTATTTGTTTGAATTTTAAAAATATATTTCAAATAAAAAAGATTTTGTTCATTTTCTGAAGGTTTTTTTTTTTTTCTGGTTACTAAAAGATGTTTTAAATCTATTGTTCTCATTATGAATTCATTTTCTCAATACTTTCAAAGTTCAAATATGATTTTTAGCATGTTTTTTTTTTGTTTGTAACTATGCATTTTTACTGAATCAATTTCAATTTAGTGAATTCTGATATAAAAAATAATTTAATACTAAAATTAAAAGTTGAAAAATTAACCAGAAAGAACAATGGATTTATCACAGTGCAAAAGAGATAAAAGTCAACTTTAATCATAATTCAAAAGCTAAATTATCATAGAACAATTATTATCTTTTATTGTCAGTTTATTGATATAATTATATGGCTAGTTTCTCAGAAGGTTATGTAATGTTCAAACACTCAAAGTTTAAGTTCAGAACAAAAGTTTAATTAATTAACCTACTATAATTTTTGCTTCACCCAATCAGTTGAAAACTTATCAAGGTATATTTAACTCTGAGGTTCAGTTTTCTAATACTGTATTCAATTGCACAGACATTAAATTGCCTATGTATACATGCATGTATATGTTTCATTATTAAAATACATGCAACATTCAATCTTCTCATTATAGAATCTTTCGGTAATACATCGTCTAATCATCCATACCACTTGATGGCACTGTTGCTAGTGAAAAACAAATAGATATAACATTACCAGACTGTTTTTATTTTGTTGATTTATGTTTTTAATTTTTGGATTTGCTTGATTTTTTTTTTTACTGATTTTTTTTTAACTGATTTTATGTATAGTCCATATTATACAAACACAAGTAAAAAAATTTATAACTATGCTCTATAGTTCAAATGCTAATTATATTTATTTCAATCATATCCTTAAAAAATTGTCATTTGTTCTTTAGAAAAAATCTATCATGCATTCAAAATTTCAATAAATATTAAACTTTAAAATTGCTAATTTGACCGACCATTCAGGATTGTATGTTTCTGATATATAGATTCTCTAAAATTGTGTGTAATGGATACAGATAAATATATTCTTGGTTTCATAAAAAAGAATAATCATAATCAGTTTTCTCACAATGATCATATTATTAACAATTTGATTAAAAATAAATTATGGCATTTTTTTGATTTGTATAATAATGAAATAAATGTGAATAATAAATATATTGATTTAAATGACTAAGCTATAGAAGGTTTTAAAATGATTAAAAAATACAACTGATTATGGTCACTTTAGATTTTTTTTGATTCACTGAAAGCAATATATAAAATTAAAAAACAAAACAATATCGTAATCCTATCAAATATAAAAAAAAATTCTCTAGTATTATGACATATTTTAAACAAATGTTATGAGTGCTTAGATAATATTTTCATTAACAATGCAAAAATTGTTATGGTGACTTTCAATAATATATCCATTTTAACTATTCACTTAAGTTTTGACAAAGCTTAGTGGAATTAAAACTGCTCTTTGTAATCTTAAAAATGAAAAGGCTGACAGATCTGATGAAATATTTGGATTTTTTTTTAAATATTTGTGATTCTAAAAATATTGAAAATTTTTAGTAATATATGTGCATATCATGTTGTGCTGTCTGATCCTACAGATGCTTCTAAGGTTCCAATTTGTAAAAATAATGGCAATAGCTAAATCTGCAATAATTATCATATAGTATATTATTATTTATTACATTAAATGTACTTTAAAGTATTTTGTCAAATTGATATCTTCTAGTCAAAGAGTGAGTGCTCCCAGAGAATTAATGCAGTTTTGATAAATCAAGAAGCAATAAAGATAAGATGTCAAGCATTGGTAGCCAAGTGGTTAGCACAACTGCCGTACAAGCAGTTGTCCCAGGGTTCATTTTCCGGCTGATGCTTTGATACATAAAAAAAAAATAGAGATAAGATTCTTGTTGCCAGAAAAACATAAATAATGGGATAAATTAGAGAATTATATATTGCTTTTAAAAATTTAGTCACACAGTCTTTGATATTTCATGAAATTAGTTGGTTGTCAACCATTGTTTATTCATTTTATATAGCTTTTATATAAAAAAAAATGAGATTACTACAAGTAAACAATCTAAGGCAATTAAAGTAAAAATCTGTGTTAAACAAGAATGGGTGCTAATTTTAACATTGCTTACAATTATTATAACACTAGTCTCTGGAATGCGTCATCAAAACATGTTTATTCCACCTCAAAAACTTACACGTTGTTGGAAGCGTGTATCTGGAGACGCGACTGAACACACGCGCCAGAACATCAATCGCTAAAAGCTTACACGTCTTCTTTGAAAAGTTGTTTTTATTTTAATTTTTTCTGCTAACTATTTCTGGGTTTAATGAAATTAATTTGAACAGATTAAAATATTTAATTAAGAATAATTACTTGTTTTTTATCTGTTATGTACTTTTTTTATTTAATTATATATAGAAATGAATTTTTCAAAATATCCTTTTATAGATTCTTCTAAAAACTTCTATGGTATTTTTTAAATTTCTTTATAATTTACTTCTTATATTTTTGCATTAATTTTTCTAATGTAATTTTTTCTTTTATTACCTACAGAAAGTTAAAAAAATTTCATTTCTTATATGTGCCCCTATTATGAAATTAAAACCAAGCTAAAGCTGAGATTGTTTATAAAATACCTTTTATAAATATAAAATACCTTTTATATATTTATTAACATTGAAGCATACTTATAAATTTATGGAATTTTTATCTTTAAATATATTTTATCTGCTTCAGAATTAAAATGAACTGACTTTTAAATATCATTATAAATCACATGATCACCATTTCTTATGCTTGCTCATAACTGTTATTAAAACAGGACAAAACTCTCTATATGTGTTGCCACTCAGTGTAAGCCAAAGTAATTAATGGATGCCAGAAGGCTTGTGCATAAAATCCTCATCTAGTGGTGAGTGGCAATACATATAGAGAGTTTTACCTGTTTTAATAACAGTTATGAGCAAGCATAACAAATGGTGATCATGTTATGTTTATTGGCTTAAAACCAATCCTGCCTAATAAGATGGTATTGGCTATGTTTATTAAAGAACCCAAATCACCAAAATGTATAGGTACTGAACTGAGTTCAGATCTATATGACTATATAAGCTATTGAGATTGGATTGAAAATATTATAGGGTTTTAAATTTAAGACTCATACTTTTGCAGTCAAGTAGAGATAAAAGGTGGCTGCACGAGGTTTGCATTAGATCCTAAGATCTAGGTGCAGTACTAGCTCCTCACTGATGAAGGTCACAAGCCAGAAACTAGTCTGGGGATATTGGATGAGTAGGCACCAAATGGGAATTTTATGCACAAGCCTTCTGGCATCCATTGATTACTCTGGCTTGCACTGAGTGGCAATACATATAGAGTTTTGTCTGTTTTAATATCAATATAAATATAATGGATTTTTCAATTCTCTTTTAATATTCTTAAATTTAATATGTTTAAAGCACCCTACATAACATGATGATGACCAATAAATATTCATAAAAATGTAACCTACATTATATATTTTAAAATCCTATATACGAATCATTTCAATTTATTTATATAACCATTCACTAATCATTAATAATCAAACTATCAGCATAATTTTCATTTACTTTTACAGTATTTTTTTTATTTAGTCATTTATTTTAATATTTAATATAAAGATTTTGATGAAAATTTCTTAAACTTTAATAATTCGATTTGAGATTTTAAATAAATCCATCACTGAATAAATTCATATAATCACAAAATATTTGCTATTTGTTATATAGCAAAAATAAGATATGTTTTAAATATACATGTTGCAGTAAAATAAAATCTTGATTGATTTATGTGGTATTTCTAATTTTTATTTATCATCTTTTAAAACTAACTAAATATTATTGCAATGTTATTGCTTATTATAATTTTGTAAATACTATATTCTATATAAGATCAAATATTTCATTTTTAAAACATTTTTAAACATGACATGATTTACTTGATTTATCAAAAATAAAGAGTTAAATATCTAATTTCTTGATCAACTTTTGCAATGTAGACGATTTTTTCTAAGAATAATCAACAAATTAGTCAAGCATTAGTGGTCGAGAGGTCAGCGACAGCTGCTTTACAAGCAATTGTCCTAGGTTAGCGGGTTCGCTTCTCGGCTGATGCTATGACACATGAGAAAAATAATAATAATCAACAAATTAAATTATCTCCATATAGTTGTTTAATGGCAATCATCCATATCCTATGAAGCATTCTCTTTTGTTTGTGGTTTTGGGTAATAGCAAAATAAGAGCTTTGGAGTTTGTTTTATCATTTATTTTACATGCACAGTCAAACAGTTGTAAATAATTTCCTTTCTATAAGTTTACCCCCCTCCCCAATTCACTATTTTATATACTTCTTTGTTGGAAATGATTTGCATCTATCCAATTTTTAGCAACTTTTTATAGTATAATATTTCAAGGGCTAAGATTCTTTTCCCTGAATATTTTGTTATCACCCATCTTCTATAACCAAATGATACACTAGCAAATATGCATTTGTCCAGTACTTCAAATTTTGGTTTTAATTGTTTTTGCTCTTATAAATTTAATCCATAGTCTATTAGCAAGTTATTGTACGATTTGCATTATAAGTAAATTTTCAGCATAATTTAATAAATTAATTTCATTTTAAAAAACTTAAAAGAATAATTATTGATATTTATACTTTGGCTACTTAGCAAAGTTAATAAAAAAAAAAAGAAAAATGTTATTAGTTGGAATAATGAGCTGTAAAAAATAAAGTCAAGTGTTGGTGGCCGAGTGATCAGAACAGCTGCCTTACAAGCAGTTGTCCCGGGTTCGCTTCCCAGCCTATGCTTTGACACATTAAAAAATAATAATAATGGCAATAATGAAAAAATAAAAACAAAAACAAATTTCAGAAGAATATGCTGGAAACTTTCTTCCAGAAATATACAGGATGTATGTTAAAAATATGTAGAATTATATTTATAATAATGGCGGGGTTTTCTTTTATTTTAAAAATCATTTGTAGAACGTATATATTATAAGTAGCTTTTTTTATAGGTAATTTTATAAATTTTAAACGAACATTTTTAATACCATAAAAATAACATTTATGCTGTTATAATAAACTTCCATTATTTACTTAAAATATGTAAATTTGATAAGTGTTTATTTAGCCTAAAGAGTTTCACTATAAATAAACATTGAAAGAGGTTAAATGTCATTAGTTTATTGAAGTTATTTATTCTTTAACAACTTGAGATTTTATTTATATGCATCTCAGGATTTATCTTTAAAAACAGTTAACTGCTTTTTATCAAACTTCAACAATTTATCCCACTGGGATCAATTATACATAAAAAATTATACATAAAATATATATCATAAAAATTATAAAAGTTTTATCTTTTTATATATGTTTGATTATAACTTTTTATATTAGGCAGTCGAAACATTCTCTTTAACTCTAAAACAACCTTATGCTTAATACCGAATTGCAATAAAATTTCAGATTCCATAACTTCTGTGTGTGTGTGTGTGTTTTTTTTTTTGGGGGGGGAGTCATTAACATGCACTAAATGCCATTTAGATAACTTTTTATATGTAAGTTACTATTTATAATAATGATATAAAACTGGCAATTAGATAACTTTTTATATGTAAGTTACTATTTATAATAATTACATAAAACTTTAAAACACTTGAATTCAAGTCAGTTTTCTTATGTTAGAAATAAAGTTTAATAATATCAGGCAAGATGCATGATTGCATGTATCTTAAAAAGTAGTTTTTTTTTCCTCATGTGTCATAGCATCAGTCGGGAAGCGAACCCACTAACACGGGACAACTGCTTGTAAAGCAGCTATCGCTGACCTCTCGAACACCAATGCTTGACATCTTAAAAAAGTAGTTTTAAAAAAACGATTGAGCATTATTGCCTTACTAAGGCGCTATTAAACAATGATAGCTATCCACATTTAAAAGCCTAAATTTAATAGGATAATAAGACAAAACATGTAACAATTGACTTTGTAAGATATCTCTTGCCAGAAAAAAACAACGGATTATTCACAAATAAAATAGGTCCCAGAGTTGACAACTACGTTAACTGCCCCCCCCCCTCCGCCCGCTAAAAATAATTCAATACTCTAAATAAAGTTTTTCATTCATTTTTAAATTTTCTGAATAATTCTTTAATAAAATAATAATGTAAACGAAAGTGTTTAGAAATCCATTATCTTATTTTAGCTATTAGTAAAGCTTTTCCAAATATATTTAATTGCCTGTCTCTCTTCTTCAGTTAAAATACTTGGCAATCCAGATGTGATAATTGTAAGGATATATAGTTTTCTAATTTTTTACTATTAACACGTACACATTTTTAATGCCATCCCTCTTCTTAGTAATAGTTCTTTTTTATTTTTTTATTTGTGAAACAATTTTTCTTCAGACAATTAGATGGCGTTTTGATAGTTAGAAATATCAATTATTAATACTTTCTTTCATAGGAGTTTTTGTCTCTATGTTCACATTATTATGCTATATATAGGGGGTTTGAACTCAGACTTTCACACGATCCTCAACTATCCATGATATCTGATACTGCTGACACACTTAATCACACACATGTTGAAAAGATAAATAATCACCAATATACCTATCTCGTACTAAACCAGCACTTGTCAGTTGGTCGAGATTATTATCTCCATACATATATACAATCAATGCTCAGATTATATTAAGATAGACAATGTTCATGCTTTAATGGACAGGCTTCAATCCACTCCACCCCACAACTCTTCAGCCATCTATTTCATTAAAAATCTGATGATGGAACGTTTAAAGCATTCTTTGGTGCCAACCTTCTCATTTTACCCATGTTGCCATAAGTCACTCTGACTCCTCATGTATAGGAGATAATCCATTTACATACATATATGAGAGATAGGCAGACTTTACAGCACTATATTCTAATATATAATTTTTTTTCCATGCGTCATAGCATCGGCTGGGAAGCAAACCCGCTAACACAGGACAACTGCTTGTAAATCAGCTAAAGCATATGTAACATAAAGCAGTTTGAACTCAGACTTTCACATGACCCTCAACTATCCATGCTATCTCAGACTGCAGACACACTTGATCATACACATGTTGAAAAAATAAATAAGAAGATTGGCATCAATGAGGGCTTTGAGCATTCCATCATCAGATTTTCACTGAAATGAATAGCTGAAGAGTTGTGAGATGTAGTGAATTGAAGCCTGTTTATTAAAGTATGAAGGTTGACAATCTTAATATAAGCTGAGCATTGATTGTATATATGTGTGGAGATGATAATCTGGACCAACTGACAAGTGCTGGTTTAGCATGAAATACATATATTGGGGATTATTTATCTTTTCAACATGTGTGTGATCAAGTGTGTCAGCAGTATGAGATAGCATGTGCATTTAAGAGTCATATGAAAGTCTGAGTTTAGTGCTGTAAGGTCTGCCCAGCCCTTGTATATGTATGTAAATGGTATAGGTCCGGTACACATATGGACAACATGAGTAGGATGAGAAGGTTGGCATCAATGAGGGCTTTGAGTGTTCCTTCAACAGATTTTCAATGAAATGGGCGACTAAAGAGTTGTGGGGGGAGTGGTTTGAAGCATGTCCATTAAAAATATGAAGATTGGCTATCTTAATATAAGCTGAGAATTGATTGAATATATGTGTGGAGATGATATTCTGGACCAACTGACGAGTGTTGGTTTAGCACAAAACACATATATTGGTGATTACATATCTTTTCAACATGTGTATGATTAAGTGTTTCAGCAGTATGAGATAGCATGGATAGTTGAGGGTCATGTGAAAGTCTGAGTTCAAACCCCTATATATTATACCTTGGAGTGCAGGTATGAAAAAGCCTGTACTTTAAAAAAAATATATATATTATATTATAATGATATATGGATTTAAAATATGCATATATGTGTGTGTATTCTAATAAAAAATGTTTATAAATTCACCTTACAAATCATTTTAATCTACTATTATTTTCAACAACCTTTTAAATTTTAAACAAAATCTTTTAGGATAAAAAAAAAATATTTGTCGTTAAATATTCATCTGGAAAGTTATTCTAAATTTCTTTGGTTTGTTTTCTCCATTTACAAACACAGAGATAAAAGTCAATAAATTCAACATGCCATCTAGTACACCTAGGTGATCTGTATTCTTTTATTATATGAATAATCATATAATAATGATAGTTGCAAAGAAGAAGAATATATGAATGAACATTAGGAATTGGCACTGCTTGCTAGTCTATAAAGCCAAAAAAAACAAACAAAGGGTCTCTTTCAATCAGTAGCAAATTTCTTTATGCAGCTTTATACTACTATCAACTAAAAATGTTAATACAAGTAGCAACAAGGTATAATGTAAACAATTTTTTGGGATGAGTTTAAATTAAGTAATTAAATGTTGCTTATGAAGATATGGTGGAATACTGATAGTAATGAATGGGACTATTTAAATATAATGCACTTTTACTTTGTTACTAAACTATTATAGAACATAACATACTAGCAATCTCCAGTTAAAATTCAGTGCTATATTATAACAAGTTGTTATGTATTTGTACTACATATAGATCTAAATATCTATTATTGCATCGACATTTTTGCCTCATTGTACTTTTATGTGAAGTGTAAATAAACCACGAGAAATTTAGAAATGTTTTGCCATTTATTATTTTAATTATATGTACATGGTCAAATGTAGTAGTAGAGTTTATTTATATTTCAGATAGGTAAAAGGTTTTTTAAATATTTTTTCTTCTCATTTTACGTTGTATATCTTAACATGGCTTTATAAATTCAATATTTGATCAAATAAATTAACACTATATGATGATGATGATGATGACGACTTTACTGTGTGATAGAAGTCTATACATTATTTTCTATTAAGATCTAAGTTTGATATCCGTATGTAATTATTCAAACGGAAGTCAATCCTACCAGCGAGTGACTGCGCGAAGATTTATAATATTTAAGAAATAGCGCATTATCGGAGACATCCGTTTGAATAATTTCAGATTTTTCAAAAGCATAACAATAGAAATCCATATGTAAATATGGCAAGGCATATTTTCAAATATTCCTTTCATACCCATGACTATATAAGAACAATTACATAATGCTAGCTGAAATCTATATAAAATATCTGAAATGCTCTATAGCTATCCCCATTAAATAAAAAATAGCCTGAATTGTTGCTGCCCAATTTTTTATTTGAAATGGGGGGGGGGGGCTGCAAAAATTCAGGCTATACTTTATTTAAAGAGGGAGTGTGGGTGAAACCCTATAGTTATGAGACGTTTCAAATATTTCACATGAGTATATATATATATTTAATATTAAGCTATTTTTATCAAGGTCCATTGATGATAGTCAATTTATATCATTTTCTGTGTTTGAACTTCTTATGAACTATTGAGCAGTAAACCATTTGATTTATTTATTGTACTTAAAAAAATATGTGTTAAGCTTATAAAATTTGTGTATAGAGACTAAAACTTTTGAAGCAATTATTAGCTCGATGTATCACTTTTGTATTCAAATGTCACATGACCTCCAACCGACTCGTTATAAATTATTTTTATTTTTATAATTATTCATTTATAATTTTATTTTTTACATTCACAAGATTAATGATTGTTCTAATCCTTAAACTATAACTTGATTACAGATTTTTTTTCTCTTTTTTTCATGCTTCTGTTATTTCAATCAGCAAATTAATTTTAATTCTTTTGCTTATTCATGAGTAAAAGCAATTTAAATCTTGATAAATTTTTACAATTTTTAATTTTAACAATCAGTAAAATTTACTCTTTTTTTCCTCAAAAGGTTAATTGATTTAAGATATAAATATATGTTACTATTTTGGGAAAAAAGTAATAAAGGATGGGGGTGGGGGGCGAATAAAACTTTAGACATTCAATGAAATGATTTTTAAAATAATATCGACTATCAAAATGATTTACATCAATTATAATAAAGATCTGAAAACTTTCAGTCTTTTTTATATATATAAAACCGGAGAAAGCTTTCATTTAGTAATTTTTTTAATTTATTGCTGATATGAATGATATTATTAAATTCTAGTATTATATATTTTACGTATGTGACTTTATTTGCGATAAAAATAATATCTTACCATCAAATTAAGATTAAATAAAAGATAAAACAGTCACGTGTTAATATTACGTTTTATTGTATATGACATTGTTGCATAAAGTCAAAGGTCAGAATAGAGGGACGTGAAATAATTTATATTTATTAAAACATGTACAATATTCATTTATAGAAAAAACTGTAAATATGTTTCTTTATAGATAATGAAAAGAATGCAGTAGTAATATTAATATTTTTAAGAGGTAATAACGAAAATTAATATTAGAAACTACAACTTGTGCTCGTTAATCTTTTATAAATTCTATACAAAATTGTTACCAAGATAATTAATTATTAGTCTAAACCTAATTTGGATTGTGACCAACAAAAACTTTTTTTTTCATGTGTCATAGCATCGGCCAGGAAGTGAACTCGCTAACCAGGGACAACAGCTTGTAAGGCAGCTGTGCTGAGCTCTCGACCACCAACGCTTGACAAATAAAAGCAACAAGTTGGATTTAAAGGTGGTTTTAATACAGTATATCATTTCCAAGTATTGAGAGATGTTATAGAAAAGTCTAATGAATATGAATTGCCATTATATTTTGGATTTGATTTGTAAATTATGAAAAAAAAAAAACAACATTTGATGCAAAAAGCATTTCTATAGTAATTAAAGCATTGGACCATCATAATACAGACCCATAATATTGTCACATTATGAAGTATCTTTATGACAATGCAACAACAATGATTAAATTACATAGTGATACTAAGAAAATTGTTGTTGAAAAAGGGATATGATGATGTTATATGTCCAAAACATTTTACATCAGATATGTAAATTATAATGGCAAATGAAAAGAGTAAAGTAAATAGAAATTATTTAAATTGTGAATTTTTTTGCAGATGACATAGTTGTTTTTGCAAATAGTGCTTTAGACTTTTATGAAATATTGCAAAAATTATCAGATAAAAATATGAAAATAAGATTAAATATAAATATTAAAATATCTAAAGTAATGTTCAATGGGTTTTTTTCAAAAAGCAAATAAAATGTGATGATGATAAATTAGAAGAAGCTTAGCACTATAAATATCTAGTTGAGATTATTCATACAGATAAAAACATAATAGATAAAATTAGTCATTGAATTAAACTTAGATAGAATGCTTTTGGTAGAAATAATTTAATATTGAAAAGGAGATATGGTCATGTGTTTGAAAAGATTTTTAATAAATGTGTTTTACCCATTCTTACTTATACCAAACACTCAAACTCTTAACAGAAGAGCATTAGACTTCTCAACATAGTAAAGAGAAATGTATGTTAGAAGTAACAAGAAGAAATCAGATATGAAAGCCAGAAATGAGCAAATAAGCAGGTATTACTGATATCATTGAAAGAATTAAGAGCTAATGTGGACATGAACTGAATATATTGCTGGAAAAAATTAAAATAGAAGTCAATTGAAATCTTAAACTGGATTTCAAGACAGTCAAATATCTACAATGTTACTACATGTGAGACTATGAATGAGGTAAAATCTATTTACAGGTGTAATATGTAGAAGAAATGCTAAAGATTAGAGAAACTATATTAATCTTGGAGAAAAATTCATCATATAATTATCAAGTAGTGGTGATAGACTAATTCAAGGCAAAATTCTTTTCCTCAGTACTTTAAAAAGAATTTTTAGTTTCTCATTAATAGTAGTTAAATACCATTTACTGACTAAGAGAAATAAATTTGTCATTAATCAAAGGTAGTCCCTTTGATTTTTCTTTGATATTTTAAAGAAAGTTAGTTCAAAAAAATCCTAATGTTCTCTATGTGTTTTGCAGTTGCATATGTTATTATTGTGAGAATATTCACATCGTAATTTAATATCGATGAGTTGTTTCCCAACATGCATTATCTAATATGGTGAGATTATAGATTTTTTATCACTGTGTCAAAAATCAAGAAACACTGTGATCTTTCTTTTCAGATATCTGATAGTTTTTAATCAAAATATTTTTCTCAAATGCAAATGAGTGAATGAATAATCTCTTTTTTAGAGAGATTTACAATTTTAAAAGACAAAATCAAGTTATAGCTCTTAATTTCAGGTAACTGTAAAATGATCAACCAAGATAATGTTTGGTATCAAAGACAGAGGATGTTAAGAATTTGCTGTATGACAGCCTTTTATTTAGGAATGTACACTTCCAAATAATTTTTAGGTGAAAAAAGATTTGCATAAATGAGAATAACTCTAATATTTAATGAAATCTATTGTGAATTTGTGAAATTAGAAAAAAAGATAAAAAAACAATTTTAAAATTAATTAAGTACATTATTGCAAAGATACAAATAGTGAAAGCACAAATAGAGTTGGATTTATTGTAATTAAAATGTGAAACAACAACATTGTGGAAAATGATGGTATAACAAACAAGAATGTGAAGATTACAACTTAACAAAAAATAATAGATGTTGTTAATTTAAGTTCATGATCCAATTTTTATTGTCATCAATAAAAAAAAGATTTCTATATGAATGTGAAGAATGATTCTCAAATCAGACAACATTTGAAATTGTCATGGGAGAGGTTAACACTACAGTTTGTAAAAGATTAAAGAATAATAGTACTGCATATAAATTTGATTATTATGATTGATAGGAATGAAGAAATGGATTTATGGGTTCTCAGATAAAGAAGTGTATATTATAAATTTATTTTTGAAAAAACTGTGAAATGAAAATGCACACTGACAAACATAAAAGATGTATTTCAATATTGTAATATTTTTAATAATTCAACATAGGAAGTGATAATCGACTAGTGAGATGTAAGATATTTGTTAATCCAAAACTAAAGAATTGAAAATTATTAAGAAAGACAACAGTAATACTTGATTTTCCTAATCTCCAGAAACACTTTATTAAATTTAGAACTTGTACTTATTTTAAAATATTAACAGACTTTGAAGATAATTTGGATGTGACTAAAATCAATTAGAACATATGTGATAATCTATTAAGAACCGCAAACAATATCTGATATAAAAAGCAGTAATTTACCTGTAAATTTTTTATTAAGTCAAATATATATATATATAAAGAATGTTTTTTTTTAATAATTCATTAAAAAGAACTGAATATCTAGAGTTTTGTAAAATGACATATGATAAATGTTATTGTGAATTGTCAAAGCAAAGTCTGAAAATTGTAACATAACATCTTGGTATTATAAGAATGTTATTTTGGCATCGAAAATAAAAAAATGGAACGATTACTAAAAAAAGATAAATTGCATCATGAAATTTGTGGAAGAATGCTATAAAGAATTAGTATTAAAAAAACAGAAAAAAAATAATACCTTATGATTATTTCATCTTCTGTATTGGTAAGAACTGTAAATGAAGTGAAATGTGTAATAAAATATATAAAGAGAGGAAAAGGTGCAGGAAAAATGTATGATAGTTAGTATCTTAAAAAAAGCAGATGAAAAAATAGCAAAAATCTTGACAATTGTACAAATATTTAAATGATAAAGATGTTCTAGGTCATTGGAAGAAAATTGATAGAGAAAATTCATCTCTCCAATAAACTTTATATTCTAATCAATCAAAAAAACTAGTTGGATTTAAAAACAATTTTAGAAATAGAAATGTACAATAAACATGAAGTAATTACTTATATTATTTTATATGTAAATTTCAATATTATTGTGTTATATTAGATATGTGTGTGTTTAATTAAATATTAATGTTTGCCTTAACTATTATTTTATCTATATTCTCTTTCTCTTTTGTCACTGTGTGACTAGTCAATTATTGTATAAGTCACTTTATGTGTTAAATAAATATGATGGACCCTGAGACAGAGTATGAGGTAGTCATGAGATATTTCAAGCACTGGATTATGGGCCTACCATCCAGGCATGTTAAATAATTTGTGTAATTAACTTACACCTGAGGTTTACCTCTAAACAAATAAAATGTTTTGATGGTAGGGGTTTGAATCTACCAGTTGAGATAGGCGATGGTCTGAAAACGTGATTGTGTTATGCTTTGCATAGCTTGATCTGACTGTGGGTATCATTGATAACTCTGCTATTGATGGCTCTGCTTGAAGGGCTGGTCCATTCACATAATGTTGAAAATATAAAATTTTAAAATTGTGTTAAAAATGTCAAAACCCAATGAAGCAGTTTCTACTTAAATGGACCCAGTTCAATATCTATATCAATTTATTTAGTATTAACTATATAAATCAATCCTTTCTAGTGTCATGGTATCTGTGTTGCAAATGAAAAATTTACAATGCTGTTTTGTTAAATTACGAATTCTAAAAAGGCTGGGTAAACAATTTCAATGATTTGATGTTTGCTTTCATAAATATCATAATCAAATTTAATATTCATATAACATCAAGAAAAGCTGACCAAAATAAATTTATTTTTTATTTGCAATATAGATTATTTGATGTGACATGTATTGTTTAATATAGTGCATGGAAATTTATCAACCCAGTTTTATATATATTATAATGGCATGGACTTTATAAGGTGAACCTGGGGTGATAGCACTCATCATAATCAACCCCAAGCCAATACAAAATTTAATTTAAAGTTGTAATTAATGTAAGGAAAATGAAAAGCATCAGAAATCATGAAATAAATTAAATACAAGTTTGTGACTATAAGTTTTTAGTATTATACAAAAGCAATAATTCATTCATCATCATGAGTGGTCAACAATAAAAATAAATCAATAGTCAATCTTGTAACTGGATATGAGTAGGTTTACTATAAACCAGGCTAAGTATTTTCTTCTTGCCAGCTTGGGGCAGATTATATAAACAATAATTTGAATGCCATAAGAATATAACAATTAAAAAAAACTCATCGTTAATACTCTGGCCACTTAGAACCATTAATTTACTGGCCAATTATAAACTTAATTTACAAATAAATAATTAAAATGATGGGTAGTGCATGAACATTAAAGGATATACCCTTTGAGTCAACCAAGATCATCATCAACTGAATGTTCATAAACACTAAATATAAATCTGTTTTATATAACAGATCATTATGTATGAATCCAGCTCAGTAAACAAAAACTCTCTAACTGTTACTGCGAACATGAGATATAATACAAACAGAATATTTTTAATCTATTCTATGATTGAGAAAATTCACTAAAATAACTTTAACAATGAAATATTAATTTATTAATAATAATAAAAAATAAAATTATAGTCTGCAAAATATGGCCGTATTTATAAATTAAGCTTTTTGACTTTGATCAATATACAAGAAAAATGTGTTTGATATTATAAGTATTTCTACTATGATTAAAGCACTAAGTCATCAAGATAAAATAAATCTTCAATATTGTCATTTTCAGAGGAATTTTTTTTCCAAAATGCCACTAGAATGATTAAATTATTTAATGATTATTGACAATGATTGTGCTATTTTTGCCAGTTCAAAGACACCTTTTATTAATTAATGTTCAAAAACTCAAGTTCTTTATCAGCCAGTGATAGAATAAAAAATTTCAGCAACTTTCAGCTTAGACGAATCAGCTTAAAGATTCAACACAGGCTCTAATGTGTTTCTGCTACTGTTAGCAAGTTAAAAGACATAAATATTTTATTATAGGAAAATAATTATTATAACTAATTAATTATAAATAATTATTATAACTAATTTATTATTTTGATGCTAAACTTGGTCACTCTTTTTCAGCAATATAAACGTAAAAAGAAAAGTTTCATTCAAGGATCCTCCATAAGATTTTAAAATTACAATGACAAAAATCTTAAAAACCAATCAATATATTCAATTTTCTGGCTGAATTACTATTCAATTCACTATTAATATGTAAAACAAAAAATGAAGAACTTCCTCAAAGCTGTTTTATGATAAACTTGAGCAAGAATTTCATAGGAAATGCAGTGTCCATCTATGTGGTCAAAGATATTCTAAAGAAGGGCATTGTAAATTGTTCCCAGTGAGAAAGCATGATAGAGACTAGAATAGATTGGGGACTTATAATTAAACATGGTGTTGAAGTATTTCAGAAAAAAAAGTTATCTGCTGAGAAAGTTAAAACATACTATAAAATATCTAGCAAAAATATGGATTATCTTGTTCTATATGTGGACATATTTGTGGTTTACAGATTAGTTTGTATGACTTATTGCAACACTGATCTCTAAGGTAGTTCTCTCTCTCTCTCTTCTTTCTTTTTTTTTGGAATTGGGACATCCAGACTCATTTCTGAAGTTATTTTTACTACTACTACTAGTACTACTACTACTACTAGTAATAGTAGTAGTAGTAATAGTAGTAGTAGTAGCCACAGCAGTAGTAGTAGTAGTAGTAATTATTACAAAATGATATTATTATCAATAGTACTACTACTATAGTAGTAGTAGTAGTAATACTAGTAGTAGTAGTAGTAGTAGTAGCAGCAGTAGTAGTAGTAGTAGTAGTAGTAGTAGTAGTAGTAGTATATTAAAAATGATATTATTATCATTATTATTATTATTGTTGTCATTGTTGTTGTTGTTATTGTTATTATTGTTGGTGTTGTTGATGTTGCTATTATTATTATTATTATTATTATTATTATTATTATTATTATTATTATTATTATTATTATTATTATTATTATTATTATTATTATTATTATTATTATTATTATTATTATATAATGAATAATTGACATTTATTATTGTTGTTATTATTATTATTCCTTTAAAACATATTGGGCTGTAGATATGTACATTAAATAAAAATTGAATTGAATTATTATTACTAAGAAGATTAACATTAACAAAGATATACATCAGGTCTAAACTTCCAAATCTGTTGCAACAGTTATATAATGAATATTTTGGGTTATTAAAATAAGATGCTAAGGAAATAGAAGTAAACAGAGATTATTTAAATCATTTCAATTTTGCAACTAAAGTGGTTGTTTTCAGAAATAATGCAACTAAACTTCCTAAGCATTGCAAGCATTGTCAGATGAAAGTAAGAAAATAGGACTCATGATAAGCACCAAAAAACTAAATAATGTTCAATAGATTTTTCCCAAAAAAATAATTGATTATTTTGAATTAGAAGAATTTAATAACTACAAATATTTTGGTCAAATTATTAATAGAGATGCCTATGTTTTTGAAAAGGAAGGTTTTTAGTAGATGTGTTTTATCAGTTCTTACATATAGAATCTTAATGAAAAAGCATTCCAGTATAAAGAGGTGTATTTTAGAAAAAATAAAAGGAGATTATGAAAATACATGAAACATTCATCATTGATATCATGAAAACAACCAAAAAAAATTGAAACAAGCCCAACTAAACATATTACTAGCAGGACAGGTGAAGTTTTAAATTGAATCTTAAGAAATTGCAAAGAAAACATACAAAGCACATGTGAAATGCATGGATGTGATAGAAAAGTTGACTGTTATATCATGGAAAAGAGGAAATAATTATTGTAATAACTGGATTAAATTTGAAATATATTCATCCTGCAATAAGGAGATAACATCTGAACATGATGATGATGATTTAAGATTGTTAATTGAATTTAATATGAAAATTAGCTCCATCTCTTTCATCCAATATTCTGAATGCTTTTAATCTAAAATAATTTTTAAATACCTGCATTGGTTCGAATCCAATCTCAAGAATATAAAAGAAAATGTATTTATTATTAAACCAGCGAGAACAGTCACTCCTTTTTACCCTTTCCCCCCCCCTTTTAATTTTTTTTTTTGGTTTTTTTTTTAAAAAAAAAAAAAAATAATTTGGTTTTTTAAATTTTTTTTTTATATTAAAATTAAATCTAGATCAAAGATTTTTTTTGATAATTGATGGGTGTTGATAAATATGTAATACATGGAATATAAATTCATAAAATATATAATTACTGATCTTGTGGAAAATCTTTGAATCTCATCAAACAAAATGATATTTGGAAAAATTGGTGCAATGTTGATAATATGCTTTTAATATTAATGGTTACAGAAAATAATTCAAAACTAGGGTACCATTGATTCTTTATCCATATTTTTTCTTGTGGTCAATAGATCAACACTACCCAAACAATCCATATTGTAACCTCTATTTTCCACTGAAAATAAATGAGACAGCCATTTAAAAAATAATTATATATATATATATATATAGCTTCACTATAAAATAAATTTTGTTTAATACTCTAACCATGCAGCCTAAGACTTTCACATTTTAGCATTTTCTGATGTTTTTCTTTGTCTCACAAATCAAGATAAAATATATGATTAAATGATTATTACTTATCAGAAAATCATAAATTTGATTTCATTTGATAGATATTTTTGTTTACTATTGAAATAAATTTTAAATGTTTACATTTTGTTTCTGTAAATATTAAAAAAATGAGATTGAAATCAAAACAAAGAGTTTACATGCCATCATTTCTAGAAAGATTATTTTCAGTTTACAAAATCAATGGAATATTTCTTACTATTTTTAAAAATCCAAATGAATATTTATTTATTTTTCTTATATCTAAGGAATTATGGTTTAAAAGTTTGAAATTTTTGATTATTTATTGCAAAATTGCAATATTTTCATACTCATAAGTATAAGTAGATTGCTTACATAGAAGCTAATCTTGTAAATTGCTTCAGGCCATATTTATGTTCACTGATAATATAATGTTATATTTTTGAAAATAAAGTATTCTGAGTCAAAATAAGTTATTAATAATTTATATTTATTGATATTGAATAAATATAGTGTAAATTATTTTAAAAAAAATCTAAAACCATAATAAATTTGCAAATAAACATATTTATGGTCATTGAAATTATTTTCTTTAAGCAATGTCATAAAACACCAAATGGTTTACAGCCTTAGCAACAGGCAATGGCTGAACATGTCGAGATGGGGCTTATGTCTATTGTGCAAGTGGGAATTTTGAATTTTCCACCTTCTAGCATAATTTTTTTAGCAAAATTTTTATAAAATAAAATATATGATAAAATACACATTTTAACGTATAATACTTATGGAAAAATTTACCAAGTAAAAAAATAATAATAATTTGTGAGAAGTGAACAAATTAATTCAAAATCTATTTTAATTCAAATTCAGGCCATGGATTTAAAAAAATAATGGATGATAAAATTTTTAATATTATAAGTAACAAAAAAAACTATTTTTCAAACATTTAGATTTGAAAACTTTTTTTATAATGACATTACATTCACTAATTAATATTGGAATGAAAGGTAAATGTTACAAGCTTCAACAACAAAACAGGTTACGTATATAATAAGAAAGATTTATTGGTGCTAAGTACTTTGCTAAGTATTTTAATACAACCATGTATCATAATCATAGCAGAATAAAAACAATGACAAATTATCATTCATAGGTAAAAATACTGAGAAAATACAGCAGGGTGTTGGATTCCTTTTTATTTTTGGCATTAACATCCCTTGTGATTGATAATGCCTCTTTAATCTTTCTTTTTCTATCATTGCACCCTACAAGGATAATATCATAAAAGATTGAAGCAATAGCCAGAGATCATCTCATGATCTAGAAAGAGAGAAGAGTAGTCAGGGCTTTTCTTAGTGCATTAGTACATGGAACTATGTTGAGCAAGTGACTGGCAGGCTACCTGTCTGCAAAAAGTGCTTACTATTTGAAATAAATATTTGAGCTTACTCAGCCTATATTTGAATACCAGTTGTAGGTATTATAAATATTGATGGCTGAAGAGTTGGATGGTGAAGAAGATTGAAGCCTGTTCATTAAACTTTGAAGATTTGCTATCTTTATATAAACTCAGCACTGATTATATATGTATGTGTGTGTGTGTGGGAGATGATGATCTGGACCAACAGATGAATTTTGGTTCAACACAAAATATGTATATTGGAGATCATTTATTCTTTTTACATGTATGTGGTCATGTGTATTAGTTGCATAAGACAGAGTAGATGGATGGAGGGAGCTCAAAAGTCTGAGTTCAAATCCTTTCTAATTACATTAAATTCAGTATAGATGATATATTTATAGTTAAATATTATCAATTTATTCATCTATGAAGCTTTATTTATGAAAAATACTTTAATTATTAGATTAATTAAAAAAATAATATATTTTAATATGATATACTACATTACATAATGGAAATAAAGTTGATGCATCCTACCCAGAGATGGTTTTGAGTGGCCTCCATTAATTTATCACTCTAATAGTGCATTTTTTAAAACTTCAATAAAAAAGTAAATTCTGTCTACATCGACTTCTAGGTCATAAAAATTGCCGTTAATTTTTTTTTGTGCAAATACAACTGTCATGTTTAAATTGCTCTAATAAATGGACATACTGTTTCCAGATGATAGATTAATAGTGAAATGTCTATAGATCTGTTAAGTCATTATCATAGAAGTTAACATGCAAAAAATTTTTTATTATTAATCTATCATTTTGCAATATGATAACTTTTCTAAAATCAAACGAGTGAAACACTTTCTCATACAATTTAAAACAATTCTATTGATAATGTAAGAAGGAAAATCAAAATTTAAATACAAAATTGTGGTTTCAAATTTAACAATAAATTGACATTACTTTTGGATTTTCTCATATATTATATTATTTCAAGTTCATTTCTTTTATTTATCACTCACGTGTGATTTCCTCATTGTTTTTTGGTTGTTATATAGATATATATTCAGACACAAATATTAGTGTTTATTTTCAACTTAACAGTGAAGTACAGTAAATAAAACGATTAGATCAATAATTAGTTTTTCAGATTAAAAAATGTCAACTTTTTATTATTGGTTAATCAGTTGTGGATCATCTATATAGATCTCAAGAATAATAACAAAACAGTTATTAAATAGTCTTTTAAAAGTAAATTTCCTTATTCACCAGACTTGATAATTGTCAGGCAGTTAAGGTAACCCTATTAATGCAACTAAAAACGAAACGTGATGATTAAAAAAAAAAATAACTTCATTTTGGTTACATTTATTTTCCAATATTCACAAAATAGATCACAAAGGTATCAGAAATTTATTTTATTTTTATTGAATATTTTTCTCATAAATATAGTTTCCTGGTGACTTTTTAAAATTATCAATATTTAATTTTGAATTCTTTATATATGATAACTAAAAATTATGAATCCTTAAATCTGAGAACACACAATAGCCCTGAAATATATTTTAGAAATATCAGAATATTAAACCAAAAATAGAGAAAAATCTTAAAAATCAGAAAGTGCCAACATCCTACAATTTGTTAAAGTTAAGATAATTTGATAATCACTTATTTCACGATATAAATAATAATAATAATAATAATAATAATAATAATAATAATAATAATAATAATAATAATAATAATAATAATAATAATAATAATAATAATAATAATAATAATAATAATAATAATAATAATAATAATAATAATAATAATAATTAAATTTAAAAAAAATTAATCAAGTTAGTAAATGCATAAAAATAGGCAAAAATTGGTAATACTCTATTTAACTCATTTACACAAAAAGAAATAAATGACTTACAAGATTTAACAGGCTAAAAGTATCTGAGGATGAAATAGCTCAATATCTGTAAAGATACACATGGGAAAGAGAAAGGTAAATAACTCTATGTGGGTATATGTTTAAAATTAAAACATCATATTATTAATCTTTAACTGAGGTTTAAAGTTTATATCTGTACTAGAGATAATCTCTAGTTTATAAAATGATTACTAATAATCATTATTGTATTTATCTGAGGTGGATGGTGTCAAAGTTGTGAGTGGAGTGAGTTTGGCAATGGTAAATAAAAAATGTAACAATAAAGATATTCCTTAGTCTGATCTTATTCTTAGAAATTATATTTTATTTCACATTCTCAAGAATAAAATGATACTATTAATTTTAGAAATTACTATCACAAATGCATGGATATATAGTAAATAAAAAAATTATGTAATAAAATATAAATATTTTTGATTTAATTAACAACTGCATTCTCCATTTCTGATGTTAAGAATATATTTTATTTAAAACATCATTAAAAGATTTTTAATTATAAGAACTTCATACTGACTCATTGTAAAATGAAAGATTTTGCATATGTTAGTTTGCATAGAAATTGTGGACTTAATCAGTGAAGTAGTTAATAGCTTCATGCTCTCAAATCAAAATGCTTTAGATTCACCTATATATTTAGAAATAGATAAGAGTGACCACTCTTGTCTTTTAAAGTCATTAATCTTGTGTTTAGATTTGTAGAGGTCCCTACTGTTGCATTTTAGGCACATAGTCTTAAGGTTATAGTCTTAATATATATTACTTAAAATGTCATTGTGTACAAATGAAAGTAAAATAATTATTAATAAATTAAGTAAATAATTTTTATTTTGGGAAATGTTGTATTAAGAAAGTGGTGTGGGAACTTCAAAGCTGTTAAATACAAATAGCTAACTAAAAATATTAAAACAGCTGAGCGCTTTCAAAGGATCTTGCCTTCATAATCATAGCTTGCTTACGTTTAAATTTATGCAAATATGCTAATTCCATCTTTTTGATAGAGAAAAACAGTTCATTTCCTCCGTCAAAGATTTACAATTAAACCCAAACATCAGACTGGCCACTATGGACGTTTCCGAATTGTATGGCTCTGTCAATAGAAGCACATCGATCCAAATAGTTAGAAATGAACTTTTGACACAAAAAATAGCTCAACCACTGGTTGACTTCATCCATGACTTTCTATGTTGGTTGGACAGCAACATTGTGGCATTCTTCAGAAACCAGTGCTTCTCCATGAAACAAGGCTGGTATGTGACTGCCACTGAGTGGTGTAGTCACCAGCATCTTCCTAAACTATTATGAGAGAAAAATATACCTAGTCTAAACCAATGTTTCTAGCATAACTAGATATGTGGATGACTGTTCATTGCTGACCCCTGAGATATTAACAGATAAAACCGAATAAAGCAAAAATAATTGTTAATGTCACAACTAAGACACTCACAACAAGTAAATATTGATGTAAAATAAAAGAAAAATAACACATTATAGAATAAACATTGAAATCAGATGATAAACCCCAATCTCACACCAAGATAAATTATGGGTCTAGCATCTTTTTTGATAGAAACAGATTGTTGTGTAAAATCGAGGCAGATGAAAAACAAATGTAGAGAATATAGAAATAATTATGAATTTAGGCTAGATAATCCATCATCGAAAAAATTCCAATTCAGAATAAACCTCTCAACTCTCACGAAGGATAAACCAGGTTATTATCATAATACCCAACTTAAAAAACAATTATTTTAAAAAAATATCAGCTCTGTTTTCAAACCCTCCAAATTCTAAAATCTAATTAAATAAAGATCAAACTACTGTTACAGATTCATAAGTTATAACATTGTTTAAATAACATTGAAAGGCAATATTATGGGGAAAGAGATCTCTGGTCACAATTGGCAACAATATTGAAATAGAGTGATCTTCTAATTATTCAGTTTTTATCAGACCAGTAAATACATGAGTGATTACAATCCTACATTATGTGAGAGAGACATGACCTAAAAGAAAGATCAAAGAGGTTTATTTATTGAAGTGATAAAAGGAAGGTGTTTTTCTATCAAAAGATGGAATTAATATTTGATAAATAAAATAAAGTATGATTATGAAGGAAGATTTGAGGAGTGTTTAATATTTAGTTAGTATTTGTATTTGTATTAATTGGGAGAGAATTATTAATACAAAAAAATGTATTAATTTATTAGATTTATAAATAAATTGTTTAAATAGGATGACTAACATTGTTTATATTTATTGTTTAAAAATTAAGTGTTTCAAGAAACATAAAATGTGAATCAAAAAATTTTTCAACTGAAGGTTTTTTTTTTTTTGGAAACTATATGGCCTGAAATTGAAAAACAAATGAGCTGATTTTATATTTTTCAAATGTGATATGATCTGCTTCAAATAAATTAAATTTTGTTGACACTGATAAAAATTATCAATTGTTAATGATATTTTAAACTGTAACAAGTATTCTCCGAATCTTCAATTATTATTACCGTTTTAAACTCTGAATTAAAATCATAATAATCTAACTGATCCACATCATTATTTTCAATAGTCTTCACAAATAGGTTTTAGCAAAGTTAGTGATATCAGATTTTGATGGAGATTTCAGCTGTAAGTGCATTAATTAAAAAATGTCAATATCTTTTCAATCATAAAATGTTTTTGTCATTTTTGCAGCTCAAAACTTCAACAACAAATTTATCATAGATCAGTGATTTAACTATCTATTTAGAAGCAACCACATTTGTCAGTATTCAGAGGGTATTTGTACTCAATTCCAGTAAAGCTTATTTTAATGGAATCAATTAACATTAAAAATTATTTCACCATAATATGTAAAGTGTTCCACTATGTATGACAATCCAAAGCAATAACATTTTTTTTACTACATTCATTATGCATTTTTATGACCCAAAACATTTCACAGATGTTTAAATCTGTTTTATGGTTTTTTAAATTTTTAGAATGGTTTAAACTACAAAGAAATTATTATTTTGTGAATATTAATCAGAAGATAGATCATACTCATTATCATCTTGATGTAATCAATATCTTAGGAATCAAAATCATCTTTTCTTAATGTGTTCTTTCAGTTTTTTTAATGAAGCATCAGATATGATTGCCAAATGTATAGATAGTTTGAAACATTTTTGAAGTTCAACCAAGGGCAATTTCCCAATACACTGGTTCTATCATTTGCAATTACTGCAATATCCTTTATGTAGTTTAAATAAAGTCTCATATCACTCACCAATCAATTGAAGGGTTTTATTTAATGTGCAAATACCATTAGCATTGAAATAAATATAGATAATTCAAGTTGCTTTGATTTTAACATTTGTCTGTTCAATGCCAATTTTATCTTTTTAATTTTATCAATAATATCAGTCTTAATTTAGATATAAAAATTACAAATTAATTTCATTCTAACTTTTGATTATATTGATAAAAATATGAGCATTTTTAAGCTTAGCAAAAAATTTTCTTAAGATAAGGTAAGGCAATTAATTTGAAAAAAAAATTACGCATAATTTATGCTGCTTACTTTGGTTCAATGAATGTATCAGTTTTTATTTATTTAGTGGCTTGATCATTTTCCTTTAATGATTGCTTTATTAAATGTACATGCTTTTAAATATCTATGCAAAGTGAGGTTTTGCATGAAAAGTTGCTTGAAACAGATATTAGACTTTGTTTATCCATTTTTTTTATAATCATTATAAATCTACTTAATCATGTCAAATATTAAAATATGTTGAATATTACATGAATATATATAGAAAAAACACTGTTCAAAATAAAAGGTTGACATCCTTGCTTTAAAATATTTATATTTTTTAAAAAGTGACAAAATGAATGTTTATATAAATTTAATAAATAAATTTCTAAAATGTAATAGGAAACATCAAAAATTATATTAAAATAATCATAATGTTTTTTAAATGATTTATCCATTTATAATTTTTTACTGCTTAAATTTTTCAAGAAATTAATTTTTGAATTTAATGAATCAAGAAAAATTTAACAGAGAATTTTCAATAAATCAAAAAAAAAGATTCTCAGGATTAATTTTTATTTATGGCAAAGCTGACTGATGAATTTGAAAAAAAATATAGACAGATTGATAAAAATGAGGGAATAAAGCTTCTAATGTTTGTATAAAGAGATGAAAAAAATCATTCAGACCAATATCAGTAGCATAGAAGAATCAAAAAAGTTACTGGTGATGTGGTATTCAATATAAAATAATGTATGGAGCAGCCAAAAATAGTAGAGAGTTCAGTTGAGAAATTTACATATAATGAAAGTCATGGAGAAAGTTTCTTTTTTCCAGTTAAAAAATGGTAATAAGGAAGAAAAGCATATAGAAATAAGTCTCACCAAATAGACATAAAAAAAGCAATGACTAAAACTATTACTATTAAAATAGTTCAATCATGTAGCATTATTGAAAAAGTAAAGGTTAAAATAAAAAAGACATTTTTTGTATATAAAAATGAATAACAAATAAGAACTGGAAGACAAAAAACTTGTCACATTACAATGTCCAATAAGAAACTTTCATTTATTTACTGCTTCATTTCAGAAGTAAACTGCAACTATATAATAAAATAATTACATCAAGATAAAAGAAATGTAAAATATGAAGATCACTTTAATAGATGTAATTACAAAACCAGATTGAGGGATGTCAAGATGTAAATAAAAAAAAATTGTCAGATGTGAATAAAACTGTTTTGATAATTAGCACTCTGTTGCTCATACAGACAAGATCAAGTTAAACCAAAATTTATATACTATTTAAAAAATGAAATACATAAGGAACAGATCCATGTATTTTTTTCATGATCATCTTTTTGACATATGTACTACAAAATTGGTATAATAGAATCCACTGAAAAACAGTAAGAAATAACAAGGGCTCAATATCAACAAAAGTACTAACACATCACATGTATGGAGAGTTTTGTCTCTGTGTTGTTAATTAAAAGCTAAGTAGCATTAAAACAGAACTGAAGATCTGGATATTTGGATTAGCCTCTAACTAAAAGTTGAGTGAATCTTGATGCATGACAAAATCAATTCAAAATATTTTATATCTTAAAGACAAAAAAAATTAAATTGTAAAATGAAGTTTAATTGGCATCGAAGAGAGATAGAGAGAATACTTAATGGTATGAGTGAAAACAAAGGAAATGTTTTTACAGTGAATATACAATGTTCAGTTTTTAAACATATTAATAAAAAAAATCTAGAATGCCCATTAATATCAAGAGAGAGAAAAACTTTATTGTAACATATTATGAGATTTTGCATGGAAAAGTTGATTTGATCAAGTTTTTAGCATTCTCAGCAAAAATAAAATGTATATTTTGCTATGCATATTTTTGAACAGTGTTAAATATAGGAGAGTTCAGTGCTAAAATTTGGCATTAAGGAAATGTACATCCTTTTGATATTGATGCAGTCAAAAATTTCTGATAACATACCTTACAAATTAATAAAAATGTCTGGAACAGTTAAATATAGTATTTGCATACTGGTTGTAAATTTTGCAGCTTTCACCAGTATGATAAGACCTAAAAATTGTCTTAAAGGACTAATCTTTTAATATTCAAGTCAATATTCTGAGATATACCAAGACTCCAAAAAGTGCATACTTGTATCGATTCAGCAAGAGACCTGGATAATGAGGATTTTACTTGGATCTAAAAGGTATATAACAAGAGACTATATAAGATGTCCTTCCACTAAAGTGGATATCTCATAACCATTAAAGATAAGGTAGAGGAAAAAGTAGGGGATGATCATAAAGTTAGTTAAAAAGAGAGAGAACAATAGCATAGCTTTTTGGCCTCAAATCTAATTTTAGTTAATAATAATAATTTAAAGCTTAATCATTATTTAGATACACATTTACACATTCAGACATATTAAATTTATGAGTGAATGTTTTAATGTGTGTGTGAAAATAATTTTCCAACAATGGGTTAAAAAATGTAAAAGTCTCCTAAGTTTCAATTTTAAATTTTAAATAGATTGTTTATTTGACATCTGATGTTTTTGTTAAACAGATTTAATTAAGGTTCATTCTCAAAGATTTAAGATCAAATTTTTAATTAAGTCTATTTTAATAAATGTGTTTTTGACTAAAAATGTAATAGGTTAAATTCAATATCAAAGTTTTAATTAAGTATTTAAAAAACTGTTCTTGAAAAACAATGTAATTATTTAATTATATTCAAGAGCAGTTAGAATGTGAATCTGGTATATAACCCAGACATGTTTATCAAATTCCATACCTGATGAGACAAATAGAATAATTATCATATAATTATATATATGACCAAAATGATTTGTCTATTCTTTCACTTCCCTTTGAGCTCTGAAGTGGATTGACTGTATTATTTTTCCTGAAATTCTCTCTACAACCGAGATAGTATGAAGAAGAACTCATGTGAAGCATCAGAAAAACTACAAAATATATGATAATACAAAAAAAAAGATAAAAAAGAAATAAATTGCAAATTTATACAATCTGCCTTTTTTATATTGTCTTTCTCAATTAAAATAGTTTCCTTAGTATTACCATTTATGCCTGCCATTTGTGAATCAACCCAAACTAAGTATGATAATTAATCAACTTTCAAAAATTTGTAAGACTATGAGTTATCAAATATAATATAGAAGAATGATAAAATTGTTTACAAGGCATCAAATACTACAAAATTCAGAAGATTTAAATAGAAATTCATGGAAATGCAAGTTCCGTATCCAAATTATAAGTTATTTACAAATATGTAATTTACACAGACTTTTATGTATAAACTTTAGTAAAAGAAAGGGAATCTATAATTAAAAGATTTAGTAATAGATTATAGATGTAATGTATTCTCTTTTATATTTACTTGACTTCAGAAAAAAAGTTTTCTTTTTTATGTAACCTAATGTCTATTTATGCAATAATCTTTTATTACATTTTATTTCTTTTTTATTACTATCAAATGTAGTTTAAATATAATGAATAAGACATGCTAAGAAGAAGAGAGTAGTTTGAAAAAATAAGTGACCTTCTTATAGTATTATCAAAAATTAAGAGTGATTGGAAAAAAAAAGTAGTCGTGATAAAGATTTTGAAATATATTTCTTTAAATTTGTTTTACGATAGAATGACAGCCTGTTAAGCTAATTGCCAGACGCTGTGAGAATGTTATTAATAAATGAATATCTTCGAACAACCACATGATATAGTATTTATATAAGAGTAAAAAGGAATCCTCTTACTCTTACGACTCAAATGTTTATATATGAGCAAATCTAAAGTAGTTGTAACGAAGGCGTGACTACATAATAGTCACTTTAAATTACTATATATGTCTATATATAATTTGTTTTGAAAATGCATTACATGTTTTATATTAACACACTTATATATATATAATGGTATGACTAGTATGAAAAAATAATAATACAATGATTTTCTAATTAAAGGAAGGCAGACCGCTTGAGGAATAACAAATAGTGTAATAAATAATAAGGGTTTAATAATTTAAATATTCACAGATGTAATTATGAATAAATAAATCCATTAATTGTTAAAATAGAATTTATTTAACATGAATACATAAGTGTCTGTGTGTGCATGTACATTTACAATGCAAATTTCAATTCATTCAGAGCTTGATTTTGGAAATAGATACTAGAAATATCTGAAATTATTTATGATTCTCATTTTATTTAAATGAAATATAATTAATAAGAGAGAAAATTCTGAATAATCAGAATTTATTTTCATAACAATAATCATATATAATTTATCACTGGTATTGTATATAACTTATATTAATTATAATGGAATTCTTGTGAAGTATGGAGTGATTGCAGAGTTATATATGCATTTATCTTGTGAATAATATAAATATTTATTTGTCATTGAGTTTACTTATTGTTAGAGATGTTCATTCATATGAATTGAAAGAAGAATGACAAATTGTATTTTTATTGGGTTTTCATAGATAGTTAACATAGCCCTGTACCATAAGCCATATATAAACAATTGTATTGATAAAAATTGTGTAAATAATAAAGTTATTTCTGTTATATATCCAGTTAATATAATCCTGCTTTACATTCTTTTAAAGGTGTTTTAAGATTTTAATTTATATAGCATGGGCTTTGATTATGGTAAATCACTAAACATCACATGGTCACCATGTCTTATGCTAGCGCATAACTGTTATTAAACAGGCAAAAATCTTCATACAGTAATGCCACCCTGTGCCAACTAGAGTAATCAATAGATTCCAGAAGGCTTGTGCATAAAATCCCCATCTAGTGCGTGCTCATCCAATATCTCCAGACTAAGATCTAGGTGGTGTTCTCAGATCCAAGGCTTCTCACTGATGAAGGCCACAAGCCAGAAACTAGTCTGGGAATATTGGATGAGTAGGCACTAGATGGGGATTTTATGCACAAACTAGTCTGGGAATATTGGATGAGTAAGCACTAGATGGGGATTTTATGCACAAGCCTTCTGGAATCCATTGATTACTCTGGTTGGCACAGGGTGGCACTACTATATGGAAAGTTTTGGGCATAATTACTGAGATAGTCATGACTTCATTTAAGGAGAAGCCACAATACATCACATCACATCACATCCTGTTTAATTATAGTAAATGTTGTTTGATAATATACATATGTAAAATAAATAAAATGTCCGTTAATTAAAACAAAATTGTAATTATAATTGAAATAATAAATTTAATGGTTTACAAACTATTATAAACAATCCTTAAATTTGCAGAAGTACTTTCAGTTAATTTCTTAAACCTGTCTCAATTGCCAATAAATTTTTAAAAAAAGCGGAAGCAAACATCATCAATTCAAATCCCACCAATCTTGAATCTCGTATTTTAATGTTAGAAGCTTGTTGATTTATTACTGTTTATAAAAATTGCTTCTTTAATTTTTTTTTTACTATGGTTTCTCTCTTCATGAAGAATTTTCACATTTTCAAAATAAAATTTAAATTTATGTTTACATGCTTTTTCATGATGAAAGAAAACTAAAGGAGACATTAAATCACCATTATTTTTACTTTTTGCATGCTTATATAACAATTTATGCCCCCTCAATCTCTTCTTAATACTGCACCTAGATTCACATATACATGATAGCATACAATCACAAAAAATTGATATATGACATTATTTTTCTTTTTGAAAGGTATGACATTCTTAGAATTATTGACTAATTTATTAATATTGCTTGGAATATTGAATGAGACATTAAACACATTCTTATATATATATATCCTTAAAAAATTTCACTTGTGGATTTGAAATAAATGGAATAGATATCCATTGTTTACTATTAATCTTCATTTTTTTTAAATCATTATAACTTTTTAAAATTGACATAAAGTATTGTTTATTTGTTCCATTTTATAACCAACATCAAGCAATTCCTTGGCAAATATCTCAATATTATTCAGTTTATCACTTTGGTAATGACATAATTTTTCATTCCGAAACAAAAAAGATCTAAAACTTGCATCTTATGCAGTATATTAAATTATAAATTAATAATTAAGCCACTGCAAAAAAGAGGATATATAAATTGTAAATCAAACGTACCAATGATGCATAAGATGACAAGTTTTAGATCTTTTTTGTTTTGGAATGAAAAATTATGTTGTTACCAAAGTGATAAACTAAAAAATATTGAGATATTTGCCAAGGAATTGCTTGATGTTGGTTATAAAATGGAACAAATAAACGATACTTTATGTCAATTTAAAAAAAGTTATAATGATTTTAAAAAAGTGAAGATTAATAGTAAACAATGGATATCTATTCCATTTATTTCAAATACACAAGTGAATTTTTTTTAAAAATATATATAAGAATGTGTTTAATGTTTCATTCTACACTATGTTCCAAACAATATTAATAAATTAGTCAATAATTCTAAGGATGTCATACCTGTCAATGAGAAAACTAATGTCATATATCAAATTTTTTGTGATTGTATGCTATCATATCTAGGTGAATCTAGGTGCAGTATTGAGAAGAGATTGAGGGAGGATGAATAGTTATATAAGTGTGTAAAAAGTAAAAATAATGATGATTAATGTCTCCTTCAGTATTCTTTGATCATGAAAAAATATGTAAATATAAATTTAAATTTGATTTTGAAAATGTGAAAATTCTTCATGAAGAGAGAAACCATAGTAAAAGAAAAATTAAAGAGGCATTTTTTATAAACAGTAATAAAATGCATTTAATAAATTGACAAATTGTTAACATTAAAATAGGAGATTTGTGGGATTTGAATTGATGATGTTTGCTTCTGCTTTTTTTTTTAAAATTTAATGGCAGTTGAGGCAGGTTTAAGAAATTAACTGAAAATACTTCTGCGAATTTAAGGATTGTTTTATAATAGTTTGTAAACCGTTAAATTTATTATTTCAATTATAATTTTATATATATATTATTAATTTTATTGTTTCATTTTATGTACATGGTACATAACAGTATCTTATAACAGTGATATCTTTTATTGTGTTATGCAATATAGACAATATGGTTGAGATGATGGACTAAAATGATTAAGCAACTTCAAATTTATGATGAAGAAATTAGACCAATAATAAGAAACTTGGTAAAACATTGAAAATAAAATTCATTTCCAAAACAGTGCATTTTAAAATCATGAATATATATCCATATAAGATAAAATTACAAGAATATGTGAAATGCAATCACACCATTATGAGAGTTACATCAAACCAATATAATGAGTTTTTTTAGAATAGGTAAATTTACTATTTAAATCTGAAAGTCAATTATTAAAGGAAGAGTTCTTTTAAAAAATATAAAAATGGAAATCTCATTTAAAATACCTGTCATTATTAGATAATATCATTGTGAACCTTTCAAAGAAAAGCAATTTCTTGAGAAGGTTATCCCATTTGTTATATTAAATTGAAGTAGAATATATTGGATTATCAATTAATGTAATGATATAAATAGTTTTATATATAAATTTATTGTGCAATATATTAAATAATGTTTTAGATGTGTTTTCTTTATTGGTAATTCATTCAACACATAGATGAGAAAGAATCACGATTTATTAACCTCTGCTGAAAATAATTATGTCATGTAGTGCTTGTGGAATGCAGTAAAGAAAGATGAGAAAAGATCTTCACTGCTAATAATTTAGAATGACTTTTGTTACAAGTTTATTTTATAGTGTTGAAAAAGAATATATTGGCTATAATTTTAATTAATATATGAAGGAAACCCAAAATAGAAGCAAGAAGATAGGAGGTTTAAATCCAATGCAAATCATTTTACAGTTTCTGAAAGAAATTAGTGGCATCTAATTAAAATATCATGAGTTTCTAAACATATGATAAACACTACACCTATAGTATGTCTCTTCTCCAGAATTTTATATATCCAAGTGGTCACCTAGAGAAGTAGCTTTATTTAGTGTTAGCCCATTACGCCATATTGTAAAATCTCAGAAATATTTTTTTTGTTTCAGAAGATTTTCAGATCAATTTAATTTGCCATTATATAAAAGATGATGAGGAAATAAATAATAAATTACCACTAGAATTTAAATTACGTAATCATTAAAATAATGATAAGTTGAAAGAAAAAATGATCAGTTAGACAAACAAGATAAAATATTATGTGCTTATTTTTTATTTCATACAGATAGAAAGATAATGTGATTATATGTACATCACACATATTTATAAAATAAAAAAGCAGAATGAACGTTTAGTTCAGAAAAATACTCATAAAAGTTATATAATATATGTAGAAGAGTGTGCATGGCATGTTGGATGATCTTAGTATGTTAAGCACAAAGCATTTGTTTAAGCAAGTCTAAAATAAAAGGTCAAGCACTAATAATTGTATTTTCATGCTTAAATAAATTCGCATGTTAATAATTAAGAAAGCTATACATTGTAGAGAAAAAATAAAGTACCCGTAATAAAGTATTTGATTTAATGTATAAAATTTATATATTTAAAATTTTTTCGTAAAAAAATATCTTTGAATAAAAATCTTTTATTAGCGACGAAATTATTTTCTTTTATATAGCTTTGATAAAAATATGCAGCGAATTATATTTCTTGATACAAAAAAGTATAATTCTAATAATCAAAAATTTTAAAATTTGTAATAAAAAAAATATGCTTTTCAAACTTAATCAAAATTTTCCATTAATTAATAAAGGGATTAAAATGTAAAAGACAAATTCAGAAAACATTTTAAATAAAAGAAAATAATGTAATTAAAAGATTCTTTAATTACAATGTTAATTTGAAAAGCGTAATACTTAGAGGGGAGGGTTGCTTTTATTTTTGTTACTCTATTGTGATAAAAAAATTAGTTTTAAAAGAATTTTATTTAGGGAGAATATTGGTTTTTTAATACATTAAATTTTTACAGTACATTGACTAAACAAGAGTCTATAATGTCACTACTGGGTTGATAGTGGATGATTTATTGAGTTATTAATTCAGGGTATGGAATAAATCCTGTGGTTTATAGATTGTTGTCATCAGCTATCTGGAAATGTATTGGGCTTTGGAATTTGAAATAGATTCCAGGTTTCTTCAAATACAAATTTGGAGGAAAGGATCATGTCTTTATGCTTGATTTTGTTTAAAAGAGAAATGAATAGACTGTCTGGGTCTGGTGGAGGAGTTGTGAATAATAATTTGCATCTTACATTCCAGATAGAGTGGGTGAGAAATACTGACATTCTTATAATTGGAAACTGTTTACTTTGTAGAGAGGATTCTGTAAATATCAATTTTAGTGTTTTGGAAATTTAAACAAATATAAAAAAAAGAAACAGCAAAAAAGTTATGTCTGGTAACTAATAAACCTATGTCATATGAAACTCATTTTATTTGAATACAAAAAAAATTGAAAACCAAATAGGAAAAAAAAAGAATAATCACAAAAATTTTAGTACCACAGCAAAACCATACTAAGCTACCATCCTAAGAAGAAATTGTTAAAATCTTTATAGAATTTATAAATAGTGATTTATCTATTACTGAGATGCATATCTAGACATCATTTTGCTTTGCCATCAGCATTCCAAACATAAAACAATTAATCTTTTTATTATTGAAGAACCAGTCTGATGTTCAAGAAAATTCTGATAATCATTTTTTTTCCAAGTGACACATAGAACCAAATCAGAAATAGTTAAAATCTCCAAATCCTGAAAAGACTTTGTAATATGTAATGTTGCCTGAGTAAGCATAGAAAAAATATCAGAAATCAAGATAAATACAATAAAAAGGTAAAAAAAAAAAATAAGTATGGTGCTAGAAGCTAAAAATACATTACCAATAAAAAGATTTGAATATGCATTAAACTAAGTTGGTGCATGAAAAATTGAAGGTTAGAAATTTTATGCATGAAAGCTTAATGATTGTTTATATTATCTAAAATATTCTATATAAAATATAGTTTCTAATTATTAATTTATTTTGAAGTAAATATTAAACTTTAAATAATAATAATGATTTTGTGTTTTTATATAGTATTTGTAGTATTTTTATAACTGTTAGTTATACTAATGATTTATAAAAAAAATATTATTTTTCTTTTGTATAAAATTATTTTTAGAAAATATGAAACAAGAGTATTATAATTTATTTTCTTATATTAATATAACTAATATAGCAGGATTATATAAATATGTGCCTATTGTAATGATTAGCTTATGTATGTTTAAATTTATCTCAATTTAATTTAATTTTAGTCCCACCTGACAATAAACATCAGGAAATATATAGCCATATTTATTATTTATATGTTTTAATAGAATTCAAATGATATTCTTTAATATGTGATTCTGATGAACACTATATAGCCACTATTTGCAGTACTTGGCTAGGTCATGAAGATCATAAGTTACTTGAATGAAATGGGTATGTAATAAATATACAATCTAGATAATGTTATATATGAAGGAGTTAACACATTATTTACCCAAATACAAAACAATACTTTTTTTTTACAAAACTATGAGAATAAAATTGAAAACACAATAATATTTTCAATCTAAGCTCATTATTTTAATTAGTCATATAGGTCTGAACTCAGTTCAGTACCCATATATTTTGATGTCTTTGGTTCTTTAATAACCATAGCCACCATGATTCTACTAGGTAGGATTGGTATTAAACCACCAAATATGACATGGTCACGACTTCCTATGCTTGCTCATAAATGTTATTTAAATGGGCAGACTCTTCATACAGTAATGCCACTCAGTGCAAACCAGAGTAATCAATGAATGCCAGAAGGCTTGGACATAAAATCCCTATCTAGTGCCTAATTATCCAATATCCCCAGACTACTTTCTGGCTTGTGGCCTTTGCCAATGATGAGCCTTGGATCTGAGAGTGCTGCTCATGTGCTGTTTGATAGTTTAATACCAATCCTGCTTAGTAGGATATGTTTTAATAGAATTCAAATGATATTCTTTAATAGGTGATGCTGATGAACCCTACATAACCACTATTTGCAGTACTTGGCTAGGTCATATCGATCATAAGTTACTTGTATGAAATGGATATATAATAAATATACAGTCATTAAATATACAATCATTAGATACATCATTCACTGATCATGATCATATTCATAATTATTTAATAAAAGAGAGTTTGTAAGTTATTGTGTTTGCTTTATTAATAATTTATTTCTACTTCATAAAATTTAAATTTCATATTACTGTTAATATTCAGATTGACGAATATTCTTTATTAATTCTATTTTATTTTATGAGCTGTCTTTGTTGGTAATATTTGGGTAGTGGCAAAATTCCTCTCACTAACCCAAGTATATCTTTTAAAATAGTAATATTTAAGTTATTTGAATCCTGAGAAAATAAATTACTAGTTAGCAGTCATAATTTTGAATTTATAATAATTTTTATATCTGAAGTCATTTATTATGTTTTGCCTTGATCTCTCATGTTTATTTTATTGTTTAATTAAGTTTGCATACTTCTAAGATGTAAATTTCTTCTCTAGTTGTTAAAACTTATAGTTTATCTTAACTTTGTGGTTAAATATTCTGGTTTAGTCAAGCTTAGAATCCATACTTTGCCTTAATTTTATCTTACTGTCATTTAACACAATATTAATTTTATAGTTCAGGATCACATTCTTCATCATCAACATTGTCCTCATATTTTATCTGGATTTTTCTTTTATTTCTTCATCCTCATTTTATCTTAATTCATTATCATAATTGATTCACCCCTCATTGGCTCCTACTCTATCATCATCTTGATCATTCATTACCCTAATACATTTTCTTTCTCTTCTGCTCACTCTTAGCTCATTCATTTTCATTACTTAATTATTATTTGTTTTCATCATCCATTTCATCATCTACATCCTAATTCATTTATCACCTAATCCATAATTTGAATTCCATATTCATTTCATAGACCTGATTTACTGGTTTTGAAAATATTAAATTTATCTAATAATATTTTGCTTAGGGATTAAATTGCATATCTTATTTTTTATTTAAAATCTGTTCAGAATCCAATACCTCCCTTTTTATTTGGAAGACCCTAGTGAGAACTTTGTTCATATTTTCAACATTTTATTTTTGCAATTTAACCTTTTTTCAATACCATATATTGATAAACTTTACATTATTTATTACTAATGTAAACTTTCAAGCACTAGATGTTTTAAAAATTAATATTTAAACTTTTTAAAATAGGAAAAATGAATTACTAATGGATTACTTATTTATAACAATGGTGCATTTTGTTATTGGACATAGTTCTGTCTATTCTAAATATTGAAGAAAGAAACAATTCCATTTTATAAAAATAAATTTTAGTTTAGACGTCATTTAATAATAAAAATATATCATAAAATTTAAAACTAAATTTATTATTATTAAAATATTAAAAAAAATTTTTTTACAAGTGCTTATAAAAGCTATTTGTGCAATATTTGCAAAAGTTCTTGACATTTATATGGAAAAGGTAATCTATATATTTTAAATTTAGCTTTTACTCATGATTAGCATGCTTTTATGTATCAAAAACATGCTAAGGATAAATAAAGGTAAATTTAAAATATATAGTACCTTTTCTGTAGAAATGTCTAGAACATTTATGTGAATATTACAATTACCCATAAAAGAGAAAATAATATTTGGTGGTTGAGTTATATAAGCCATTTTGCTTAGCCAATAAGAACTGCTTTCACTTTTGCAAGATTAAGTTTTTAATGATTCATTTTCTTAAAATAAATAAATTCAAATTTATTGTTTAAATAAGTGTAAATGTTAAACAAATTACTGGATCTTACAATTTTTCTTTTTGAAAAGACACATTTAAAAGTTTCTTTTGGGGCTAAGCAATTCACCAATTAGAAATTGTCATTTATATTGAAATCAAAATGAATCATCTGTCAGCTTGTTTTATAAGAAAATTAACAATCTAATTTTTTAGAGAACTATATGATAGTTATACCATCAGTTTTTTTTAACTAAACAAATTTAGTAATTATTTTTATGCGCAAAATGTCTGCACATGGTAATCTAATATTATAGATAATTAAGAGATAGTAAAAAAAATATAAAAGTGACAGAAATTCCACCTTAAGGTCCAAAACATCTCAAAATAAATCATTTTGTAGCTATTAAATCAAAATACATAAAATGTTGGCCTCTAGTGATTTGGGGTTTTTTTTGTTCTTTATTACTGTATAATTTTTTTTATATGTCATAGAATTGTCCGGGAGGCGAACCCACAACCATCTGCAACTTGCTTGCAAGGTGGCTGCGATGTCCTCTCAGCTAACAATGCTTGACTACTGTATATTTTTTAGAACTCTTCTACACATTTAATGATGTTATGTCTCTTTTTGTAAAAGTTTTATCTTTTTTCTTATTGCAGAAATAATTTCCAATAACAAGCTTTTGTTTTATGATTTCAAGACTCACTTTTTTTTATAACATTCCTTGTTAATTCACAATTACATTTTCTTATATAACTATTCATTTTTTTGTATTAATTTATAAACTCTAAATATACAATTTTTCTTATGGAATATTTTTAAAGATTTTATATTCCTTCTTTATATATTCTCTTGATTCAGTAGAACACTTACTGGTAAATCGCTCTTGTAGTACCAGCTATTTTTCTCACAGTTTTTAATAAAATATTAGTTATGTTTTTTTTTATTTCAGCCAAATTTAATCCATGTCTAAAATCTGTTATTGTTTTAAAAAAATCTTTAAGTTTTAATTTAAATTTATTGGTATGTTTCTAATAAGTGGAAATATCAATTTTTAATACTGATCTTCTTAATATGCATTTATATATATCTTACATTTTACTAACTGATCATTATTTCCTATATTGAATCTATTTAAAACATTGCAAACTTTGAAATACATATTTTTTGATAGTGAAAAATATGGTGCTTGTCTTATAGCTAAAGATGCCATTGGATGGCGCTGTTTTCATGCTAAAACTATAAAATATGACCATTCACGGTCCATTGATTTTAATAATTTTTCTGTGCTTTTTTGTAATGTGAAAATAAAAACAAAACACAATTGTCTTTTTTAAATATTATTTTTTATTAACGTATACAATTTAAATGGTAATAATAACTGTAAAATAAAATCAACAAATTACAATTTGATTCGTGTTTTTTATATCGTATACTTTTTAAATTGCGTTACAGCTTTTTTTTATCAATTTTCTATTGGATATTTTTTTTACTTGTATTACGGCTTTTTTTTAATCAATTTTCTATCGGATATTTTTTTACTTGTGTTACGACTTTTTTTGTTGTTGTTTAACTAAAAAATAATAATCATAATAAAAGTAAAAGTTGTTACGGTTAGATTTAGGGTTAGTTTTAGGGTTAGGTTTAGAGTTAGTTTTAGGGTTAGTTTTAGGTTTAGTTTAGGGTTAGGTTTAGTGTTAGTTTTAGGGTTAGGGTTAGTTTTAGGGTTAGTGTTCTGTTGTTTGTAATGCTAAAATAAAAAAATTCAAAATCGTAACCGTACTCGGACAAAAGAAAGAAAAAACTTTTTTAAACAACAACAAACACATACAAATGTCTTCTTTACTTATTAAACATGTTTATAATATTTGCTTTTTATGAAATTTACAAAAAAACTTGTATATTTGGACTTTTCTTACTGGATATTTTGTTCGTACCGCTCTTTTTTACTTCAAAAATATACAGATGGTAGAATCTTCTTTGTCTCATGGAATGTTACTAAAAGTACGTTACTTGATACGTTACCTAATTGCAACTCAATAAAAACATAGATGTTTAACATTTTCCCAAATAAAAGTTCAATACAGTATGTTGTAAAAAGTTTTATAATTATTGCCTTAAAAAATCTGAACATTTCAATACTTTAAAATAAAAAAAAATCCAATGAAAACAACATTTCAATACAATTCAAATACAAACTCTCTCATCAAGCTGTAATTATTTTATAAATTGTGTGAATTCAGAAAATGTATTTGCTGCTATGTGACATACATGCTGTACTGCAATGTGACATTAGCGACCTGCATTCTGTAGCACAACAAAAAAGTTGTATTATAGAAAATGTGGGTTCGAACGTGTCAGCCGTGGAAACAGCATTTTTATGTGTTTTGGCGAGAAAACCACACCATAGAGCAGCATCTTTAGCTAAAAGATGAGTACCAAAAATACTATCCAATTTATCTGCACTTTCATTTGGACATTTCCATGTTCTATTCTGTTTAACATTTTTATCAAAAAAAAAATTCACTTTCTTTTTCTTCCAAATTTACAAGTCTATGTCCTCTCTCATTTCTAACACAATAGTTAATATTTTCTACAATATTTAATTTAAAACAATATTTGGCCTGATCAAAAGCATTTTATACATCCATATAAAAGCTATCTACTTTTTTGCTATAAGAGAACTTGTTAGGACATAAACCTAAATTATCTACATTTAGGGTCTTCTATTAAGTTAAATAACTATTCAAGCTAAATATCTACAATCTTGCTATTCTGATTTTTCTTCCTTTTATAAAATGTTATTCTGACAATTTTTATTTACAATGAATCTCATTCCAATTGTGCTTTGAATATTTGTGCCTTTATAATAAAATACATATCTAATTTTTACATCAATTGTCTCTCCATCTTTTTATAACTTCACAAAGTTCAATAATATTCCACTTATATAGTTAGTTATTCTTCCAATTAGGATGATCTTTCTTCTCTTGGAAAGTATTGTGCAGTTGTAGTTATCCAAATAAAAGCTATCATGAAATGGCACTTTGACTGCTTCCAGAAATGTTTTAGCATCCTTTGCCTTTAGTATTCAAACTTTTATTGATGACTCTTCTGGGATTAAGAGGGCTAAATATTGGTTGCCTGTCAAGATTTAAATTTTATTTTAAAAAGTGGTCATTCACAAACATTTATTCTGTTTTCAATGAAACAAATGGTATTTCAGTTAAAAACTATCATGTAACTGAGAAGCAAAACCATGATATTACTTGATTTTAAACCCAAGAGACAAAAAGTCAATAAACTACCATGCTATCTGAATTATATTAGTTAGCAGCACATCCACATTTGTTCACTTTATGAATAATAATTTAATAATAACAGTTGCTATAAAAACCCATATGAAATGGACATTAAGAATTAGTCTTCTAGATTCTTTTAACTGGTCTTGTTTTAATTATGAAACTTTTTAGACCTGAAGTCAATCCTCAGCTGAGAAATTTTTCAAAGCTTTTTTTTTTACAGCATTAAAATTCACATATATTTTTCCCCTAATATTTTAATTTCAAAAAATTTCAAAACATGGCAGGATAATGGAATAAGCAGGTCTTCAAAGATTCTTAAACTCCATGATGGTGGGTTTCTATTATACATTTGGTGATCTCAATCTTTGTGAGATTACTTCGAAAAAATATTATATTTATCTAAAAACTTGATTTTTTTTTTGGAGTTTTTGATTATTTTTGTATTATAATTGTATAATAATTATTACATATCAAAACTATATTATTACATAGTTATTTTTTACAAAAATGTTTTATTTTTAAATATAAAAGAATATATTCTTCTTTGTAATGTTACTATAGAGATTAAAGTTGCGAGAAATACAACTGTCTAGAAATGATATCACTCAACAGATTCTTATAATATTTGCTATATCATAAAAAATTACAAAAAAAATATTAAACTTTTAAAGCGTAAATTGATAGATTTACTAGATATTAAAAATAGTTTGTCCAGATTTTTAAAACAAACATCAAACAAAGAAGATATCATTCATTTTGCAAATTGAATCTGCTCCACCTGAGATTTGATGATGTGACAATATTTTATTTTGATTAAAATCTAAATAATTCTAAAAATCAAATGTGATTTTTTAAATTTTATTTAATTTTTAAATAAAAATATTTATTAAATGAGGTCAAATTTATTATATTCTCATAAAGAATAATGATTTAATATTAAAGTAAAAATTGAAAGCTTAAATCTAGTGAACAAAAACAATGTCAGAATGATAGTGGAATGTAAAAGGGTTAAATGCAATACGTGTAAATGTTGTATATACATAAATATATAAATGTAAGATGTCTGTAAACTTATTTATAAATTCATCTATGTTGTGAATGAAAACGAATCAAAGTTTAATCAAAGAAATATATATAAAAAACTAAATTCGTTTTATAAATTGCAAAATCTGCGAATAAAAGCAGTAATATCATCTTAAAGAAGACAAATAATATTGAAGAAACTTTTGAAAAGCGAAAGAATTTATTTGTGTGAAAGGAAAATATTCAAGAATCGCTAGCTTTTAGCGAAGAGGAAACCATATTGAATATGTTGAATAGTTTAATAAATCATTTACAGTCAAGAAATTCTTCAGTTGTAAAAATGGTACACAGTTATGTTCAAAAGGTACAGACTTTCATAATACAATTCATTAGAAAATGAATCAGAAAATTTAACTACTTCAGACAAAAAAGACAGAAATTTAAAACTAAAAATAGCACATAAACCTAAGCCTATCAACTTGAAAAATATCTAAAATTATCAAATCGCTGCAAATTATATTCATCCGCAATTCCTTTTTTTTTTAAAAAAAAAAATAGGCAAAACGATTAATCACTTTTTAATATATATTTAACAAAATATGCAATATAAATTCTGGTATTTTCTATTTTTTAACATGTAAAATAAAACCCCACATAAATAATAAGCATGTTATATCAGAGGCAAAACTCTCCATACAGTATTGCCACTCAGGGCACTCCATGCAAGCTAGAGTAATCAATGGATGCTGGAAGGTTTGGGCACAAAATCCCTATCTAATGCATACTGAGGGTAAGCCAGAATAATGAATGGATGCACAAAACTTCCTGAATCCATTGATTACTTTGGCTTGCACTGAGTGGCGCTATTATATGGAGAGTTTTGCCTCTGTGAAAACAGCTTGTGTAAGCATAAAGAACGGTGATCATGACATGTTATATTAGTTGTAATAAAATTGTTGATGATGATTAATAAGTACTATTTAACCGATTATAGAAAAGAATTCTGAAATCTTGTAGCTAAGTATTGCTTCCAGGATATAATCTTATCTGCAAAGAATAAAGATCTATAGCATTGAACAGTTTAATAAAAATTTTAGACTACCATATTTTGTTCATTAAACACTAATGGAAAAAAAAAATTAAGGTGTATAAGTAATTATTAAACTATCCTTTAATATCATGTTATTTTTAATATCAAACCTGAATAAATATAATACAAGTCATACAATTCTAAAAGTATGAATGACTATTATTCTCTTAACTTATTTTATTAAAAATTACTTCAGAATGATTGTGCAATAATGAAATTTCAAAGAACCTAATGAATCAAAATATGAGCATGTCTAAGTATCTCTTGCACAGTTGATACATGGATTATTTAAAGTGGCTAATAAGGTATTCATTATGTCTTTTTGCTTCCTTGCAGTAAATTAAAAGAAAAGAAAATTATATATCTAAAATTTAACAAAGGTTCTGTCAATGGATAAATCTGTCTATAATATCCAGATAAAAATATTTTCTTAAGTTTTTGTATAATAATTCCAGTCTGATAGGATGTCCTGATCTTATTAGATCTGCAAAAGATCTTTACATAAATGGAATTGCTTTGAAATAATAAAATAATAGTATAAAATTAAGAAATAGATAAGTTAAGGTTATAACTTACATTTTACTCTTATATATAATATAAAAGATTTAAGATATATCAAATTCAGATCATCTCTTCAAAAAAAGATAACTGAGAACAAATTTAAGGTGAAGCACAGATGTACATTTTAAACTTATTAATGGTGTTTTAATTATGCACATCCTCTAAATAAACTTTCACAATAGAGTAAAGCAGTTTGAAAGTTTGGGAAAGATAATGTTCATTTTAGTTCTAAAGATATAGCTGTTTAATTGATTCAAGTGATGGGACAACATGGTTTTGGGCAACCTTAATGAGAAATTTTTTTAAAAAATCATAGCGTTCTAAAATCAGTACCAGCTTAAAAATCTTGGACAATTCGCAGTGTATTATTTGTTAATTGTAAATACTATCTCTTTATATTTATTTGGAATAAAACACTAGAAAATTATTAGTGATGCTTCTGAAAATTAAAAAAAAATGTTATCAAGACAAAAATAGCACAAACAATACATGAATATAAGATATGAAAAGATCTTTTATACTTAGTTCTGTTTAATTAGTGAATCAGTGTCAATGGCAAATAACAAAACAGCAAATTATGATCCCTTTAGGATGTTTCAACTTGTTCTAAATGATATTGAAATATACATATAATTTTTTAGTTCATCATCCTATTCCTAATAAAATTATCTACTACAGCTTTAAGACAACATTTCTTTGACAACAGTAGGTATAGTGTCTTAAATAGCTGCTACTAGTTTACTAAATCAAGTCTAGTATTACAATCAATTTAATATGTCACATATATTAATGACAAAAAATAGTTTGGAGTTATATATATATATTGTAACCCTTAGTTTCTTTCATAAAGAAACTAATGATTGGGAAATAAATAGTAGGATTAGTAGATAACTATATCCGAATAAATTTTTTTTTTTTAGTTCAAGAAAAGTTAAAAGCTTTATTTAGAAAAATCAGTAACCATATGTCTTGAATTTAATGTATAGATGAAAGTATGTTTATATTTTATTTAAAATTATAGTGTATTATTATGTAGAGGGATAGGGGATGGCACACTATAATACCTTAAAATGGTGATTTAGGTAAGCCTAAACAGAAAGGTTTTGTCAGTCATAATAATTATAAATGGAAATGATAGTACAAATATAAATTGAACTTATTATAGATGAAATTTGTTTGACAGTTCTTTTTAGAAGAATAGGTTTAAATTTTCAGGAAATTGTGAAAGATATTTTGTACTAATAAGAATATGAACAAGTAGATCACTATTTAGTATTATGGATATGTGTGTGTAAGACATATATATATATAGATTTTTTTATTTTAAAAATTTACACATTGTACTGTATGTTATTTGATAGTTAATGTAAAAAAAAGAATTTATTTTGTATGGGTTTTACAGGAATTGGTTATTGGTTTCACTTTTAAATTTGATTTAAGTTTTAGACAAATTTATTTATTAAAAATCAGTTATATAAAATACCCACTATTATATATATATATATATTTCTCATAGATCAAATTGAGAAAATGTGTCAAGAAAGATAAGAAAATGAGAGCTGAAGTCAATAAACCAAAACCAACATTTAATAAATGTTGTTTGAAACATCAGTGGATAGAGAAGATGAAAGCATCATTTTCAGGTTTTTTTTTATAAAAGCTAATGAAAATGAAGTAGGGGGATTCTCTTGCTAATTCTATATCTGATCATCTCTGATTATTTTGTGTCAGATAGCAATTGACTAAAACTTAAGAAGTGTGTATATATTAATTAAAATGAAAGGCTAAAAGATATAAATGGTATACAAATCTTTCTTAAAAATCAATGATGACAAAAGTAGTTTACATCAAAAAGTTTTATACATTATATCTCAATCTTTGTAATTGGCTTTTAAAAGTTTGTTTAAAAGAAGAGATCTCAGGAACAATATTTTATCCAAGGCTTAATTCAAAACTTCAAGGAATAATTGGAGGTTAATATAAATGTAGTTAAATACTCATCATCATTATTGTTATTTTTTTATTGTGACACCAGTAAAACCAATGTGTCAATACAGCTTATTTGAATCAATCAATAATGCAATGTACACTTGTCAAATATAGAGGAAATCATTGCTGAAAATAAATTAGCAATTCTTCTTCATCACTAATAAAATCAAACTTAAGAATATACTGGGAATAGAGTGTCAGTTTTGTTAGAATTTTTTGTCTCTCTCTCTCTCTCTCTCCTAAAAAAAGCTCAGAAAAAAAAAAACTTAAAGAAAAATAAAGTTATGGACTAAAAATGTGAAATCAAGTATCTGGATACGAACCCAGGAACAAAAGTGTTTAAAAAACGAAAGTAATCTGCAGAACTATTTTTCAATAGTTTTAATTATCGTGATTACATATGAAAATATCAAGTATCAATATAGCTACATCCTGAATGAAAAGAATTTTATGTGCTCCCATAATCATTAAAGTGAGATGAATATAGTATGTTTGTCATGGTCATGAAGCAAATAATGGTGGATGGTATTGTGTACAATATGCGGATATTTTTCTATTAAATTGGCATTGACTTGTAAAATAGTCATATTTAGCTCTGAAGGAATCTGAACCAAAGATACAGTGCATAATGTTTTATTGTTTATTTATTTTGCTTTTATTTATATGTTTATTATGTTTAATAGATATTTAATATTCATAGGAATTTTTTTTAAAGAAAAAGGAAATGATTTTGATCTATATGAAACTATTGAAGTTTAAAAGAAAAAGTGTTAAGGTATAATACATAAGAAAGCATGAATGCTTATATATTTGTCAAAAAAAAAAAGATTTTTTATCAAAATTATACACCTATTGTTAGATGTGTGAAAAGTATTTGAATAGTAGTTGCTGTGCCTGGACATGTAGATGGAATCTGTTCTGATCATAAATCTTCAATGAGTGTTTCTGGGTGCTTGAGTTTTGAAATTAATATAGTTCATGGGTTTTGTTCATGATCGATTAAAACTTTGTCATCTTGCATCAAGAATATAATAATCACCCTGTGTGTATATGTGAAGCTGCAAATGTTGATTATTGCTGAGGTAGAATTATCTTAGCACCTCAAAGAGATAGATAGATAATAGCTATCATCATTTAATTACTATGTATGCAGGCATTGGGGGATCAAGGACTTGGAAACATGTGGAGTTGAGAGTTAATGTTTTGCTGAGCAGGTAAATTTGAAAGGTCTTGTTGTGCAAGTGTCTATCAATGCATATGACTTAGGATTCGAATCTTGATGAAATTTAGAACCATTTGAGGTAGTATATATTTTTCCAAATATCTAACCCATTTCCATCTAATTATTGGTTAATAAATATATAAAGTTCTGTGGTATTATTCCTGCTAGCATATTACTCTAAGTTTGTGATAATATGTTTAAAATAATACCACCAAGGAATGTGCAGACAAGCTTAATTAATAAAATTTGTCTGTAGATCCTCTGGAGGGTTATTTTAAATATACCACAAACTTAGAATAATATGTCACCAGGAGTAATACATTAAAGCACATGTAATATGAAAGTTCAAATCTAAAAAAAATAATGGAGACATATATTCATTAAGTTACACCTTTTTGGTATGATACTATGTGTTGTCAAAGCCATCATTCTCCCATCCTGACATACTACCGCACTTTGCATCATCATATTTTACATATAATAGCAAACTTCAAATCTAAAATAAAAACATGTAGTTCCCAATGATGGAATGAGATATTCATTATGGAAAAAAGGAGAAATATGAAAAAGAACCATGAAACATTTTTTAAATAGCAAATTGTAACAAAGTTTTAGATTTTCAATATTTTTTTAACTTAAAAAAATGAACTATAAATATTTGAAATACAGGCACTCTTCATGTACCCGGAGCTTAATTGAAAATATAGAGGATTTGAACTCAGACTTTCAAGTACCCTTCAACTATCCACACTATCTCATACCACTGATATACATGTAGAAAAGATAAATAATCACTAATATATATATATATATATATATTTCATGCAGAAACAGCACTCATGAGTTGATCCAGATATCATATCCCACACACACACACACACATATATATATATATATATAATCAGTACTCAGTTTATATTAAGATAGAAAACCTGCTGATTCTGCAGGAAATACATATATTGGTGATTATTTACACTTCAACTATCCACACTATCTTATACCACTGATATACAAGACCACACACATGTAGAAAAGATAAATAATCACTAATATATATATATTTCATGCAAAACCAGCACTCATGAGTTGGTCCGGATATCATATCCAACACACACACACACACATATATATATATATATAATCAGTACTCAGTTTCTATTAAGATAGCAAACCTTCTGATTCTGCATGAAATACATATATTGGTGATTATTTATCTTTTCTATATGTGTGTGGTCATGTGTATTAGTGATATGAGATAGTGTGAATAGTTGAAGGGTGCTTGAAGGTCTGAGTTCAAATTCCCTATATTTAAAATGGTGAACTGTAAGTTTAGCAATATATTATCTTTTTTTTAAAAAAAATCCACAAATTTAACAACTTTTAACTGTAAATATATATATAAAGTTTAGCAAAATAAAACAAAACACACATAAAACAACTTTTACCACTGTATTTTTTAAATTAAAAAAAAAAGTACAAATAATGTGATGTTACATTTTAAATATTTTTTTTTAAAAAAAAATCACAATTTTGGAAAAAAAAAACTCAAATATATAAAGTAAATGTATTATTTAAATATAAACCACATTCCTTAAAAATGATGTGAGAGATGTATTATATTGGAGGGGAATCACTATAATGGAGTAAACCATTTAATATCTTCTAAAATGGAAAGGAAAGGATCAGTTCATTTGATATGGATTAGTCATGTCAGAATTCTTGGTTGCCATGATATCTTAAATGAAAACTTTAAATAAATATTACTGGACAAAAACAGCACTAGAGTAATATGTCATAGCAGAAATAATACCAAAGTAACATTTATAACTTACCAATTTACTAGAATATATATATATAGATATATGTATTATAGTAATATTATTTATTTATAATGAAAGATCTACTAAAGCATTTACGTCAATTAAACCAAACTTTGTTGGCTACATGAGACATCATTTGAGATCACATTAGCCACAACAGTTTCATTTCCATTATAAACATGCAATGAACAATTTGATAATAAAGTTTAAACATTAATTTTAGAAGTAATTTAACTAATGCCTCCTTTGTGTTAGCTTAATATTAATTGACAAGGCAAAGTTTATAACGAACTCATTTTTAAATAATCTTACCTTCAAATAAACAGTTTAAATATGTAAAATTTAATTAAACACCACTTGCACGTATAGACACAAACACACACACATATATATGTATATAAACATAAATGCTGTTTGTTATTTGATTTGACTAAAAATCATTATATTTTTTTTCTCTATTTCACTGAAAAGATATGTTGATATGGTTTTTGCTTTGTATTGAACTGTTTAAATTTTGTTTTATCATTCTGCCAAATAAGTAATGGGGGAAAATGTAGTAACATTACACTGACAAGATTGAAATCATTTATAATCATATAGAAAATGAAGTTTAGAAAACAGTTGTGGTTATAATACACAATTGGAAATGTTAATTTAAAAAAAAAAATAAAAGTAGATGAGAACCGCATTCAATGTATAGATGATAAATAAACATAATATAAAATGGTATTCTACCAAATATTAGCATGTCAAAAAAGGCACAACAGAGAATGCTAGAAATAATTAAGATATAAAGAAGTAGAAGCATAGTAAAAGTCATTGTTTTTAAAAACTTTATTTTAGTATACTAATATAATAATCATTCTAAAACTCATTAGCTGTTTGAACATCACGACAAGATTGAACTATCATCCACAGATTTTCAGTCCCAGATTTGCCACTTTATCATTGGATTAAATAAGACAAGATATTTTAATATAGACATTTTGCATAAAAAATAAGCTTTTTTTCTCTAGAAAGAATACTGAAACATTAAATGACAATTAAAAAATTCAGAATATATATAGAAAGTAATATAAATATTTAAAGCATTTAAAAAATCTTGTAATTAGAGATTAACTTAAAGTAGATTTTTAAAATGTTATTTAAACTGCTATTAAATTTTGGTTAACCTGAGTAATAGAAAAATATATTTTTAGCATATGAAAGTTTTTTTTATTATAAAAGTTGTTTTTCATCTTTATTCTTTGACAACTCAGCAATATATATCATTCATCATCATCATCATTTTCGACCATTATCAGTCCACTACAGGATGAAAGTCTCACCAATAACAATCTAACTTGTCTAAAATTTATCCTATCTTCTCCACATCAGCCCATCACACATCTTTATTTCAGCAATGCATCTTACATGTAATCTCTAGTGTCCATCTATTATCATCTCTTCTAGCAATATTTCCAGCCTTAATTCTTTCAATGATGTCAGCAACCCTGTTTGTTCTCTAACTCATGTATTTCTTTTTTAATATCTTCTTATTACCCCTAACATGCATCTCTCCATAATTTGTTGTGTAGGCTGAAGTATTTTATTTTTAAGCACATGGACATATTTCTTTTAATATTTTTTATTTCTACTTAAAGCATTCCAAGTTCAATTCTATAATTAATTTTATACATTGTTTTTCCATCTGTAATAATAATCTAACCAAAGTATTTATAATTTTTAACTACTATTAATTCATGATTATCACATCTTTATTTTCTTTTTTTTTGAGACAATTTTCTTCAGTCTTTTTAATATTTACCTTTAGTTTCTATTTTCTTAATTTTATCTGGTAACTCTTACAACATTTTCTGAAGCTCTAAAGCATTATTTGAAAAAAAACAATTACATATCATCTGTAATATTTAGATACAGGTATACTTTATATCCCTGAAGTTTAGATCTAATTGTAGGGATTTGAAACCAGACTTTTGTAGGGATTTGAAACCAGACTTTCAAACTTTCTCCAGCTGTCCAATCTATTCAGACAACCATTACAGCTGTAAAATATAGATGACTTAAATATTCTCCATTTACCTTTACACTCTTAGTTTCCAATTTTAATCTACAAAATACTTTTTGCAAAACTGCTGTAAGAAGTTTTGGAGATATGGAAATAACCTTTCATACACCCATCTCAATGTTAATTTTCCTAGTAACATTATAGTAATTATACCACACTTCGAACGTTTGTTGGTGAAGTTAGAAATATCAAAATTAAATATTAGGCTTAGTGATGGCATTGTTGATGTATGCTAATGTATGCAAATTAATGTAATAATTGCATCTGCCATGAATAAAGAACATCTTCAATACCTCACTCTATTCTTTGAGGAGTGCTAAAGATCAACTTCAAAAGGAATACTTTTGTTTGAAACCAGGTAGTCTTCTTACATCACATCATTGGTTGCAATGGGGTTAGACCTCATCCAGACAAGATCAGTGCCATCCAATAGAAAACAAATTCAATTATTCCTAGGTTTGTGTAATTTCTATAATCATTTTTACCAGAAGTTCTTTGACCACATGGAACCATTGCTAAAACTCATTAGGAAGGATGAGAGATGGAACTGGACTGAGGAGCAGGAAAGGCATTTGCAAATATTAAAACAGGTTTCTTAGAGCAAACAATGTTAGCCTTCCTTGATTTTAATAAACCCTTCATTGTCAACAGACAGTAGTGATTATGGATTAGGGGTAACTATCCCAAATCCAGGAGAATGGCAAACTCCTGAAGGGTCAGAAATAAATTACACAGTTACTGAGAATAAAGTACTAACAATTTTATAATAAAAACTTGTTTATTTATAAGTGTTATACATTTAATCATTTTCAAATTATCTATTTGATGCATAAATCAGTCTAAATATGTTTTCATTTTTCAAAGTACTCTGAAAACAATTGTAAAATAATGTCTCTCAATGCTTGTGGCATTTTATTATCACTTTTAAGTCCACAAAAATGGATGAGACATTTTTTTATTTGAGAGATTTAAAAAAATGCATGAAGTAAGATCAAGAGAATATTTCTGATAGATAATGTAGGTCATATTAAATTTAATTAAAAAGTGTTTCACACTCAAAGCTTTGAGAGATAATACATTGTCAGGGTGAAACACACTCTTTTCTTAACCAACAACATTGAACATTTACATTTTATTATGTCACATAAATGTTTCAGAATTTGGAAATACAAACTAAATATGAGAGAAAAATGCTGTTTGTGTCAAAAAAACATCAGCATTGTTTTGACTTTGGACTTCATTTGCAATGTTTTTTTAGGGACTTGGTGAATTTAACATTTCAATTAAACCATTCATAAACTTGTGTTTTTATGAGATCATCTTGCTTGTAATCTGTTTACAACCATTTTCTCTGCCATTTTCTGTAAACAAAAATAGAATTTCACATTGTTTGAACTTTTCAGTCATTATAAAAATTGACAAATATGTGAAACACACTTTACAAAAAAATTTCTACATGGCACCATGAATTTTATATAGTGATGTCATTTTGCAGATTGAAGCAGAAGGCTTCCTGAAAAAAAGTGTGTAACAGCAGAAACATATACAACAATAGGTTCACAAACCAGAGAACAATTCCAGTTATTTTTGAGTCCCCCCTCTTCCATATAATAACACTTTTCTAAAATATTATTTCTGATTAAAAGATTGTTTCTTTAAAATATAGGAGTTTACATTTAATATGCCTTATATTAAATTGCTGTGCCTACCCTAATCTATGTCAGATCATAATCCTGAATATGCTAATAGATATCTTATACAAAATTCTTTAATAAATGTATAAATCAACACATCCATTGTTGAACATTCTCTCCAATAAAATTTTAATAAATTAAAGTTTATTTTAAGCATCCTCCTGGTTCACTTATGACCTAGATCAATATTAACTAAATATTTTTTTAATTAGCTCTTTACTTTTAAGTTGAATTTACAATGTGGCTTGTATCAAAATAGCAATGAAAAAATTAAGTATAATTTAGAAAAATGTTAAGTTATTTAAATATTGTAATTTTTATCCATAAAGATTTATTTCATCTACAATTAATCTGAAACATTATTTTATTAGAATATGTAAAAAGGTTGAATTGCATAAGGGATGGGTTGTAGTTTAGGAAATGTTAATTTGTTTTTGATATCAGGCAACACAATACACTTTGAGCAAATAATGAATAATTCAAAGAATGTTTACTCATAATAATTAAATGCAAAAAAGATGATATTCTTTGTCAAATGTATATATTAGAATCAATATGCTATATATGTTAAATTAAGCATTATCTTGGCAGCAAATATTTTTACACTATGAAGTATTTATACCTGACGACTCTTGTATGACTAAAAGTTATAAGCTGAAACTGCCTCAAGGTTTTAGTCAAAAATTAAATCAGATAAATAGTATTATTAATTGGTATGGTTTCAATTTGCAGCGATAGTTTTAATTGTTTTTTTTTTCTGCTTAAATCATAACTGACATTAGATAGAAATATTTTATAAACAACCCCCATTCTTCATGTGGTTAAAAATCGAAACATCTGAATCCCCCCTTCCCAAAATTAAATACCATATGCTTTTATAAATAGCATGATTGTGTATCATTTGATTTTATATTTTGAAAAATGTTCATAATTACATATGTATATATAAGTAGTTTCAGATTATAATAATAGTAAAGTTTTAAACACTAATAATATAGAACTTAAATATAAATATTTTTAATTGAGTTATACTCATTATCAACTAATTTTGTTCAGGTAAAACGCCGATGACATGTATGATTTTCCAGATTGTCTATTTACTATTGCCTCTTTATATTTATCTTAAACTTATTTCATGGAATTTATATATACATCATTAATGTACACAAACTGGTTCATCTTTTGTCATTAACAGTTAAATATGTGATTGCTTACTATAATTTATTTTAAATACTTCTTAAACTTCAATTAAATTTTTTAATTTAAGTACACCTTCCCCACTAATACCAGAAATTTATAAAAGAACTCCACTATATTTTAAAGCTTTATTTTCAATTCTTTTTTTTTGTACCCCTTATTTCATTATATCGCCTAGTTAAAAAAAGAGGCGAATCATATTTTTATCTAATAAATATATAACTTATTTTTTCGCACAAGATTAATTATTAGTTTTTAATTAAAACTTTATTTGCACATTTCTGTGTAATATACTCCAGATGCTTGAAATAATAAAGAGAAATAAAAATTACTATTATAAATAAACACATCTTAAAGAATTTTTTTGAATTTTTTGCATGTTAATTGAACTAATCATCAATAAATCAAATACTTTATGAGAATCTACTTATATTATTATAATGTATGATTTTTTTTTCCATTTTATAAATAACATTAAAAAAACTGTGATCTAATTTTAAGAAAAGAGTTAAAATTGAAAGAAAAAAACTAATTACAAACAAGTTTTGATGAACCAAATAGATCATTATTTTAAATACTTAAAATATTAATAATTGTCACTAATAAGGTTATAAATTCCTAATAAAATAAACAGTTCAGTTACTACTAAATTCTTAAATATAACTTATCTGATTCTTTAAAATGTATTCCTTTCAAATGAAGAATTTATTCTTTTTGAATAAAAAAAATTACAAAAAATATAAAATATCTAAAATAAATAGGATGCAGTTCTAAATATAAATATTATAATAAACAATTTTAAATAACAATAATTATAACGATATATCTGTAAAATTACATTTTTGTAATAAACTCTATCCATTAATAGCATTCCACATAAATATATTTTAAGAAATTTTGATATTTGATTTTTTTAAATATAATTAATATTATGGATAATACTTCCTAAACACATGAATAATAAATTCTCAAATATTACATGAGTTAATAAATGAAAAAAACAAAACAGCAAATTTTAAAGATACAATTCTTAGTATAAATCTCAAATAATTTAATGTTGATCAAGTAAAAACTTTTTTAACAACAAATAAAATTTGCAACAATTATTATCTGCAATATTTAATTACAACAGGCAAAACTCTCCGTATAGTAGTGCCACTCAGTGCCAGCCAGAGTAATCAACGGATGTCAGAAGGCTTGTGCATAAAATCTCATCTAGTGCCTACTCGGCCAATATCTCCAGATGAGTTTGTGGCTTGTGACCTTCATCAGTGAGGTGTCTTGGATCCGAGAGCACTGATATTGGATGAGGAGGCACTAGACAGAGATTTTATGCACAAGCCTTCTGGCATCCATTGATTATTCTGGCTGGTACTAAGTGGTACCACTGTATAAAGAGTTTTGCCTGTTTTAATAACAGCTATGTGCAAGCATAAGAAATGGTGATCATGTAATATTTAAATACAGGTATACTTTATTGTTTTCCCAAAGAATTGTGATAATGATGTTTTAGTTGTATTTTTATGTTGGACTATTTCCTTCATATAATATGAGTATTGAATATCTTTAGAAAAATTTGACCTTATTTAAATATTCCAAATACATTCAACTGTTAGTAATAGCACATCAAACAGGTTAGTATCTCTGGAAATTAGATGTAATTATAGAGGATTTGAACCCATATTTTTAAACTCCCTTCAGCTATCCAATCTATCTCATATAGCCAATATACATTTGTGTGGTCATGTGTATTGGTTGTATAGATTGATTGGATAGCTGAAGGGATCTTAAAAGTTTGGGTTCAAATTCCTATAATAACAATTATTTTCATAAACAATATTATAGTTCTTAAAATTCAAAATTTAAATATGCCCTTGCAGAAACAAATGTTAAAAAATAAACCAAAGCTGGAACTTAAGTCTGAACAGTCATTGTTTCTGGTAATCACGAGGAAAAAAGAAATGTAGGTTCTTGCAATTCTTGTTAACATTAAAATGAAGTATTCATTAAAACAATATCAAAAAAAAAAAAAAACTTAAAAGAAGTATCAATTTTTATTTTGCATTTTAATAATAAACAATTAAAATATGTGATCGGGATTCTATTTCTGCCCACCAAATTTAAATTGAGATATTCAAAAAACCTATAGATATAATAAACAAAATGACAAACCAATTCAATTTTTATTTTCTATTTTTTCTCTATACTCTACACTAAATTTTAAAACAACCTAAAATTATAACAATTACTATTATAAATATTGAAATTCAACAAAAAGATATATTTATAGTAACGTTATTACAATTTACTTTAATAATTCAATTTTAAGTTTTTTTTAGTGACACTTGCATTAATCTAAAAATATTCCATGCACATCTAGCTACAATTTGAATTCAAATTGTAAGTTTAAAATTAAATTATAACTTTAAAATTAAATCAAGTAATAATTTAAAAAGTTACTATTACTCAATATATTCTCAAAAAGTTAGTAGCTTTTAAAAATAAATCTCCAAATATTTTTCCTCTTCAGCAAATCAAGGTATCCATTGTCATAGAAACATGTGTATAGCCAACAAGGGCTTATAAAGGATAAATTTAGCAAATAAAGGCAAACATAATTTAATATAAAGATTTCATCGCCCCAATACTGACAACTTAATAAAACTGGATCTTTTATCATTTACATTAAAAATGATAATACTTCAAACTCACAAAACTTGGATACCAAGAAGGACTGTCAAAGATTATAGAATTATTCAATGAGACAATACCAAGGGATTTATTCATTTTTTTCAAATGTTTTTTTTACCAATTGATCATTAGTGCTTGCAATAACAGATATCACTCTTTATCTAAATTTCATAAAAGATTTTATATTTGAAGAAATAAGCTTAAATTTTTTTTGGAGAATCTATCTTATGTATCATAGATCACCCAAACCTTAGATATATTATAATAAAGTTAAAAAATGAAGAGCAACATAACACATTTAAAGAAACATTTAAACCATTGGATAAATATGCCTTGGTTACAATAAATTCATTAAGAGACAACATTATAACTGGGCTAGTAAAAAAATACTTGGATCCATTAACTTAAGTCATTAATGTTTGGAGAAATTTCTGATTTTCAAGTACATTGCTTAAAAATACACTAATATATGAAATTAGCTGCTACTTCAAAAGTGCATAAAAACATAAATCCGAATGAAACCCCATCCCAGATTACTGATCAAGAGGCACCATTGTTTATAGTAATATATGGATTAAACCTCAATGCTTTCACTATAGGAAACATGGACATCTGATTAGTGCATGCCCAAAATTATACTGTGCACACTATATTATGAGATCAATTCTCATGGATCAGTCCCTAATCAAAGAAATTTTAACCATAAATGGAAATTAAAATATTAGACAATTTAGTTATGATATAGATAGCAATAATATAGCATAATAAATAAAACATCACCATGAGTTATGGACTCCATTTTCAATGGCATACTCTTAAAAGAATCTACCAATATACTGATCAAATTCAAACAAGGTATACCTCCCACCACACACACACAAAAGATGAATGAAAGATCAAAGGATTGAAAACTGACAATCCCAAGAGAAAGTCAAAACATCTTTGGCTAATAAAAACTCTGATTCTGATTTGTTCATGGAAGATTTAGATCCTGTAATAAGAGATCAATGCATCATGTTCTTATCAACCAATCCTTGATAAGACTCACAACATATTTCAAACTGAAGCTGATCTAATGAAAGCTCATGATATATCCATTCCAAACACATAAATTATAAATATTATAATTAGTTTAAATAACCCAATATCAATAGTTCATCAGATAACAGGTAACATAAAACATTGATTTATCTTGTTTTATAAAGTAATTTATATTTATTAAGTTAGTTTGTATTTTTCTGTAAATAAGTAAAGGGAAAATATTTCATAATGAAACTTAGAATGGGAGCTTTTAACATTAGAAGTGTAAATGCAATCAATAAAAATTTTCAACCTAGTAAATGATATGGAATTATTCAACCATAAATACTAGGTTTATTTGAATCCAAAGTATACAGTGAATCAAAATAGATCCAGCTATATATTTAACTCATAAGATTTTGCAATGTTTTCTAAATCCTCAAATACACCATATGCAGGCACTGATATTATCATTGATAAAAACCCATTCAATTTAGTCAAAATACAATACATAGATGAATACATTCTGATATGTACCTTCTACCACAAAGCAATAAGATTAAAAATTGCTTTTATTTATATACCCACAGGGCCAATGATAATTAAAAGATTAACTTTTGTCATAAATTTTGTTTGCATTCAGACCATACCCATTCTTTTTACTAGGAGATTTTAATATGTCATATGAAAATTTGTTAATAATAATAATAATAGCACTTGCACTAATGAGTGGATAAGAGTTCTTGCCAATATTTTAATAATGGTAGATTTACATACTCAGTGACTTAGTATTTTACTCACCATCATTATATTACCTAACTAACATATCCCTTTAGATATCACCTTTCTCTGAACATTCAGTCATAATTTGTTACATTTGTTTTTAACTTTATTATTAGAGCAATAATAAATACAAATGAAACAATCAAAAACTCATTCCTTCTTACTCTGTGAAAGTTTTTTTCTGAAATTTACATTTACCTACACAAAACTAAAAACATTGTAATGGATTCTGTCCAAAACTGTATTATTTACATAAATATAATACCCTATACAATAAACTGGATAATTCAATCAACACCAAGATCTATAAGCCTCTTGAAACTATTGGATGAAATACACAGAAAAATTAGTTTTATTCTTTCAATAGATAATGATTGGCTCAGATTATCAGTTTTAAAAATATCTACAAATCCATATGTCAATCCCTTAAGAAATGTTTAACAAAGAAGGAAAAAAGGATACTCCTTAAATCAATCTCACACATGGTCTAGGCAATATGTTAGATGAGCTTTGAGGCATCCACTTTCAGTTTGAGTCTTAGGTGCTCTAAAGGGTATAAACAAAATTATTTATGATGACTTCATGCTAAAATTAATCTATCAGTATTTTAGAGACAGGCTTCAAATGTGCAGGACTTTTGAACCTACTTCTGCTTTCTTAGTATATCTGAGGAAGGGACTGTTTTCTTACCAAAAGAATTCACACAGAAACTAAATGAAATATATCATATTCATGTTATCTTTGGATCACATAGAATACCAAAATTTGTATTTGTTCATCTAAATGATTCTTCCTCCCAGTATTTTTCAAATTTAGCAAACTTCTTAACAAAAAAGTATATAGAATACAAGGCCTCTAACCAATATCTCTAGTGCCATTTTGAAAAAAAACTCATTGACTAAACTCATATATCTTAGCCCAATATTTGTGTCCACTAGGAATAAAGTTTTTAGAATCAGTCATCAAAGATAAAATAGAATCATATCTTTTGACATAAATTTCAAACATGAAATTTTATATAATGTATTAGATGTTAGTTGAAAGTTGGGAAAAGCTTAAGATATTTGATTTTATTAGCATTTTTTTTGTTTTTTAAAAAATAATAATTTGAAAGCATTGATAATATTTGTTAATACATTTTTTAGCTATTTTTTTCTTTGCAATATATAATCTGCTCTGAGAAACAGAACTTAGAAATACACATCTACTTTAAAAAGTTTTGCAAAAAATCACATGTCAATTTTATATAATGTATTAAATTGGGGAATTTAAAATCTTACATATATGTCTTTATCCAACTTTAATATAATATTATTTGATTTTTAAAAACACCCTATATAATACAAAATAATTTCTTTATGAATCGAGGGAATGATTATTTATCCCTTTAATGTCTAGCCAGTGGCTGAATACAAGGTGGAGTGACTGTAATCTTAAAATGTAACTCTCTTTGATCATAACCAGTGATGCTGGTCAGATTGAAGCTCAAATCAAAGACTAGTCATAAAGCAAATTCTAGTCACCTTTTCTGATCATCATCTATCCCACATATATGTTAATCTAATAGAGAAGTATTTAATTTACCCTACATGAGCAGCTAGAGCATAATATATTCTAAGTATTAAATCTACACCAAATACTATTCTGATAGATGAGAAATTAATTAGAAATGAGGCTTTTAACAATAATTATTAATTTATTTATAACAAAAAACTTAATAAAACAAATTAATTTTTTCTATTCCTTTGTATTTACAAATGTACATAATCAAAAAAATTATTTTAGAATGGATCAGTAAAATTAATCAAGAATATAATGTCTTAATTCATTTTATTTAATTTATATTTGTTTGATTTTTTGCCTTCAGAATTAATAATTTGATATTAATTAATCCTATACTACATAAAAATAAATGTCTATAATTATTTTTTGTACATTGTGTGTTTGTCATTCTACCATGAAAGAAGATTGCTGAGAGAAAAGTATATTTTATAATACATAATAATAATATATTAAAAATATATAAATTTTTTAATTTAATAAACAAGATTTATTATTTTTTATTGTAATTACCCTGATAATCAAAGAAAATGCACATGTAAATTTTTTTGAGATAAGAACAAAATGTAATTAATTATAATTAAAGAGGAAGAGATGTGTAATATTTTTTTCTCTCCCTAATTAAATATTGCCAATCAGAATGTTGATGGCCCATAGGAACTTAGTAAATGAAAAAAAAAAATTAAAGATGGTATGAAATCAAACCTTGTTTAAATTTTGTAAAATATTCATTTGTATTGGTTTATGAAATTATGAAAGTTCAGAAGTTCACAAACCCAAAATTAATGCTATATTAAAGATAATATAAATCATGTATTGTATTTGGGTTATGAATAATATTGTAAATTAATTATAATAAAAATAAGCTTTGCAATGTAATTAAATTCTTAGAGTTAAAGAAAAGTGTGAATAAGTACTTGGGTGATGGACAGTGGTATAAACTTCAATTTATTCCTTCTTTGCTTCATTAACATGGTTAGTGAATTCTGAAAATCAAAGTGTTGTATTCTTTATTGGGTGGAATATTGTAGAAAAAGGTCCAGAAAGCTCTAGAAAAATGTTATTCTGTGTATTTGTTTTTACCTGTGGTGGTAATTTAAACCAGATGCATTGCTAAGCAGATACAGTTGCTGATGACTTCTTCTTTGTCTAAAGTCAAGAAGATGCCTTGATTCAAAATGCCATGCCTACATAAGACCAAAATCCTAGCAAGTTAATAAAAAATAAAACACTTCAACTAGACATAATAGATCCTATAGTTCATTGAAATAAGAAACCCATGGCATGGTAAGCATCTATTATACCAATCATTAAATCCAATCAAAGAAATAATAGGTAAGATTAATGAGAGCTCTCTACCTAATTTTAATGTTTATTTGAAATAATAATATAAACTTATAATGAACTAATAAGACAGATGAACTAAACATTATTATTGCTAACAGAATGCCTAATTAAATGTGTAATTAAGAATATGCTATTCTATGTAATGTATATATGTGTTAATGTTTTATAATATTTAATAGAATAATATTAATAAATAATTTTGTATTTATAGTATATACTTATTTATTTATTAAATCTGTGTGGTAATTTAAATTCAGCAATATTTATTGTTTAGATTTTTCTATGTATGAATGCTAATACACACAACTAATTTGTTAAACCTTCATAAGGAGAGAGATTCTGTCTTTATTAATTAACTTTGTGAAGGAGTGTTCATCTAATATGGTCCAATAAACACTGGTGTGTGAAACAAATAAATAAAAGCTATCACAAAATATAGTTTATCTTATTGTATAATCTGAGTATAGGTTTGATTGACCAGGAAATATAATCGCATTTTTTTAAATATTTATTTAATAAATTAGAAAGTGAAGAAGTGATTTGTTCATATTACTAACTTTAACTTGTTATATATACATATAGGGTAAATACTTTAAAACCCTTTTGGTAACTGGCATTTATATATAAAACTCATTGAACTAATGAAAAAGCTTTGACTCGGTACTATATATATATATATAAGCTTTGACTCGGTACTATATATATATATATATCACTAGTTCAGTAGAGTTAGATTAGTATTAGTAAAATACTAAGCAAATGTTAGATCAAAATTTAAAAAATGAATCTCTATGTAAAATTAATTCAATTTTGCCAATTATTAGCAAAATTAATAATTATACAGAAATTAGTCAATTAAAACAATTATATCAAATTTTGTTAAGTTCAATTTGCAGTTGTTGTTTTTTTCAGAGCATTTAGGGTGTCTGACATCTCTAATGTTAAAGAAATCTCTATTGCTTATGTAATTTAAATTTGTTTCTTGGTCATGACTTTATACACATATAAAGCTTACTTAATGATTGAGAACAGCAGATAGATGTTTAACATATATATTAGTTCTCTTTGTTGGTACATACTCTTTTTTTCTGTTTATGAGTTATTTCTTCTCTGGTAATTTTAAAAAGGCATTTTAGGAAATTAATTACAATGATGTTAAGAAATCCCAACAATAGTAGGAATTATCTAGGCTTTTATCTTACCAACTTTTTGGGAATCATGTCCCTTCTAGGATACAGTGTAGAAAGGTGGGAAAAACATTTTAACAGGATGTATACTCAGCCATAGTAGACATATATGAATACAGTTGACTGGAAATTATCCTCACAGCTTTGTATTAATGAGATATCAGGGACTGTTAACTTGGGAAACAATAGAAATGCCTCATTTTGTAGTTGATTACCAAGTCAAAATTTTAACATCAGTAATTAAAACTTTAAAAAACAAATAATTTATGCATAATTCTCTCATTGTCTCAAGATTACCTGCCTTCACTTTTTTTTTATTAATTAACATTAAATTTTTTGAAAATAATTGATTCTCTTTTTGAATCCTAATCCCCTGTTTATATATTACATAAGGTGACAATTATTTTTTAATAAGAATTCAAGTCATAAATTCATTTGAAAATAGATATTCAGTACCAGAGATTTTATTTCCATAATTCCTTAGTTTATCTTTAATTAAACTAAATTTTTTATCTAAATGTCTTTTTATTTTTACAGAACAAAAGAAACATAAGTTTCATTACTTTAAATTTTACTCTTTTTTTAATAATTTATTTTCTGTTAGGCAAAAATAAAAGAAATGATAATTTTATCAAAAGTTTAATTTATTATCTCTGTTTTTTTTTAAATTAATTTCTTTTAATTTCATATAGTTAAATTATTTAGGTCTTAAAAGATACAATCAACTTCTTTTTTTCTAGATATTCAAAAGTAACTTATTTTTAACCTTTTTTATCATTTATATTTATATACCTTTAGAGAAGGGTTTAAACCTTTTTTATAAGTGCCTCGAACGTTTATAATAATCAAACATCTTTTTTTTTTGACTATAAAGGGAACTCTCAAACCTAATCACAGGATAGGAATTTTATAAAGATAAAAATGGCCATCTTATTTTAATCTAAATTTCCACTTTTGTAGGCCAATCTAAAGCATCTTGATTTGTGAGTGTGAAACTGTTAATCTCTTCACTTTTTAAGTCCACTATTTTCTTTACAAATGAGAATTTAGGTTAAAGATATCTGTTCTTATCTTTATAAAGTCACTATCTTGTGTCAAGATTTGAGAGGTCCCCTATAGTAAAAAAACAACACTGTTCGACTATTATAAATGTTCACGGCACATATGATAAAGATTAAAACCCTTCTCTAAAAATTTTACTTACTTCCTATGTGCTTAATAAATAATCCAACTTTATATTTATATTTATGTAACCCATGAGACAATGAGGTCACAATACACTTTATGGAAAGAAGTGTTAGAAACAAATGTTTTTTCTAAGTTCCACTGAGGAGAGTGTGGGTGAGTAGAGTATTCCTGAAGGCTTAGGTGCTGGAGATTACAGGTAGGCATGCTCTTCCAATTTTTGTATAATTTTTATAAAACTTTTTTATATATTTTATGATGTCATCTCTCTTTTTTAGTTATAATTTATCTTTTTCTTTTATTGTAGATATAACTTTTTTTTAATACCAAGTTGTTATTTTATACTTTTAAGACTTTTATTTTCTTTGTATTTTTTTCACCAATTCATAATTATGGTTTTTATATTATTAATTATTTTTATACCATTTTATAAAAACTCTGAATATTCAATTTCTCATTATAGATCACTTTTAACATTTGTATACTTCTACTTTCCTTATACTTTTCTTGTTTCAGTAAAAAAATTACTGTCAATCATTGATTCTTCATATCTGTTGTCATGTTGCAGTTCATAATAGTGTATCATTTAACTTTCTATTGATTTCATTCAAACCTGAAACATCTTCAAAATCTATTAGTAGTTTAAAATGATTTGCAAATTTTAATTTAAATTTATTCAAATGTTTTTAAAAATTATGAATATTAGTTGTAAATACTGCTTATTTAATTACTTTTGTTTCTCAAATTTTTCATCAACAAAAACCTATCATATCATCAATAGATGATTATTTTGTGTATTGAAGATTGTAATAATATTATAACTGTGAAATACATATTTTCTGTTAGTGAAACTACAACTCAATTCTGCTGTATCTTCATTTGGATGCTTCCATGTCCATTTTTATTTAGCATTTTTTTCTCAAAGAAAGAATTCATAATATAAAGATTTTTTTCTTTTCTATTAACTTAATAAATGTATGTTTTTTCTCATTTTTATCTTCACAAAATTTTCTCATCACTATTTTATCTTTTAATCATTACCAATTCTAGTCTTAAAGTTGTTCCATGGTAATATTAAAATATTTTCTCTGTTCAAATATATTCTATATATCCTTATACAAATATTTTACATTTTCATCACAATGAGAACTTGCTGGAGCACAAACCTGAATTGTACACATTTAGTATCTTCCATTACTATGAATAACTAATTTTGCCACTTTGTTAGATATACCATCTTCTTCATAATGTTGTTCAACATTTTATTTATAAAAAATCCCATTCAACTTGTGCTTTCCATATTTATGTCTTTATAGTAAAGTATATATCCAATTTTTAAATTTCCTTTTCATCTTTTCTTCTAACTTCACAAAGTCTAACAATGTCCCATTTAATATTTAACAATTCTTCATACATTTTGTGAATTTTTCTTTCACTTAAAAGTAATCTACAGTTACAGCTATCTAAATAAAATTGGCATTAAATGACAGCTTAGATCAGTAATTATCAGGTTCTTAGCACCCATGATATTACCATCTTTTAGAAATAATGACTGTAATATGATTTTATCTGTCACTATAATAAATATCCATATATGCTTAAGTAAACATATTTATTGATGAACTCATTCATCCTGCTTTCAAGCACTCAACTGGTTTTGCATTTGAAAACTATCAAACAACTGAAAAGATAGACCATAGTATTTCTTAATCCAACACCCAAACATAAATAGCCAATAAAGTGTTGGATAATGGGTAATTCTGAATAGCCATGCATTTTTGTTTACTATATGAACAATTACATAGTAATTTCAGCTGCAATGACAAGAGCATATAAAAATTACATTAGGAATTTACTATACTCAGTTATTTTAAGATCTCAAAAAAATCAAAAGGTCTCTTTTTATTTAACATTTAACTCCTTTCTAAAGCCAGTCCAAGGTATTATTACATATAAATGACATTAATAAATATTACACTTTTAAATTCCATGTCAGGCAAGGGCAATGACTTCCTTTTTTGTGTTGTCAATTGCATTGTGTTGTCTCTCTGTGTGTCATATAGCTTGCAAGTATAAATAATAATTTCATACTTAGAGCTTTTTGACATATTCACAGCAAAAGAAATTATTCTATTATTTTACAAATAATTTGGAAGTTACATTTATTAACATTCCATATCTGTGATGTGGCTTATTTACTTATAAGAGTATTAAAATAAAAAAAATGACACCATGTTATATATTCATTGACCTTATTAAAAAAGGTTTTATTTATATGGGATATGGATTTATATTTGTCAATTAATAATGGCTCTGATAAACATTAATGTTACATAGATGTTTAATCAATTAGATTAAAGAATCTCCATTGAACACCTTATTTTGCTTGTCTTGATATATTTATAATAAGCCTTTTAATAGTGGTATAAATATAAAATTGAAATACTATTAGATCTTTTATTAATTTTATTTGTATGTTGCATTATTTTCATCTTTTTATTTAATTATTAAATATTTTTAGAACTAATCTTACTTTGTTTAAACTTTTCAAATACATTCAACTGTTAATATTAACATACAGGTTAATATACATGACACATTACAAGTGTTGTTATTAATTTACATTTCAGCTGCTTAAGCTTAACCAATGGTAAAATTATCCTTAAATTTTAACCTTTTAGATCAATGAATAATGAACTGAAGTTGAAGTTTTAATCAACTATGTTTTATTCTATCAGAAACAATAGTTAGTAGAAATTTTATATACTTATCCATGAGCTATCTTATGAGTAAGATAAATTCATTATCATACTTATTTAGCTCTGTGGAATATATTTGTCTTTATCCAATGAGCAATTTATTTTTATTTTGTTTAGTTTTTGTGTTTTGCTCAATATTCATGTCTTTTTCAAGTAAACACATGTACATTGATATTCATTTTTTATTGGGAAAAGACTTGAATATTGGATAAGAAGAAATTGCAAAAAGAATCATCAACATATTAAATTTTATGAAATCTATAAAGTTCAATTTTTCCACTTCATCTAAAGTTGGAAATTGAAAGTATAGAACACATAAATATAGATCTGAGAAAACAAAATTTAGTAATAACTGTATATCAAAAACAAAGTATTTTCCATATAAAGTTAAAAGATGTCTTACATGCAAGTATATTATTATTATAGAAATGATCCAAGATAATAATATTAACAAATCAAAATAACATCAAATGCAAAAGTGTAAATTTGTTATATTTATTAGAATATAATAGATGATTAAATTATTATGTAGATGGATGACATTTTATATGTTAAGGTGCTGAATCTTAAGCTTGACGTTTTGCATATAAGTACAGTGAAACTTATATCTAAACTCTTTCATTGACCAGGTCACTCAATTGATGATTTTAAAAAATGGTCATATTACTTAACATTTTGCATATAATTACAATGAAACCAGTATCTAAACTCTTTCATTGACCAGATCACTAAATTGATGATTTTTAAAAAATGGTCATATTACTTGACATTTTGCATACAGTGAAACCAGTATCTAAACTCTTTCATTGACCAGATTACTCAATTGATGATTTTAAAAAAAAAGGTAATATTATTTGACATTTTGCATATAATTACAGTGAAACCAGTATCTAAACTCTTTCATTGACCAGATCACTCAATTGATGATTTTAAAAAAAAATAGTCATATTACTTGACATTTTGCATATAATTACAGTGAAACCAATATCTAAACTCTTTCATTGACCAGATCACTCAATTGTTGATTTTAAAAAAATGGTCATATTACTTGACATTTTGCATATAATTACAGTGAAACCAGTATCTAAACTATTTCATTGACCAGATCACTAAATTGATGATTTTAAAAAAATGGTCATATTACTTGACATTTTGCATATAATTACAGTGAAACCAATATCTAAACTCTTTCACTGACCAGATCACTCAATTGTTGATTTTAAAAAAAATGGTCATATTACTTGACATTTTGCATATAATTAGTGAAACCAGTATCTAAACTCTTTCATTGACCATGATTTTAAAAAAATGGTCATATTACTTGACATTTTGCATATAATTACAGTGAAACCAGTATCTAAACTCTTTCATTGACCAGATCACTCAATTGACGATTTTAAAAAAATGATCATACAACTTCTTTCCACAAGAAAGAAAACGAGAACAATTTTATTATTTTTTTTTATTGTTTATTTTTGAGTATAAGACTTTATATTCACAAGAAGTGAATCTGCATAGGTAATATTATATCTTTAAACTATCTCATTTTCTAATGAATAATTATTCATTATTTATGTGTATTTACCTTTATGTAATATAGGGAGAGTACCAATAGCTCTAAAAGGCTTTTATTGATAAATGCTGAAAATAAAGCCTATAAAATCTCTATTTAGAATTATTTCCATCCTCAGACTGATTGTTTTTGAGATTTTGGCTCACATCAGTGAAAAGCTAGAACATTCAGACACTAGATCTAAAATACAAAGTCAAAAACTAGCACTTATCTAATAAACTAAGTAGAAAATCTTAATTTTTTAAACACATAAATGTCTTAAAATCCAGCTATCTAACTTAAATAGCTATATGGGACTAAACCAAATTTATATCTACCATATATTAATAGCATTAGCAATATAACATTACCAAAATCTGAGCCAAAATCTTGAAACAAATCAGTTTGAGGATGGGAATAATTCTACATAGAGATTTTATAAGCTTTCTCTTTGGCACTTATCAATAAAAGCTTATTAGAGTTATTGATATGCTTCTATATTACATTTCTATAATACAAGCTTAAAGAGCAAAGTCATGCTATATATGGTTTGCTTTATTGATTATTACCTTTATGTTTACAAAAGTGTTTTAATTAATTTACTTAATTATGAATGCACATAGAAATAGCATATATGTATGTACTGATGTAAATAAAATTATTTTTTATGACATTAGAATTAATATTCATTATTTTTAATTTAAATATTTTTCATTTATCATTTATTATTTAATATGTCAGCTCACAACATATTTTTTATTATTAAGTATTTATTATGAATGCATAACAGTTTTTTGTACACATATATTGTCTAATTAAGGAATTAATTAATTATTTAAAATTTTTATTTAAAAGTTTTTTAAAAGATTTAAAAAGTTTTGATAAAAAATAATAGATATTTTAAAAAAGTAAGTAAGGTATTTATCACAATAAATTACCAGCTGATGAATAAATTAGGATGTGCCAAATATAATGTATTGTATAACTAAGTTTTGTGCATTAGAACTCTGATTTTATTCATAAAATATAAGCATTGATTTGTGTAAAGTAATAATGTTATCTGAAAACAATTTTTATTAGTACTCTGATAAAAATTAGCAAAAATTCAAATTCAATAAGCCAATATAATAATTTTTGCTCTGCTATTATTCTGTAAGTGACTGATTTTATAGTTTATGCCTAAAAAATAAACATACTATTTTTGACTACTTTATTTGTCCATGTTATTTGTTGATCTACTTTATATTGTTCCAAGTTTTCAATAAATTTGAAATTCATGCTTAAAGAAACACTTATTCACTTATTTTATTCTTACTTGAGATAAGCTGAAATTCTGAAAACTAATTAGAATCCATAATAATCACAAATAAATTATAAAATATTTGAATGATGTTAAATATTTAAATATTAATATTTATTAATGCTGATGTTTTATGCATATATTTTTGTTAAGAGAATTCTGAAGTATTTTATGTCTCCTGAGATAGATAACATTTACCATAAAAAGATTTATCTGAATATTTTAAATTTATAAATTCCTTACTTTTTATATAATAAATTCTAAAGCTATATCAGAATAAAAGAAATATATATTTAAAAAGTATAAGTATGAAATAGAATTGGCAAATTATATCCAATATTAGACATGAGATTAATATGGCATTAAATAAATATTCTTTATTAAATATAGATTAATATAAAAAATGAGTAACTGAAAACCCTATTATAAGTATATGATATGTATATATAAAATAAAAGGAACAAGGCAAAACTCTCCACACAGTTGTGCCACTCTGTGACAACCAGAGTAATCAATGGATGCCAGAAGGCTTGTGCATAAAATCCCTATCTAGTGCCTACGCATCCAATATCCCCAGACTAGTTTCTGACTTGTGGCCTTCATCAGTGAGGATCTTTAGCTCTGGTTGGCACAGGGTGGCACTACTGTATGGAGAGTTTTGCCTTGTTTAATAAGAATTATGTGCTAGTATAAGAGATGATGATCATGTGATGTTTAGTGGTTTAAAATAAAAGGAAGAATAAAATTTAAATACTAATAATATCAAAAGGAAAATGTAGTTCTTATTACAACATCTATATTTTGTGCAAATATATACTTACTATTATTTATATAACTTTTTAATATTATAATAAAGAAATAGATTAAAAGATAAGTATAAACTAAAATCTAATTAGACTCTTTCTTTAATTTTAATTATGAAATAATAATTGTCATTAGATTAAACAAATTTATTATCATTATTATGCTATGAATTGAATTTAAGATTTATTAATTATAATTAAAACATAACAAGGTGTGGATTATTTCAAACTAAATTTATATATTTTAAAAATAAAAAAATATCTGGTTATAAAACTCTGATATCAGTTGGACATTTTACTGCTTTGTTTTGGTTTATGCATTTACTGAAATTAAGATTTTGAAATGATTGTGATTCTAAAAAGCTTAAATATCATTTTTGTCTCATATGTAAATATATATGCTTAACATGCATAAATAAAGACATAAGTCCGAGATCTTCATTATTTTTATCATTCTTTTTTATTACATTATATATATATTATATGGTCAAGTATTTAATGTGTTTATTAAAAGAAATTTTTTTTAACCTTACATTTATTTTTTATAAGATTATTAATTATTAAAATTGCCAGCTGGTATCTTTAGTTTGATCTTTGTTATTATTTTTACTATTATTATTATTATACATGATCTGTTCATGTATTATTTTAGTTCCTTATAAAATATGCTAATAGAAAAAGTATCAATTTTGACTTGTTCTATTTTTATTGTATTTTTAAAGAGTAAGTTGCAGTTTGTTTTATTCTATTTTAATACAAAACAAAGTCCACATTTTATTTTAAAAAATCATTGATCAAAATTAAAATATTTCAGTTTAAAAAGTTACTATTTGTTTTTAAAATAACATTGCTTGTTTTATATTTAATAGAGTACAAATAAAAGATTACATTCCTATATGTGTGAATATATATGCATGTATTGATTTTAAAATTGAAGATATTGTAAATTTGATATTGGATATTCTAAAATGTATTGTTTCTAATAATGACTCAATGAATTTAGAAACACAAACAAGTCCATTCTTAGTTACAGTTACAACCTATGACCTAGATACTGTGTCAATCAAATACAGGATATAAAAAGCCCATGGATTTACTTTGAAATTCTTTATTATTTTTCTCCGCTTGTATATAATTGTTTACTTCAATGGAAGCTATGTTTTCTTGATTTTTTTATTTCAAAATTGCAATATATACATTTTTAGAGATGTTTGAAGTAAAACAACAACATTTCCTCCAGGACAAACAAAATATAAATTTGGAGGTTTTTAAAATAATAAGAGAAAAAGAAAACAGAAAATTTTATTATCATAACATTTTGGAAAAGATTTTGTTAAAAGAAGATACAATGTTAGCTTAAATATTTATGCACATATGTGCTATCATGAAAACATAGATATCTAATCCATAAAGGATAAATTAATGATTTAATAAAACTTTGAATAATAGTAATTCACTAAAATGAAATGATTATTTTATTAAGATGTTTAAAGTATTGACCTTCAATATTGCATAATTGCATCATTAACACCATCCAATGAGATCATTTTGTAATTATAAACTGTTAATAAAAGTCATTACTTTAAATCTATATCATGTTTATATTATACAGTGCCTATAGATTATTTAATGCATTAATCGATAAAATAATAATTACCTTCAAATGAAAATTATAATAGAAATTATTAGATAAACCATCTATGGAAATTAATACCTATTTATAGTGATTCTTTATATATATCATTAAAAACCAGTCAACCCTTAGACAATCCCAATATCAATAACAATCAACAATTTCAAATTGTTGTCAAGGCAACCTCATTTTAACAATAAATGTGGATCATATATGTGTGTGTGTTAATAAAATTTACACTACACAAATACACAGGATAATATATAATAAATTTGGCATTTATTATCCTTAATATTTCTGTTGATGTGATGTGATGTACTGTGGCTTCTCCTTAAATGGAGTCAGAAATCTCTCAACAATTATACCCAGAGAAACCAGTTAATCACTTTATTTTCCATTCCCCACAAAAAGTTTTCCCATATTCTTCTTCATCCCATTTCCACAACATAATTTTTGTCAATTCTATGGCCTTTACATCTAAATCCCCTTTATCTTTTCCCAAACCCAGCATAAAACCAATAATCCACTTTCTGTATAATCACTTTTTTCATATTTATTCTTCCATAACTTCATTATTTGTACCCTTTCTAAGCATTTACATTCAGTTAACAGATGCCTAATATTTTCTATTCCTTCCTTTCACAATTTACAGACTAAATCACCCATATTTTTTAATTTACATGTATATTCTCTTATTGCTAAAGATCCTGTTCAAGTCTTAAACAATAAACTACTTTTCTTACTATTATCATATATTAACTCACATCTAATGTTCTGTTTACTCCATAATTTACTAGTGGCATTTAAACATTTAGCACTCATAATCCATTATCTATTATCTTAAGCACTGGAAGATCATCATAGTTTATTATATGAAACAATTTAATACATTTGAAAAATATAAATGTATATAAAAGGTTAGTGTTCAATACTTCTTTCATTTGAACTATGTTATTAATCCAGTCGTTTAGAAATATTTAATCTATGTTGCTAAATAGGTATGATTATATATATATGGAATTATAGTTTTTTATACTTGCATTTTTGTTTATCATATATATATATATATATAATCAAGCAAATAGGCTATCATCCATAAACAGAGTGATTTTCATTAATATTGAATTAAAGTTCAGCATTACTTTAAACACAAAGTTTATGGAGGCATAGGTATTATTTAAAGTTTTTCCTCCATAATTAAATAAATATAAGATAAATTCACAATACTGTGATGAAAATGTACAATTCTGAAGTAAAGAAAAGAGTTATTTTCAATATTTTTGAATAAATATCAGCAATTTATTTGAAGTTATTAAATATAATTTTTTAAATATATCAAATATTTACTGTTACTTTCAATTGAAAAAATGCAGTGATTTAATTTGAAATTGTTAGACAGCATTCTATGAATCAATTTATCCATTTTTTTAACAATTGACTGAAATAAATGAGATTTTTTGAAATAATAATTAATTAATTAATGGCAGTTTTTGGTTTATTTGTTGTTATTCATCTTTTTCTTAATATGATGAAAAGAAATCATTTTTCCCAGAAAAGGTAAAATGACTAGATCATGTTCGATGAAGACAAACAAAATGGCTATTTTAAGGTTTTAGGTTCTGAATGCAATAAAACATTGTAAAGACTATCTGGATTTTCCAATATTCAGCTTTTATACATATTATCATCTGATGTCTGGATTACAAAATATTTCTCATTATGCTTTGGAATTTCCTTAATTTTTCTAAAAAAAATTGGAAAGGTTGTCAAGGTTATCACTGAGAGATGATAAATGGAAAGATTAAATCAACATAGTAAATTTTTAAAAAATGCCATTCAAAATAAAGAGAAATGAAGTAATAATTTCAAACATTTTTAATTGCTTTATTTTTATTTCTGAGTTAAAATTAATATTACAAACATTTAAAATAAATAAATCATAAAACTACAAAGTACTCAGCTATTTATTTCAATTAACTTTAATTGACCTTTTAATAAATATTATTAAATAAATTTTTAGCAAAGTAAAACAACTTTGCTAAATTTAAAATATATAAACTTTTACCCATGCATGCACACACATGAAAATGCAAGAATTGTTTGTTTTATTTCTTAAGTGAACTGTTCTATTCCTTAAGTTAAAATGTAATTTTAAATATAATTACTTTTATTTAAAGCGTTTTTTATGTTGTAATATCAGATTTGTAACTCTATTATATATTTCTATGTTAAATTATTTGTTTTATGCATATGTCCACCTCTGTTTATACAATTCAATAGCTTTATTTCTTAAGAACAATAATGGCAAAATCATAAGCATATGTATTTTTATATAAGCATTGATCATATAATCTTCTTGAGAAGCTTATTTTAAATGCTCTATAAAATTATATTTTCTCTTAAGTAATAATACAAGAGACATTTAAACTTGATATTGATTATATAATGTTTTTCAACCAATGACAGTGAGATTACATTTGTTTTACTATAAACAAATAAAGTGAATAAAATTTTTAGTTTATAATTTATAATAGCCAATTTACTGTAAGGTTAAAATTTACCCCTTTCCCCAGGAAAAAAATCTTCTTGTATTGCAATTATATAACAATAAAAATAATTACATTATTAATACTTAATCCTAAAATTACAGTATAACAATTTTATTAAGGTGATATGCTAGCATTTACATTAAATAGTTTTTTTTTTTTTTTTAATATCAAAAAGAAAGGGAAAATAATATAAAATAGCTTTATTGTTTTAAAATTATCATTCTCAATTTTTATAAGTTTTTTCACCAAAATAAGTCATACTATGTTAGTATTTTATAACCATTATTATTTGCAAAACTAGCACCTGATCTAGTCTCCATTACATTAAGTTCTATTTTCAAATTCATCTCTAAAACTTCCTATCCACATTGCAAATAAAATAATTTCCCTATCTTTATTATAATGAGTATTTTTACATGGATTTTGTGTATGATATTTTAAGACTTTTATGCCAATAATTATTTTATTTGAAAAAGATATATTAATAATCAAGAGGGAATAATAATTAATTCATTGAAAGGTTAATATCTGCTGTCTTCATCAATTATGTTTTTATTCTTAGGATTTGGTATTATTACATTTTTCTGAATAGGAGCTAGTATTCCATCATTTTCAATATTTTTTTTTCATGTGTCATAGCATCGGCCAGGAAGCGAACCTTCTAACCTGGGACAACTGCTTGTAAGGCAGCTGTGCTTGACTTCAATATATTTATTTAATGTCATTTGTATTTCCATCTGTTTAATGTGCCAATTTGTTTTACCTACTTTCAATTCTAAGATAGCAAATTTAGCTTTCATTTTTTTTTATGACCAATTAAATTAGATTTAATATATTCAAGCTTTTGATTGGTATTAGTTTAACTACTGTACAGTTGATTTCAGAAATTGATATTCTTTAACTCAATTTTTCTAGAATAATCAGGGATGCATCTTGCATCTCATAAATTTTACTAATATCTTCTTTTATTTATTGTTGAGAATCATTTCTCTGACTAAGTAAATATCTAGCATTTCATTTTGAGATTTAATAATATTCCCCTGCATCTTTTTTTGAGATTTAATTATTTTACTAATATTTTCCTTTATTTCATTTTCTAATGAAAATCATCTGAATGCATATTTTCAGGCCTCCAACTATATTTTTATTAGAATTTTCCATTTTAAAATTAGTATTAATAATATAACACCTACATAAAAATATTTTATTACTAAGCAACAATAAATACTAAAATATCAAATTTTATTATCATATATAAATTACCTATGCATTTGCACTCTTTTCATTCATCCCAAAGAAAACATCAAAATTATCATCCGCAACAATAAAATAATGTAAAACAACCCATCACTATCATAATGTTTTTCTGAAGGTTTGTGATGATAGTGTTTTAGTTGTATTTAGGTGTTGGACTATGTCCACCATCTAATATAAGTATTGAAGGTCTTTAATAAAATTTAACTTTATTTAAATATTCCAAATACATTAGTAATAGCACACAAATAAGTATATGCAGAATGTTTTAAGAGGTATTATTCTCCCTCTTCTTCAGGTGTTGCTGGCCTGACCAGTGACATTTCTAGCATGAAAATCAAACCTGGACTCTTAGATTCTTTGTTTTGAATTTTAAAGTAGCACTCTAACTAAATGAGCCATCCTGCCAAAGGCAACAGTCAGTAGAAATTTTTTATACATATCTATGAAGTTCCACCTGATTTCTCCACTTTTTTAAGAGCAAAGTTGATTAGTGGTTTCCATACATTACAGTCACACTAGATTGACATATGGGATTGTTTGCCATTGTCATGTGAACAGGTTCTTTAAATTTTCTTCTTTGTACTTTTCTTCTCTATCCAATTTTTTGGGTGTTTTCCCAATAGAGCATATGTGTATTGGTACATACATGGTCTTCTACTTTAGATGCATCTGTTTTCTCTCTTCTGATCATTAGTTTGTGTTCTTACAAGCACTTTTCAATGGGATGGTTGATCTCACCAATATATGTTCTTCCACATTCACCTGTATTGCATAGAAACAGTTTTTTTCTTTTCAGTGTTTCAAGTTTAGGCTTTGTAGATGCTACAAATTCTCATAGTGTGGTATAATTCTGAAAAAGCTTTTCCAACATTATACTGATTACAGATTTTTCTTAATTTGTCTGCTATTTTTGGTATGTATGGGTACACTACAATACCAATAATTGTTTTTGCTTTTGATGATTCTTTTTGTTGTCTGTTATATTTAAATAAAAGTTAAATTTTTCTAAAGACATTCAATACTCACATTAGATGATGGAAATAATTCAACACCTAAATAAATCACTATCATATTTTACTCATTCATTTTGCAATATAGTCTCTTCATATATTAATAGATCAATGATATTATCATGTATGTTTGACAGTAAAAAAAAGTAAATCACTTCACTATCCATGTGGATTATGCAATTAACACCATGAAGGTCATACAAAAAAATTATTACTTAATAATATACTATGGATTCATTACTGTGAAACACCATTTGTTATCTGAAATTTTCTTCTATAAATTGTAATTTATCAAAATAGAAATACAAATTTGGGATCACGTTTTATAGCCAAAGTTAACTACCAAGAAACTTCAATTTATAGCAATTATTATCGGGCCTAAATGTTGTGGTGCCAAGCTATAATCAAGCAAATGATCTCAACTCTCACAAAATCAGTTAAAACAGTGGCAATAATGTGGGAGTGCGACTATCACTAATATAACTCAACTGTAATACATATAGATTTTATATTTTCGTATAAGCTAAAATTAGTAATAGATTTAAATTTAATATAATATTAAATAAATTTGTCAGGATTATTCAATAATAGTAAGTGTACTCTTAGTTATGCTATAGTTTAATGAAAATATTTGCAAATATACTATTTCTTACTATAAAAACTAATTAAGAGTAACTTAATCTGTGTTTTAAACTAAGGTAACAATTTTAAATATCAAGTTGACTAATAACTTATCTCCCGGTTATATAAAGTAAGAAAATAAATGCATAAATGTAAATTGTACTCACCTTAAGATATGACAGTGTAAAAGAGATTTTATGTATATCATCTTACTCAATACCTTTGTATTTCAGATAGCATCTTAATGCAAATGATGTATTTAAATTCAAATAAATTAATGTGTAATTTAGTATCTTAAATATAACTTTTATCTCGTGAATGTGCCAAAACGTTTCTTTAATAACGACAAAGGAAAAATATTAAAAAATCGTCAATTGCTTCATTATATAATATATAGGATATTTGAGCACAGACTTTCACATGACCTACCACTCTCTATACTATCTCTTAATACTGATACACTTGAACACATGGCCTCAGGGTGGCCTTTGAGCATTCCATTATCAGATTTTCAATTGGATGGACAGTTGAATAGTTGGAGTGTGGTGTAGATTGAAGCCTGTCCAATAAGGTATGAGGATTGGCTATCTTAATATATATCTGAGCACTTATAGCATATATGTGTAGAGATGGTAATCTGGACCAACTGATGATTGCTGGTTTAGCATGAAATACGAATATTGGTGATTATTTATCTTTTCAACATATATATGTTCAAGTTTATCAGTGTCATGAGATAGTGTGGAGAGTGGTGGGTCATGTGAAAGTATGTGCTCATATACCTTATATATTACATATATAGACACAGGTATATAATAAGCCTGTGTATTACATGCATTATACAATATAAATAAATGATAAAAAACGAATAATAATAATAAAGAAAATTATATAAAATGTCGAATAAATATTAATATCTCTTTTGTAAATTTAAGTAAAACTTGTAGTATAAAAAATATATTATTATATAGTGTTGCAAAGACACAACGGTAAAATATAAATAGATCGGTTATTAGTTTAAAATAATCCTCAATTTACATACGGGAGAATAATAATTATCATCATCATAATAAAAGATAAATGCGTTATGTTGTTCTTAATAAGTTTGTGTTCACAACAAATCAAATTATTAATCAACCTCACTTAATAATGCTGGAGAAGTCTTCACTCTTTTAAAAGTAGTCCAATTATTGCTTAGCATATCTAAATGGTATTTACGACATAGGGCTTATTTCTTTTATCTCAAAACCCTTCAATGGATTCATTTGCAGGCTTAAATGTTAGGACTAAAACTATACCAACAAAATATAATTAGATATTAGTATGACTTATTACATACTATATAACATTTTCAAATTCATACTAATATATAAGAATAATACATAAAAATATTTCATTCAGATTTACTCATCTAAATAAAGTTGATTAACTCCATTTTAACTTTGAAGTTGAACTTAAGAACCCATAAAATGTGTAATAATTACAATATAGTATAGTTTTATACAAGTTTAAAAATTGCTTGCATTATACAACCTAAACGTAAGTTTAATCACATTTAATCCTATTCAGTACCACTAATAATAATAAATAAAATACACCTGAGTCTCTTTTTATGCGGACTTATTTAACACAATTTTGAAGTTACGCGATTCAGGTTTCACCAGAAGTTGAACTCTGATAATATGCTATTACTTTAAATAATAAATTTTGTGCACTTAATGTTATATTGAAAGTACTGTAATAGCACATTACTATTGGAATTCGACTTTTATGTTAGTAATTTCAATATTTTCAGTGCTTTATAATAGTAAGATTTTATGCAATAATGAAATTAAAATCATGATTTCCACATTTTATGTATACACACATTAAATTTTACAAGACTATAATGTAAATTTGTTCAAACATTGTGCGTGTTAATTTTGCATTTTAAATCACATTCTGTTTTTGCTTTTTAAAAAAGAACGTAATCAATTATTAATCATTTAGCGTCCGCAAGTTTATTTTTAAAAGGTGAGTAATAGCAGTGGGCACAATTAAAATTAAAAATTAAAGACAAAAATAAAAATTTAATTTTTAGTTGTTAGATTAATTACTAATTACGTTGTCATCAGAAAACCATTAATTAACACAACATGAAAGTGACGTTGGCGCTAGTTGTATTTCAACTTGTGAAGAATCTGATTTTTTTATCAGTTTGCAAATGAACCTGTTTACCAGAAAATAGCAATACTAATTAAAATGTGTATAAAAAAATATAAATTACTGTAAATTATGCATAAAAATATATTGTTTTGAATAAAATTAAATATTATAGTTAAAAAAAGTTTGTCTTGTATCATTTTTTTTCAAATTTGAAATTTTTTATTAGTCATATTTTATTTCCTTATTTTTTTTTTTGCACGAATTTTAAAGTAATTTTACATTGGTGCTTTGCTTTTATGTGATTTTTGAAAAATCACAGTCTGTATCCCCCCTTTTTCAAGGTAAGTTATGTCTATTTTTGCATGATTTCATTTGTGCGTGTTTTCTGAGGAACCAATCTATCGCGTAAAACGAGACCCAGGTGTACTGCCTGTACATTTATATAATAATATCTATTGAACTGCTCTATTCTTTCTTACTTTATTAAAAACAATACTAACTAAGAAAGAAGCAATTATAATAAAATTTATTAAATAATCCATCAATTTATACTCCAATGATTATACTAAGTTCAAAAATTTGTCCCAATGAAATATTGATACTACTCAAATGTTTTTGGGAATTCACAAACATATTTACATAACAACACTCAAGATAATATTTGGTAATGTAAAGAAAGCAATTTAAAGATTAATAAATTCACTTTAGCACACTTTTTAATCCAAGATAAGTTATATTTAACATGTTAATCTATTTTAAGATTTGCTACTAAATTTGATGTTTATCATAGTTTCTAATCCAAAATCCATTAGGGTCATTTAAATATTTAACATTCATAATCCATTATCTATTTCCTTAAGCACTGGAGAAAAATGGTAGTTGATTATACAAAGCAAATTAATTCATATGAAAAATATAATTTTATCCAAAAGATTATTTCATTTGAAGTATCTTATTAATCTATTCATTTATAAATCTTTAATGTGTGTTGCTAAATAATTCTGGTCATATATACGATTAACTAAATATTTAATTATTCTTAAACAAAGTGATTTTCATTAATTTTGAATTCATGTTGAGCATTTTTCTAAGTAACAAGGTTGATAGAGGTGTATTTGAGTCAAAAAATTATTATTTACAGTTTTTCCTTCCATAATTAAAAACTAGATGCATTCACAATATTGAGACATATATGCACAATTCTGAAGTAAAAAGAACAATAATATCCAATATTTTTAGAATAAATATCATCAACTTATTTGTTGTTGATAAATATAATTTTTTAAATATATCACCTATTTACTATTACTTTCAATTAAAGAAATTCAATGATTTGTTTTAAAAATCTTAGATGGTATTCCATGAATCAATTTATCCATTTACCTTGAAATAATAATTAATTAATTAATGACAGTTTCTTGTTTATTTGTTGTCGTTCATCTTTTTCTCAGTACAATGAGAAGTTATTTTGCCCAGCAAAGGCAAAATAAAGATTTAACCTGTTTCGTTCCTAAATACAATAAAATTTTGTAAAGACTGTCTGCATTTTCCAAAATCCAGCTTTTACACAATTATCACCTGATGGTTGAATTACAAACATTTCCCATCATGAATTGTTTGTTTTTTTTCAGGAAAATTTAAAAAGAGTTTTCAGATGACAGATGCTAAGATTTTTGAGTCAATGTGGTAAATTTTTAAGGATGCCATTCAGTATGAGAAAGAAAATAATATCAAACTTTTCCAATTACTTCATTTTTACTTCTGTGTTTAAAATAATATCACAAATATTTATTTAAAATAATTAAATCATAAAATTATAAATGTCTCAGATACTTATTTCAATTAATTTAAAATTGACCTTTTAATAGATATTATTAAAGAAATATCTTAGCAAATTAAATCAATCTTTGCTAAATCTAAAATATATAAACTTTTACCCATGCATAAACACATAATAAATTATGAGCTATTCACATTAAAAGGCAATTATAAATGTAATTACTTTTATTTAAAATATTTTTGTTATAATATCAGATTGATAACTCTGTTTTATACTTCTATATTAAATTATCTGTTTTTTAAGTGTGAGCAGCACTATTTTTATAAAATTCAATAGCTTCATTTCTTAAGAAGAAGAATGAAAAAATATAAGCATACATATTTTTATATAAGCATTGATCATATAATCTGCTTGAGAAAATATTTTTAAATGTTTTATAAAATTATATTTTCTCTTAAAAAATAATATGAGAGACTTTAAAATTTAATATTGATTATATAATATGCAATGTATTTGCTTAACTATAAATAAGTTAAGCCAATAAAATTTTTAGTTTTTAATTTACAATAACCAATTTACGGAAGCATCTGTAATGTTACAATACATAATATTTAAATACATGCATATTGTTCGTACTAAACTTAATGTAATTATAAAAGAATTAAAGACAGACTTTCAAGTTTTCTACTGCTATCCAATCAATCTTATACAACTGATACACATTACCACATACATGTGAAACGATAATTTTACTCCAACATATGTCTTTTGAACTAATCCAGCACTAATGACAAGTGCTAGTTCAGCACAAAATATGTATATTGGAAATCATTTGTTTTTCACATATATGTGATCATGTGTGTTAGTTGTATAAGATGGATTAGGTAGCTATAGAGAGCTTGAAAGTCTGAATTCTGAGTTCACATTCCTTATATATATATATATATATAATTAAGCAGAAAAAAATATCACTTTTATAAGTTTTCAAAACAATGTAACAACAAGGGTAAAACTAAATGAGAACAGATTAATTTTCATATATGTTTATTGTAACGGTATATGCCATTACATTAATTTAAAATTAAAATAAATTTTTCTTAAGTTTGTAAATGAAAGCTAAAAAAATTAAAGAGTTGTTAAACATGTATACGTATATATATTCACACAGATGCAAAACTTTAAAAATTATTTTCTTTTTGAAAAAACAAAAACAAATATTTGAACGTAATTTTTTATAAAAAAGTACAAGATCTAAAGATAAAATATTTTTGTAAATGGAAATGATGTGTTTATTAATTATCGAAAAGTAAACTAGCCCTTGGGGCTCTTATAGAAAAAAGGTCAGTTGAAAGATATAGATAAGAGAATAGAAAAAACTTAGAATGTTCAATGGAGGCAGTAACCAATTGCTCAGACCTTAATGAAAATTATTGCAACAGGAAACAATGTTCAATGAATCCGGATGAGTATTATAAAAGGAAAAATATTGAAATTAAGAACAGTTCCAGCTTGTTTTTTTTTTTGTGAGAAGGGCAATAAGATGCACTTGTCATTCTATCTCTCATTTATTTAAAAATGAAATGACTGTAATACCAAGTTTGAACCAGATCTGAACACAAACTCTGAGCGTTTATGAAACAATTTCTATTCAGCTTGCAAGCGTGAATTTTTTAGACACGTAATGTCTTCAAACTCAGCATAGCAAACCAGATAGCTATATGGGTCTGATCTCAGTTCAGCATCACCACATAGTAGAAGCCTCTGCAATCTATATCATTGCAAGAAAGACCTCCAAGGTACATTTATGATAAACAAAAATGCAAGTTAAAAAACTTGCTAACGCTTGTATTTATGTCCACAGATGGCGTTCTACCAAAAACGCCAATCAAGCGTATGTTTTGTTTACATAAACGTCAGAGTAGTTAGTATTCACTATCTCTAACTATAATTCCACTTTCAGATCATGATTTCAAGCTATTTGCTATCGTCAGTGAAAGACAGGAATAAAAAACTAGATCTGAACACAAACTCTGAGCGTTTATGAAACAATTTCTATTCAGCTTGCAAAGGCGTGAGATTTTTTAGACACATAATGTCTTCAAACTCAGCATAGCAAACCAGATAGCTATATGGGTCTGATCTCAGTTCAGCATCACCACATAGTAGAAGCCTCTGCAATCTATATCATTGCAAGAAAGACTTCAAAAATTTTATTATGATAAACAAAAATGCAAGTTAAAAAACTTGCTAACGCTTGTATTTATGTCCACAGATGGCGTTCTACCAAAAACGCCAATCAAGCGTATGTTTTGTTTACATGAACGTCAAATGAGATTAGTATTCACTATCTCTAACTATAATTCCACTTTCAGATCTGATTTCAAGCTATTTGCTATCATCAGTGAAAGACAGGAATAAAAGAATCTAGATCTGAACACAAACTCTGAGCGTTTATGAAACAATTTCTATTCAGCTTGCAAGCGTGAAGTTTTTAGACACATAATGTCTTCAAACTCAGCATAGCAAACCAGATAGCTATATGGGTCTGATCTCAGTTCAGCATCACCATATAGTAGATCGGAAGAGCACACTGCAATCTATATCATTGCAAGAAGAGACCTCAAGGTGGTGCATTTATGATAAACAAAAATGCAAGCTAAAAAACTTTCTAACGCTTGTATTTTATGTCCACAGATGAGCGTTCTACCAAAACAGCCAATGTGGCCACCGATGTTTTGTTTACATAAACGTCAGAGTAGTTAGTATTCACTATCTCTAACTATAATTCCACTTTCAGATCATGATTTCAAGCTATTTGCTATCATCCAGTGAAAGACATGAATAAAGAAACTAGATCAGGACACAAACTCTGAGCGTTTATGAAACAATTTCTATTCAGCTTGCAAGCGTGAATTTTTTAGACACATAATGTCTTCAAACTCAGCATAGCAAACCAGATAGCTATATGGGTCTGATCTCAGTTCAGCATCACCACATAGTAGAAGCCTCTGCAATCTATATCATTGCAAGAAAGACCTCAAAGGTACATTTATGATAAACAAAAATGCAAGTTTAAAAACTTGCTAACGCTTGTATTTATGTCCACAGATGGCGTTCTACCAAAAACGCCCATCAAGCGTATGTTTTGTTTACATAAACGTCAGAGTAGTTAGTATTCACTATCTCTAACTATAATTCCACTTTCAGATCATGATTTCAAGCATGGCCTTATCATAGGTGGAAGACAGGAATAAAGAAACTAGATCTGAACACAAACTCTGAGCGGTTATGAAACAATTTCTATTCAGCTTGCAAGCGTGAATTTTTTAGACACATAATGTCTTCAAACTCAGCATAGCAAACCAGATAGCTATATGGGTCTGATCTCAGTTCAGCATCACCACATAGTAGAAGCCTCTGCAATCTATATCATTGCAAGAAAGACCTCAAAGGTACATTTATGATAAACAAAAATGCAAGTTAAAAAACTTGCTAACGCTTGTATTTATGTCCACAGATGACGTTCTACCAAAAACGCCAATCAAGCGTATGTTTTGTTTACATAAACGTCAGAGTAGTTAGTATTCACTATCTCTAACTATAATTCCACTTTCAGATCATGATTTCAAGCTATTTGCTATCGTCAGTGAAAGACAGGAATAAAGAAACTAGATCTGAACACAAACTCTGAGCGTTTATGAAACAATTTCTATTCAGCCGCAAGCGTAGATTTTTAGACACGTAATGTCTTCAAACTCAGCATAGCAAACCAGATAGCTATATGGGTCTGATCTCAAGATTCAGCATCACCACATAGTAGAAGTATCTGCAATCTATATCATTGCAAGAAAGACCTCAAAGGTACATTTATGATAAACAAAAATGCAAGTTAAAAAACTTTCTAACACATGATTTATGTCCACAGATGGCGTTCTGGCAAAACAGCCAATCACAGGTATGTTTTGTTTACATAAACGTCAGAGTAGTTAGTATTCACTATCTCTAATTATAATTCCACTTTCAGATCATGATTTCAAGCTATTTGCTATCATCAGTGAAAGACAGGAATAAAGAGGCTAGATCTGAACACAAACTCTGAGCGTTTATGAAACAATTTCTATTCAGCTTGCAAGCGTGAATTTTTTAGACAACGTAATGTCTTCAAACTCAGCATAGCAAACCAGATAGCTATATGGGTCTGATCTCCAGTTCAGCATCACCACATAGTAGAAGCCTCTGCAATCTATATCATTGCAAGAAAGACCTCAAAAGGTACATTTATGATAAACAAAAATGCAAGTTAAAAAAACTTGCTAACGCTTGCTTTGTTATGTCCACAGATGGAGGCATATCAAAACAGCCAATCAAGCGTATGTTTTGTTTACATAAACGTCAGAGTAGTTAGTATTCACTATCTCTAACTGCAATTCCCACCTGAGATCACGATTTCAAGCTATTTGCTATCATCAGTGAAAGACAGGAATAAAGAAACTAGATCTGAACACAAACTCTGCGCGTTTATGAAACAATTTCTATTCAGCTTGCAAGCGTGAAGATTTTTTAGACACGTAATGTCTTCAAACTCAGCATAGCAAACCAGATAGCTATATGGGTCTGATCTCAGTTCAGCATCACCACATAGTAGAAGCCTCTGCAATCTATATCATTACAAGAAAGACCTCAAAGGTACATTTATGATAAACAAAAATGCAAGTTAAAAAACTTGCTAACACTGTATTTATGTCCACAGATGGCGTTCTACCAAAACGCCAATCAAAAGCGTATGTTTTGTTTACATAAACGTCAGAGTAGTTAGTATTCACTATCTCTAACTATAATTCCACTTTCAGATCATGATTTCAAGCTATTTGCTATCGTCAGTGAAAGACAGGAATAAAGAAACTAGATCTGAAGATCGGAAGAGCACACGTCTGAAACAATTTCTATTCAGCTTGCAAAGCGTGAATTTTTTAGACACGTAATGTCTTCAAACTCAGCATAGCAAACCAGATAGCTATATGGGTCTGATCTCAGTTCAGCATCACCACATAGTAGAAGCCTCTGCAATCTATATCATTGCAAGAAAGACCTCAAAGGTACATTTGCGGTAAACAAAAATGCAAGTTAAAAAACTTGCTAGCGCTTGTATTTATGTCCACAGATGGCGTTCTACCAAAAACGCCTGTCTGGCGTATGTTTTGTTTACATAAACGTCAGAGTAGTTAGTATTCACTATCTCTAACTATAATTCCACTTTCAGATCATGATTTCCAAGCTATTTGCTATCATCAGTGAAGGACAGGAATAAAGAATCTAGATCTGAACACAAACTCTGAGCGTTTATGAAACAATTTCTATTCAGCTTACAAGCGTGGAATTTTTAGACACATAATGTCTTCAAACTCAGCATAGCAAACCAGATAGCTATATGGGTCTGATCTCAGTTCAGCATCACCACATAGTAGAAGCCTCTGCAATCTATATCATTGCAAGAAAGACCTCAAAGGTTTATTTATGATAAACAAAAATGCAAGCTAAAAAACTTGCTAACGCATGTATCTATGTCCACAGATGGGATTCTACCAAAAACCGCCAATCAAGCGTATGTTTTGTTTACATAAACGTCAGAGTAGTTAGTATTCACTATCTCTAACTATAATTCCACTTTCAGATCATGATTTCAAGCTATTTGCTATCATCAGTGAAAGACATGAATAAAGAAACTAGATCTGAACACAAACTCTGAGCGTTTATGAAACAATTTCTATTCAGCTTGCAAGCGTGAATTTTTTAGACACATAATGTCTTCAAACTCAGCATAGCAAACCAGATAGCTATATGGGTCTGGTCTCAGTTCAGCATCACCACATAGTAGAAGCCTCTGCAATCTATATCATTGCAAGAAAGACCTCAAAGGTACATTTATGATAAACAAAAATGCAAGTTAAAAAACTTGCTAACGCTTGTATTTATGTCCACAGATGGCGTTCTACCAAAAATGCCCATCAAGCGTATGTTTTGTTTACATAAACGTCAGAGTAGTTAGTATTCACTATCTCTAACTATAATTCCACTTTCAGATCATGATTTCAAGCTATTTGCTATCATCAGTGAAAGACAGGAATAAAGAAACTAGATCTAAACACAAACTCTGAGCGTTTATGAGACAATTTCTATTCAGCTTGCAAGCGTGAATTTTTTAGACACGTAATGTCTTCAAACTCAGCATAGCAAACCAGATAGCTATATGGGTCTGATCTCAGTTCAGCATCACCACATAGTAGAAGCCTCTGCAATCTATATCATTGCAAGAAGAGACCTCAAAGGTACATTTATGATAAACAAAAATGCAAGTTAAAAAACTTGCTAACGCTTGTATTTATGTCCACAGATGGCGTTCTACCAAGACTGCCAATCAAGCGTATGTTTTGTTTACATAAACGTCAGAGTAGTTAGTATTCACTATCTCTAACTATAATTCCACTTTCAGATCATGATTTCAAGCTATTTGCTATCATCAGTGAAAGACAGGAATAAAGAAACTAGATCTGAACACAAACTCTGAGCGTTTATGAAACAATTTCTATTCAGCTTGCAAGCGTGAATTTTTTAGACACGTAATGTCTTCAAACTCAGCATAGCAAACCAGATAGCTATATGGGTCTGATCTCAGTTCAGCATCACCACATAGTAGAAGCCTCTGCAATCTATATCATTGCAAGAAAGACCTCAAAGGTACATTTATGATAAACAAAAATGCAAGTTAAAAAACTTGCTAACGCTTGTATTTATGTCCACAGATGGCGTTCTACCAAAAATGCCAATCAAGCGTATGTTTTGTTTACATAAACGTCAGAGTAGTTAGTATTCACTATCTCTAACTATAATTCCACTTTCAGATCATGATTTCAAGCTATTTGCTATCATCAGTGAAAGACAGGAATAAAGAAACTAGATCTGAACACAAACTCTGAGCGTTTATGAAACAATTTCTATTCAGCTTGCAAGCGTGAATTTTTTTATGTCCATCTGTGGACATAAATACAAGCGTTAGCAAGTTTTTTAACTTGCATTTTTGTTTATCATAAATGTACCTTTGAGGTCTTTCTTGCAATGATATAGATTGCAGGAGGCTTCTACCATGTTGGTGATGCTGAGATCAGATCCCAGTAGCTATCTGGTTTGCTATGCTGAGTTTGAAGCATTGCGTGTCTAAAATTCACTGGCTACACGCATGAAGATAGAAGTGTGATTCATAAACGCTCAGAGGTTTGTCTAAGTTTCTTTATTCCTGTCTTTCACTGATGATAGCTAACAACTATCATGATCTGAAAGTGGAATTATAGTTAGAGATAGTGGTCTACTCTGGCGTTTATGTAAACAAGGCATATGCACTTGATTGGCGTTTTTTTGTGGAGCACATCTGTGGACATAAATACTAGCGTTAGCAAGTTTTTTAGCTTGCATTTTTTGTTTATCATAAATGTACCTTTGGAGTCTTTGACAATGATACCTAGATTGCAGGAGGCTTCTACTATGTGTGATGCTTGAACTGAGATCAGACCCCATATAACTACTCTGGTTTGCTATGCTGAGTTTGAGAGCATTCGTGTCTAAAAAATTCAGCGGCTTACAAGCTGGGATGAAATTGTTTCATAGGCGCTCAGGGTTGTGTTCAGATCTAGGTTTCTTTATTCCTGTCTTTCACTGATGATAGCAAATAGCTGAAATCATGATCTGAAAGTGGGAGTAGGAGTACTGACTACTCTGGCGTTTAATGTAAACAAAACATGCAGCGTTTGAGGTTTTTGGAATAGACGCCATCCTGTGGCTTATAAATACAAGCGTTAGCAAGTTTTTTAACTTGGCATTTTTGTTTATCATAAATGTGCCTTTGAGTTCTTTCTTGTGGTGCGATTGCAGGGCTTCTATGTGGTGATGCTGAGACTGAGATCCAGACCCATATAGTCTGTGCCTATCGGTTTTTTTGCTGAGATTGAGATTGCGTGTCTAAAAATTCCATTCACAAGCAATGACTAGAGATTTGTTTCATAAGCAGCTCAGAGATTTGTGTTCAGATCTCAGTTTCTTTATTCCTGTCTTTCACTGATGATAGCAAATAGCTTGAAATCATGATCTGAGAGTGGAATTATAGTTAGAGATAGTGAATACTACCTCTGACGTTTATGTAAACAAAGACACGCTGCGATTGGACGTTTTTGGTAGAGCATCTGTGGACATAAATACAAGCGTTGCCTGAAGTTTTTTAACTTGCATTTTTTGTTTATCCTCAATGCTACCTTTGAGGTCTTTCTTGCATGTATAGATTGCGAGGCAGACACTCATGTGGTGTGCTGAGACTGAGATCAGACCATGCTCGTTATCAGGTTTGCATATGCTGAGTTTGAGGCATTGCGTGTCTAAAAAAAATTCAGAGCTTGCAAGCTGAATAGAAATTGTTTCATAAACGCTCAGGAGTTTATGTTCAGATCTAGTTTCTTTATTCCTGTCTTTCACTGACGATAGCAAATAAGCTTGAAATCATGTCTGAAAGTGGGATTATAGTTAGGATAGTGAGATACTAACTACTCTTGGACGTTTATGTAAACTAAACATACGCTTGATTGGCGTTTTTTGGTATTGACCCATCTGTGGACATAAATACAAGCGTTAGCAAGTTTTTTAACTTGCGCATTTTTGTTTATCATAAATGTACCTTTGAGGTCTTTCTTGCAATGATCTAAATTGCAGAGGCTTCTACTAATGTGGTGATGCTGAACTCGAGATCAGACCCATGTAGCTATCTGGTTTGCTATGCTGAGTTTGAAGACATTACGTGTCTAAAAAATTCACGCTTGCAAGCTGAATAGAAATTGTTTCATAAATGCTCAGAGTTTGTGTTCAGATCTAGTTTCTTTGTTCCTGTCTTTCACTGATGATAGCAAAATAGCTTGAAAGTCATGATCTGAAAGTGGAGTTATAGTTAGGAGATAGTGAATACTAACTACTCTGACGTTTATGTAAACAAAACATGACGCTTGATTAGGCGTTTTTGGTAGAACGCCATCTGTGGACTATAAATACAAGCGTTAGCAAAGTTTTTTTAACTTAACATTTTTGTTTATCA